>JBCEWE010000463.1:9195000-9670000 GCA_039877035.1 Silurus lanzhouensis | reverse complement strand
GGTAGGAGAGGAATAAATGTATTCAGGATATGCTATAACAGGAAAACTGTAGCAATTCACAGCCCCACTGTTTCTTATAGCAGCACGTATCTATGTGTTTGATTTCTTATTTCATAAGCATATGGTTTTGAGAGCAAGTAAGTGAAGCAGAAATATAAGGTGATGTTGGAAGATTAAAGCTAATCTTATATAATTTTCCAAGACAAAAAAAGAAGCAAAAACTCAAGTCAATAAAGAAATCAAAGGCAGTACAGTAGAGTAGAGGAGTGTTAGTCTCCAGCATGTTCCCACAGTCGCAGTGCAATAATGGTGTCTCCTGCTGCGTCGCTTGCCTTGCCTTCCTGCACTCCTGCTCTCAAATTGTTCAGAATTTGACATCACTGCATTATGGATATTTTCTCAGCAGTTTCATTTGGAAAATGAATCAGTCTAAAATTACCCCTATTGTAATGTGGGTACATGTTTAAAAAAAAAGGGGTGTGTTACCTTTCACTCTGAAAGGATCAAGAGCAATATATATATGTAAAATGTGAATAAAGATACATTGTAATCCAAAATATGGCCTTGAAAGAGACAAAATAAAAAAAGAATCGATGTAAGAAACAATCATTTTGGCATGGGAAAAAACTGCTTTCCTAAACAATAAATAATATTTAGGCTATATCAATTTACGGGTAAGAATGCATAAAACACATCATGCTGTTCGGAGTCAAGCTGAACACATTATAAGACAGGTTGCATGTCAGTGGAAGTTTTTGCACATGGTTCCATTGATTTATTTATATGGCTGTCCACTGAGACTTGCTCTGCTTAAGGACATTCAGAATCAGGTATCCCACTTAATTTTTATTTTTATTTTTTACTATTCCCTTAAGCAACACTATAATGCAACACTATATGCTTGGCTGTCATGAATGGCTTCTTTGAAACTGTGCATTATTCAAATTTACACTTGCAAAAATAGATGTGCTCAAATGTCGAGAAAATAAAACAGCTGTTTGCAATGCACACAGAGAAAAGTGATTGCAAACTTAGTATGGTCATTGTCTTTTTCTTCTTTTTTCCACAACTATCAATATATGACTCCACACAAATCCATCAGTATTTTGTATGTTGTCTAAAAAAGAGCCTAGGTGCAGTGTAAATGTATTTTATTACTGATTTGTTTCAACATAACACAAGATACTATTCGTATTAAGTCAGCTGCTCTTATCCTGCCAATGAGTCCATTATTCCACTGTTCATCAATAAGGCGAGTCTAGAGACACATGACAATGTGTTTGCTTGGGGGAGGCAAAGCTCTCCTGGAGTCAGTATATGAGTGTGTATGTGCTTGTATGTGTGTATCCACCTGCCACACAGGGAGGGCTTTGCCTGTTAGAGCTGCAGGCAGTGCTTCTCTATGCTAGGGCCAAGGTCAGAGAGATACCGCAGGCAGAGGCAGGGGCAGGAACGGGTCGGCCTCCTTGACTCCACCACCACCACCACCACAACTAACACTGTGTCCAATAGCGACTGCATCTGCAGCTGCGGGGCTCAAACACACTGTGGAGAACTGAACACACAAACACATTTTGTGGACACACACACACACACACACACACTCACACACACACACATATACACAGAAAGGCTGTACAAACCATGCTCAAAATACAGATGGAGGGAAGAAATTCAAGAAACAACAGGCTGTGGAATCTGTGTGCATGCAAACGCATTTGCACATGTATCTCCACTTGTATCACACACCCTTGCATTTCACTTTCAAGTGCTCTCCTAATGTACTTGATGATTTACAGGCATAATGGAATTTTAAAAGGTTTGGCTTAACAGACAGCATGCAGTGTGACTGTTACACAATGTGTCCTCCACTTTGAAAAAAAGAATGGCTGTGAAAGTAACAAGGGGAGCGATATGTTTGCAAGCTGGTGTCCAGGTATTACGTGCTCAAAGTGCAGATGCATTACCTGGATCACCTTCCCTCTGGTGCTGACATTTAACCCGCCTCAAATGCATGAGTCATCTGATAGCAACTGGGTCACTGTGAATAAAGCAACGTCAACGATTGATTGTCGGTTGCATATTAACATATTATTTAGAGGTCCTGTTTCACGCTAAATATTATTTATTTGGTCCTTACTAATTTTGGAAAATTTTTAGCTAACTATTTAACCCACTAAAATTTACACATCATAACAAAAAGTCTCGTGATCTAATGCTTTTAACAATCAACACATTTATAAGGTAGGAAAGGAGCCAATACAACAATGTCTTTATACAATCCAGTGCACCCATATACTTATTTCAAATCGTTTCCCATGCAATCAGTGTTTAGCTGTTTATGCACCTGTCTTACAAACTTACAAACGCTCAAGTTTCCAGCACCGGGCAGCATTTTGTGTTGCAGTGCACTTTTACAGTGCTCTTTCTCCAGCCCTCAGCCTTGGTTTAGTTGGAGGAGAGACCTCTTGTCGTTTGTGAGCAGCTCCACCCCTCCTGTGCAGGCTGGAGGTTGGGAACAGCCAGTGCTCTTCATTGTGGGGGCTTTTGGTACACCGAGGAGGCTGCCAGAAGGTAGCCATGGCAACAACATTGCTTTCACTTGCTACTTTTTTCCCTGCGCTCTAAAAGGGACTGTGGAGAATTGGAGGGGCCCTCATCACAGGCAAAATTAAAGAGGTCACAGTCATTTGCTGGAACCAGTTGAAATGATCATAGAGACGGATGTGTTGCAAAGCAATGGTGAGATACAAAAATTAGAGATGAATGTATTGAGCCAAGACAGCTCGGGTAACTGTTTATTATTTTCTGCCTACATGTGGGAAGGAAAAAATGAAAGCCGTTCATTTACCTTTTGAGTTCACAGAAAAAAACACAAGCCAATAAAGAACTGTAAAGGAATGATTACCATTCATTTGCATCAACAAGACAGAAAGGTGGTTATTAATGTTAAGTGTAGCACCTTCAGCAATAAATGTTGCCAGTGAATTACATCAATAAAGGTTGCCTAAGTGTTACATCAATTAAGAAAAACCTGAAATCTTTAACCTGCATGAGAGTGTGGTTTGATACAAGTATTGCATGATTATTGCAATGTATTGGATATAAACTGTTGAATATTCAATAGCAATATTAGACACCGGAAGCAGCCCACGTTCTGATTTCCATCAACAGTTTTGGGATTTCTGGTATAGTCCATGTGTGCCAAAAACTGTAATCCACTTCTCACACATTTACATAACTGGCAGCGTCAAGTATTCCATAAGCCGGAAAAACCTAGAAACCGACATCTATTTCCTGTAATTCCATCATCCTTATTTGCCTTTAACTGAAGCTGAGGTAATACACACAGGCTTCTGGTCTCTTAAAACACTGGAATGCACTAGTTTACATTACAACATAGTTAAACAATGTCTAATTTTATGTTTAGTTTAAATGGTTTTTATTCATCTGCATGGCATTTGCAAAGAAGTCCAAAAGTGGACCTGAAATGTTTGCAAAAAATCTCTCAAAGACAAACCACTGTTATACAAACCACTGCTATTTTTGGACAATAATGAGTTCATTTTTGGTAAAAGTGATGTGTGTTTGGCCAAGACAAAATCTCCAGAAGATCACTGTAACAAATCCAAAGCAGCTCTAATAAAAGCAATATTTCTATCAGGTAGGGCCGCTGAATAAATAAACAATGAATGTTTGAAGACAAAATAAAAATAAAAAAAAGAAAAGCTTGGCTTCAGTGACAAAAGCTTTATATTCTAATTGTGCATTGTTTTATGACAGGCATGGTTCCTCCTTTTTCTCCTTCAGTTTCCACCATCTTATTCTTTTTTTCAGTTCTCACTCTCCTCCTCTTCTTCTTCTTCACCTCCATAGCCATCCTACAGACCACCATCTGATGCTGTTTAGCTATACCTTCCTCTACTCTTATGTCACCCTATGCTTCTCCTTCTTCTTAATATTTATTAAGTATTTACCACTGCCTGTTTCCTTCACCAACATGGCCACTAAAATCTGCCCCAATCACCAATCATTGAATCACAGAATTTTTCCTTCTCCTCCATTTCACAGCCCACTTGTGGAGCATAAGCCCTGATGACATTTATCATCACCCCTTCAACTTTCAGCTTCACATTCATCACCCTATCAAAAACTCTCTTCACCTCCACTACACTCTTACTGTACTCTTCCTTTAGGATCACCCCTACACCATTTCTCTTTCCATCTACACCATGATAGAACAGTTTAAACCCACCTCCAATGTTCCTGGCCTTACTCCCTTTCCACTTGGTCTCCTGAACACACAACATATCTACCATTCTCTTCTCCATCATATCAGCTACCTCTCTCCCTTTACCAGTCATAGTACCAACATTTAAAGTACAAACCCTGACCTCCGCTCTCCTACACTTCTCCTTTCCCTGCTGTCTCTGTAGACGTCTTCCTCCTCTCCTTCTCCTCCTTCGGCCAACAGTAGCCCAATTTTCACCGGTACCCTGCGGTCGTTGTTAACCCGGGCCTCGACCGATCCGGTATGAATTTCTCTTTTGTGATCCGCATATTTGATTTGGCACATGTTTTACGCTGGATGCCCTTCCTAACGCAACCCTCCCCATTTGTCCGGGCTTCGGACTGGTACTAAGAGTGCACTGGCTTGTGCAAACCTAATGACTGGGTTACTCAATTTAATCAATTTAATGAACAAAAAATATTGTATTAATTTAATTTATTCTATTTTATTGTTATACAGTATTATAAAATATTATTTTATATATTATTTAACCAAGAAGCCATTTTATAAAAAATGTTATTAATTGTTATAAATGTTAACTGTTCAGATGCCAATGATCACAAATATGAAAATAATAAACTGCGTTAATAAAAAACGACAAACAATTTTATGTTTTGCATTTCTTTCCCCTAACTGTACTGTAATTGAACTGAACCGTGACTTTTTACCATGCTAGACCTCCTGTTTATCACTATGTTATACAAGTAACTCTGTTTTAGGGAGTTAACTGCTCTTCTTTAGGTTCAATGTGAAGTCATATACTCCGAACTGACAAGGCATCATCATGATGTTATTATGATACTTGCTTAATTTTTTTTTTTTTAGAAAATCAAGCATTTACTTTAAACCAAACAAGCACTTAAACTTTTTACATTTTAAATCACATTAAGTTTTTGTTTAAACAGCCACAGACTAACATTTAATATAATACCATCATACGATTGCCTTTATTTGAACTCCTCTGTGGTTAAGAGAATAAAAGGTTTTTGAGTAATAATGTGCTGCATACGAGTGCACAAGTACATGCCATAAACTGCAGCATTGTAATTTCGCTTGCTTTTTAACTCAGGCATAAAAATGTTATGTACGTTTATGCGTTCATTTGTTCTTAGAACCAAAATGTCTATGACCTTAAAGCATCTAAAGGAAATAAACCTTCTATTTAAAAAGATAAATGCTGTATATTTTGAATCAACGTAATTCCGGGCCAGTATTAGTGTAGAGACCTGCTCTAATAGAGCATTTAATGCAGCGGTACATTAGCAATTGTGATATACAGAACAACTTGAAAGCAGTAAAATAATCACCACAGGTGCTTCGTCCAAATAATTACACGACAATTTTATGTGAGTGATGCACAAGTGATTCATGGTCTCCTTCTCTTTTTATAGAAATGCCGGTGATAATAGCACATTGTTACATCACATTAATTAGACAAAAAGTGCAGCAGCTAGCATAATAAAAAACAACAGGACTCTGAAAGAACAGTTACTGCAGACTGCATAACATATTCTGATCCCTCTCCTGTAGAAAGAGCTGTAGTGTATACTATAGTGCACTTATATAAACTAAACTGGAATGATTCAGTACTGGAAAATCACAAGACCTGGACATCTAGTTCAGATGTTGTCTAAAATACACCCATGTATGCACTGATATATGTGATATACAACATCTGGAACATTAGCAGCCTACAAGATGGTGACATTCCTACCTTCACTCCCACCCAGCATGCAAAAACATTATTAGAACACTTGGTAAGATATTCATCAGGTTCTAAAAAGGCAAAGTTGAAATGTTACTAAAATAGTAAAAGAAAAAGAAAAAGCTGTGATTTTGCTTTATTTGTTTGTTATTACTTTGTTACATAGCAATCTTCTAAGCGCTTTGCTCACACAATGTTCCCACAACCTAGTCTCTGATGCGAAACTGAAAAAGCAAGCTTCTGAAACCTAAAGATTGCAATCTGGTTGGTATACACACTTTCTCTTATGTTGGTTTGCACCTGGTAAACAAATTTTTTATATTTTAGCAAAATAAAACCTGGAGAACTAGTGTTAAACAAACTACATTCTCAATTATGGGTTTTTAACAGTATTTTTAAAACCACAAATAAGAACATTCACAATAAACCTAGAAATATTTATAATTTAAATAATAAGTCTCAGAAGCAAAAGTTTCTGAAATAATCAATAAAAAAAAAAGGTTTGGATATTTGAAATTGTATACTAGTGTCAGGGAACCACCAGCCACGCCTCCCTCCTACTAATCACCTTCACACTAATCACCCCCTCACTTTCCCTTCTGATCTCTGCCCTTGTCTGGTGGCTCACTACTGGTGGCTCACTACTGGTGGCCCTGGATAAGCAGGGATGTCACACATTACGTCCAGGGCTGCCCTGTCTGTGCGAAATCCAAGACCCCACGACACTCACCCGCAGGAAAGCTGGTTCCCCCGCCCATTCTGCAGCGACCGTGATCACATCTAGGGGTAGATTTCATCACGGACCTGCCCAACTCGGACGGCAACACTTGCGTCTTAGTGGTCGTTAACCGATTCTCCAAGGCTTGCAAGTTGGTTCCCCTCCGCGGCCTGCCCACAGCCCTAGAGACCACAGAGACGCTTTTCCATCACGTCTTCCGGAACTTTGACCTGCCAGAGGAAACTGTGTCTGACCGGGGATCACATCCCAGGTGTGGAAGGCATTCTTCTGACTCCTAGGGGTCACAGTGAACCTGTCATTACCCACAGACCAACGGGTAGACGGAGCAGAAGATACAGGAGCTGGGACGCTACCTCCGGTCGTACTGTAATCATATCATAACCTTGTGCTCCAGAATATCTGATCACATGCACATTATCAACTTGTGCTGTTAATATCGTGAACAGCAGCTATGCTAATTCCTCTCCACTGCTTCTCTTTCTGGACCCATCCCGAGGCATCCTGAGGTTGCTCCAGCCCCAGTCAAGTCCCACCTTATGAAGATTGTGGACATTTAAAGAAATAGATCCTTGAGTGTTTAAAGGCTCTGGCATGGAGAAGCTGGTGTTGGATCTATGATGATCACAAATGTTGAGCTATTTTATAAGTTGCTCATAAGTAGTTTTAAAACCACAAAAGACTGTAAAAGACTGTAGAAAGAACATTACTCATAATCTTACATTCCAGTGCTCATGTTAGTTCTCACTCTTTAGTGTTCTGTATTGTTTAAAGATTTATAATCACACTCTTGATGTCACCCAAATGAGGATGGGTTCCCCTTCTGAGTCTGGTTCCTCTCAAGGTTTCTTCCTCATAACATCTAAGGGATTTTTTCCTTGCCACAGTTGCCATGGCTGCACATCAGGGATTAATGCACACCATTCACCTTAACTCTTGAAATTATGTAAAGCTGCTTTGAGACAATGTCTGTTGTGAAAAGCGCTATAGAAATAAATTTGACTTGACTTGACTAATCAGGACCAAACCACCTGGAACCACTTCCTCCCCTAGGCCGAGTACGTGCAGAACTCCCTGCACCAGGATGCCACCGGTCTAACCCCATTCCAGTGCATGCTAGGCTTCCACCGTTGTTCCCCTGAATGTCCCAGCCGTGGAATGCTGGTTCCAGGAGAGCGTGCGCATGTTGGAAGCTGCACACACCCAGTTCCGACGTGCCGTCAGAACGACCCAGAGGTTTGCAGTTCCATAGAGGTCGGAAGCCCCCTCTACCAAACGGGTGATCAGGTCTGGTTGTCCACCTGAGATCTGCGCCTAAAACTCAGCCCCCGTTTCATTGGGCCGTTCCGGATCATCAGGCGGGTCAACGACGTGGCCTATTGACTCGACCTGCCTCCTAGGTACCGTTCTTCCACGTGTCACTCCTGAAACCCTTCACGCCCCCCTCCAAGGAGCACCATAGAGCATCCTCCCCGGAGATGCTGGACCAGCCGTCAGTCTAGTCAGCTCGGGAGATTCTGGACTTGGGACGTAGGGGTTCTGCCATTGAATACCTTGTGGACTGGGAGGGGTACGGACCAAAGGAATGCTTGTGGGTCACCAGACAGGACGTGCTGGACCCAGCACTCCTGGAGGAGTTTCACGCCAGTCACCCTACCCACCCTGCACCCTGGCACCGCGTTAGGGCGTCGAGAGACGCCCATGGAGGACAGTGTAGGAGGGAGCCATGCCTTGCCCTCCTACTAATCACCTTCATCTGTCTCCAATCTACTCTCCACTTTATAAGGGCCCTATTTCCACTTGCTCACCATCCGATCTACGGTTCACACTGGCGATCATCCTTGGACTACCCGCATTACCGATTATACCTGGTCTCCTGTTCCTGCTTATCCTCAAGCCTCTGCCTCGTGTATTAAGACGATTAAAACGTTTGCCCTTACTCTGGTTTCCGACTCTTGATCCACGCGTAACAACTAGACATTAGCTAGCATGGTGGTTCATTTCTTTTACCGTATAGGATTTGTGAACAGAATTTTGTTTCTGATTGATTCTGTATTGATTGTTGTACTAGATCTATGTTTCACTGGAACTAAATTTAGCAACATGTATTTGCAACTATTATCCCAATTAATTATCAATTAAAACTTTTCCTACCCTAACAAAATCTTGATTCTGCCAGAATGTACATAAGTAAACACATATATTGGAATTTAATTATTGTTTAAGATTCATTAGGTTTTTTTCAGTTATCATAGTTTTTCTGAATTTAATGTGGTTTTAAAAAGGTTATATGACAATGAATGAACAGAATCTGTATGAACAAGGCAACAAATACATGAAGTGGACCTTTTTGAGTTTGAGTGACAAGTGTAATGTGTGAGCACTGACATTTTCAGGTGCATCACTGTCTGATGTGATGGGTTTGTGGGAGTCACAGCTCTGCCTTGTCCCTGACTTCACCCACATTTGCAGCAGATGGCTCTCACCATCATGTCTGATGGAGGAATTTATCTGGCAGGGATTTTTTCTGACCAGGGCCATCCCTTTTCTGCAACAGTGACCTATTTGTATTCTTTTCACAACAGATGAGGCACCCAGCCCTCTTCACTCTGGGCATCTGGGGGATGGCAACTGGTGTTATAGCCAGCCCTTGCCTGGCAAAAGTCTTCAGCATCCACACATATATATATATACACACACACACACACAAACACACACAAACACAAAAACACACACACACATACACAGGCATTTGAGGTGAGAGTAACATCAGTCTGCAGTGCTATGTATGACCACAAGACACAACAAAAAAGCAATGAACATACAAGACCAGTCAAGGTTGCGCATTGCAATGCATCAAGGTATACAAGATATCAAGATATGGTCCCATATCCCAATATCTGAAGCCTTTCCCAAACATTGAAAGTTTATTTGGGACATATTATAATTTGTTTGCTGTAGGAATGTGACTTTCCCAGGAGACATCAAGCTAGAAAGGTCATTGAACATGTGTTTTAAAGCATAGAATGGAATGGGGGTTGCATTGTTTCTTAGGAGCCACAGTATATTTAGACTTGACATACCCGTTTTAGACCTACTTTCCCAAGAGACTGGACATTCATTCATCTTGATTATCTACTTTATCCTGGTAAGGGTTGTGGTGGATCAGTAGACAAACCCTAGAACAATGGTCATGAGTTGGGAATACACCCTGGATAGGATGCCTATCCATCACAAGGCACCATGCAGTCATACCTCCCACAACTGGAGGCAATGGTATGTAGCCAATCCAGCATTTTTGGAAGGTGGGAGAAAGCCAGAAAACACATTATGGACATGAGAAGAACATGCACATAAACTAAACATTGGCAGTAACAAAAGTTCAGGATTGAACCCTGGAGCTGTTAGGAAGCAATGTTGCCTTCTGTGCCATCATGGACTTCTCAGCCATAATAAAGTCAAGCAACAACAGTCTAATAGCTTTAATGTTTGGGGGATTGTCTAATCATGGGTAATGCCTCTGAGACACACATGTCCCATAGAAATGCAACTAAAACTGCTGTGTGATTCTAAAACCTAGCTCTTTGTAAAATTCAGAAAAAGAAAATAGAGATGGCAAGCCCATACATAAAAAAAGGACAGGTCAAGTGATGGTGAAGGCTTCCAGGCATTGTATCGATAAAGAAATGTAAGTTGCTCTAGCATTATAAAGAGAAATTATGTTAAAGCAAAAAGAAAGGTGCTTGAGAGGATTATTTAATAGACCCAAATGTTTACCCCCACCACCCTTACTTCATCTATTGCTTATATCCTTACTCTCTCTCTCCATCTTCCATGCTTTTTTTGTCTTTACACACACACACACACACACACACACACACACACACACAATGTGACAGAAGCAACTGTGCTGGGTTTCGGGACATGGGGGATTGCAGAGCTGGGCAATCAACACCATCAGCTCAGCACATGGAGGCAGTTGGGCCAATAATGCACCTCTAATTGAATAACGTATCCACAGCACATATCCCAGGGGGCTGCTAAAGGCACAGCATGGCCTAAGAGACAGACAGCAACTTTTTTCCCAAGGTCACTTCTTGCCAGTGGCAATTAATAAAGATGGGGCAGAGGCCTACAATATATATCAGCTGTTCAACAAATGCTAATCTTTAGCTAAACTTTATTGATAAAATTGATTGATAATCCATTGATTTACCCACCCTTCAAGACGAGAAGCGCTGAGAAATCAGGTTTACTTTACTGTCCCATTTAGCTCCAAAGACTTAAACCTAGTGGTCAAAATGGGAACTGTGGCAAATGTTAATAGAAGCCTATTGAGGAAACATGCCCTCATGCTCATTCAATAAACTTTTAGCAGACCTGGCAAATAAATCACAGTGTCAGCAAAATTGACTAGTAAAATACTCTCTGTCATCCAAAATCTTTTTATACCATATTTCTGTCATAAATCTAAATATAATAAGTGTAAGTGCATTGTGTTTATAAAAAATATATATAAATAAATAATATAAATAATAATAAATTCTACCCAAAAAAAAAAAATGTATCATGCACAAGAATAATTTGTCTTTATGCTCTATGTTGAGTAAGGTTTCACTAGTAATAAACATACATTTGCATAAAGCAAGTCAAGTCAAGTCAAGTTTATTTGTATAGCGCTTTTCACAACAGACATTGTCTCAAAGCAGCTTTACACAAATCAACAGTGATGGTGAATGGTGTGAATTTGTCCCTGATGAGCAAGCTGTGGCGACTGTGGCAAGGAAAAACTCCCTTAGATGTTATGAGGAAGAAACCTGGAGAGGAACCAGACTCAAAAGGGAAACCCATCCTCATTTTGGGTGACATCAAGAGTTTGATCATAAATCTTTCAACAATACAGAACACTGGAGAGTGAGAACTAACATGATTACTGGAGTATAAGATTATAAGTGATGTTCTTTCTACAGTCTTATACAGTCTATATGGTTAGTAGCTCCGAGTTTTATGAGCTCAGCATTTGTGATCACCACAGATCCAGCATCAGCTTCTCCATGCCAGAGCCTTTAACACTCCAGGAGGTCCAATGCCAAACTCCACACATGTAGCGGGATCCAAATGGCACTGGTACGTCTCTAGATGGTTCGGGATGTTTGTGAGTTCGGCATCTACTTCTTCAAAGATCCGTAATCATCACGAGGTGGGAGGTGACTGGAGCTGGCCAAACCTCAGGGTGTCTCGGGATGGGTCCAGAAAGAGAAGCAGTGAAGAGGAATAAGCGTAGCTGCTGTTCATGATATTAACAGCACAAGTTGATAATGTGCATGTGATCAGATGTTCTGGAGCACAAGGTTATGATGTGATGTGTGTTATGTGTAGGCTTTGCTAAAAAGATATGTTTTTAATCTACACTTAAACTGGGTGAGTGTGTCTGAGCCCCGAACACCGTCAGGAAGACTATTCCAGAGTTTAGGAGCTAAATGTGAAAAAGCTCTACCACCTTTAGTGGACTTTGCTATTCTAGGAACTACTAGAAGCCCAGAGTTTTGAGATCTTAGGGAGCGTGGCGGATTGTAGCGTGTTAAAAGACTGGATAGATATATGGGAGCCAAACCATTTAGTGCTTTATAAGTGAGAAGTAATAGTTTGTAGTCTATTCGAAACTTAACAGGAAGCCAATGTAGGGACGATAAGATTGGGGTTATGTGATCATATTTTCTTGACCTTGTAAGAACTCTGGCTGCTGCATTCTGGACTAACTGAAGCTTGTTTATTAATGACGCAGGACATCCACCTAGTAATGCATTACAGTAGTCTATTCTGGAGGTCATGAACGCATGGACGAGCTTTTCTGCATCGGATATGGACAACATATTTCTTAGCTTAGAAATATTTCTAAGGTGAAAGAAGGCTGTTTTAGTAACTTGATTGATATGATTTTTGAAAGACAAGTCGCTGTCTAAAATAACACCCAGGTCTTTTACTGTTGAATTAGTGGTTACAGAACATCCGTCTAAATGCAGGTTGAGATGCTGGAGATGCTAAAGCATTCATATTTGTCCATGGGCATGTTGATTACAATATATAAAACAACTTCCTGGTTAGCGGCTATCGCAAAAGAAATCTAAAAATCCCTCCCTTCAGAAACTGGGCTAAACAGCAGTTTTTCCAACATGAAAACGACCCCCAAAACAGCGCCAAGGTGACAACTACCTTGCTGAAGGTAAAGGTGATAGAGTGGCCAAGTATGTCTTCAGACCTGAACCCTATTCAGTACCTGTGGGGCATCCTCAAGCGGAAGGCAGAGAAGCGCCATGTGTCTAATATCCAGCAGCTCCGTGATGTCAATATGGAGGAGTGGAAGAGGATCCCAGCAACAACATGTGTAGCTCTGGTGAATTCCATGCCCAAGATGATTAAGGCAATGCTAGATAACAATAGTGCTCACACAAAATATTGACACTTTGAATACAGTTTTGACATGTTCACTTGGGGTGTACTCACTTTTGTTGCCAGTCATTTAGACAATAATGGCTGTAAGTTGAGTTATTGATTTAATTTCAGAGGACATAAATCTATACTGCTATACAAGCTGCATACTGACTACTCAGTATATATATATCCACGTTTCATTTCTATAGTATTGTCCCTTGAGAAGATATACTAAAATGGTTGCTGAACTGTGAGGGGTATTCTTACTTTTGTGAGATACTGTATGGGGTTAATCTGTTGTTTGAGGTTATGTCAGTGCTATCCTGCCTCAGCAAATCTGTAGTCATGAACGTTTACTACTGTTTCTCACCTGTGATTTCTCTAACACAGATATTTGGAATTGGTTGTTTGCAAGCATTTTTCCTTATCAGAGGAAGTTTATAGAGGTCCAAGGTGAAGCTGAAGAGGTGGGAAAGAGGGAGAGAGAGAGACAGAGACAGAGAGAAAACTCTCTTCTCACAGGAGGGATAAGTCTTATACAGACCCCTCCTTTAGTTCTGTGCTTCTGTGCTATGCCACCCATCAGTTCACAGCAGGGGGAGGATGAGTTCCATTTCCTCTCACTGCAGTGCCATCCAGCTGTCCCAAAAAAAACACACTCTTATCCCAGTGGGACAGGAATACCACCCAGTAATAGACTTTAATGTCTGATAAAGAATTGCGTTAAAAACACAGCTATGTTTTTAACTTTTAACTTCAATCCTCTAATCTTAAACAATTTCCTTGCCTATTTTCTGTGGTTTTATTCTTCAGTAACGATGTAATATTCACCATAATAATAATAATAATGAAAGGGTTAAAAAAAAGAAAGAAAAGTGGATTCTTCAGCTTGCTCCTCTGGGTAATTATTTTTTTAATGCCACTAAAATTGCTCTGCCATTTTATCATATTGCATTATCACCACTATGTTCAGGAAAGCTGTAAAAGATAAAGATCTTATATTTCTTTTTACATTTGGTGTAAGGCCATTTTTAAACTTGAAATCATCTAGTTTTGGTTACAACCTTATGCCATTTGGTTCTATCAACAAAGTGACTACATGAAACCATTCTAAGTATTACATTCATTTTAAAACTAATATTCTGGCATAACTCTTGCAGTTAGTATAAAAAGTTGTGGTGGGGTAACACATTGATTTACCCTTCATAGTTGGTTGCACTACACTTATCCAGCAGAGTGCTTAAATTAGCAAGTCTTTCCCAATTAGTCTCCTCACAACAGTGGTGCACAGCCAGTCAAAGGGCTCATTACCCTGGTGCATCAGTCCTCCATATGCAGCCCAATCCCTGAGCCTAATGTACTCAGCAGTTCACTGCAAATGTATGGCTGTAGACAAACTTAACAAATAACCCAAAAAGAGTTTCTAACAGAGTTTCTGTGGTTTGCTCAGGATAAATTATGGAGGCTGGATCACACCTTTCTTTTAGACAGCCTCAATCTCTTCACAACACAGCTGATTCTGTCATAATGACTCATCACTATTAGAAATAAGCATTGATAACAGCTTTGCTTTAAAGTTTGAATTAACTAATACATCCAGAATGTGTTGGTCAAATTCCAAACTTTCCAATTAGTCCTTTTAAATTAAATAAAAAATGCTGCCCAGTACATTCAGTAAAGCATTTTTGGAACTTATCCATTTACATGTTAATGTAGGTCTTGCTGGTATGGTACTGGTATATGCATTACAGTTGCCTAATGTAAACTAAAAGACCCTTGACACTCCTCACTGTCCTTGACGTAGAGTACTTGATGTCCTCTGTGGTTAATACTCTCATCTGCACCCACACAAAGTGGCTCTTACTGAGTGGCACTGATACATCTCTGGACCACAGTAAGTCAAAGCAGAGTAATACAGAGACATAGATTTAAAACATCCAGGCCAGCAGGTGGAGTTGTTTTAGGGTTCCTCTGCCTGGCCAATTTGTTTTAGAATATAAGCAACCTAGAGTATTACCCCTTAATAAATGCAACCTTCTTAAAGCTGAACAGTAGTGTAATTATCTATAAAAGACATAAATAGTAGACCAGAGATCCACCTACAATATTTACATGGCCCTCCCTACTCTGATTATTCATAAACCTGAAAACCAGAAACCAGACAGTCTCTGTGAATGCAACAAAATGGTTTTGGAGATGTTTTGCTCTGTAACTCATTACCAAGGCCATCCTCTACTCCAGCAGCTCCGGGCCAGCCTTTGCCCCACAGCAAAGCAAACACCTTTCGCTTCAGTCCATGGTAACCCACACCGTAGCTGGGAACCCTGCCGGAGCTACATTACACTAACTTCACTCTGTGCAAACAAAAGCTGCCCTGTCCACTCAAAGCCCCAGATGTTTCACATTGATCCCCCTGTGGTTTTGGCAGGATGGAATGGACAGGATTGTTGCCCTCTCAGTTTTTTGTCACAGACTGAATTAGAAAACAAAGGAGAAGGAAAAGTCTACGGGTGTGTTTGGCTCCGCTACACATGTCTGCTGGGTGCAGTGTCGCATTTCAGCCAGAAGCGAAGCTGGCCTGCTCACTTTATCTCTTTCTCTCTCTCTCTATCCCCATCTCTCTGGTTAATAATGCAAAGTGTCTCTCAGTCTAATGTTCTGCTGCAGTCGAGTGTTGGATACACCCATGGAGAAAAGCTTAGCTGTCTGCCTGTGAAGTTCAGAGACACAGGTTGCTCTGGCTGCTAGCCTTCACTGAGCCCCATGCAAACACTCAAGCTCATTTAACACACAGAGAGAAAGAATGAGAGAGAGAGAGAGAGAGAGAGAGAGAGAGAGAGAGAGAGAGAGAGAGAGAGAGAGAGAGAGAGATATTAGTGTTGGAGTGTGAAGACACATCCATGTTCAGTACATGGTTCTTAATCTAGATAATTCAGCACTGTGCAGCAATACTTAGTCAGCGATTCAAAAGAGAAAAAGCTCCTGGCTTGAGGTCGACAGGGTGGCAGAGATATTACTGTGGAATTTTAATGGCATTTGTTTTACTTACTCTAGGCATTGGTGAAGCAAGGCAAGCACACACCCTTTTGCCCACACTGTGTAAGTTAATAAGTCTCTTTCCCAGCACTGAAATAAACAGTTGAAGCGTAACTATGTGGAACAGTGGTACGCTCTCCAACAACAGGGTGCAGATTTATAGTCATGCAATGTATGCCGGAGTCCACATAAGGCATGGTGCTGAATTTAAGTCGTGTTTGCATAACCCTGCATGACATCATTCTATATAAGGCTATCAGCTTAGCAAACATTTTCACCAATGTACGTATAGACTACCTATGAAAGCAAGTCCATAAAAACCCCTCCCACAAAGCCTGTCATTAATATGATTAGGTATTTACATAAAATACTGAGCAGTTGGCAAGCCCGTCCAGCAGACTAGGTGTATGTGCGGATGTTCACTGATAAGTTGCTAGGAGAAGCTAGTCTTTCCTCTCCCTCTGTGTGTCAGTGTGATTTTCTTTATCTGTCAGTGTGCAGCTTGTGCATGGAATCTGCCCTGAGTGTACTGCTGCTCCAGCGTGGGAGGGAAGTGGGCGAAGGTGCACGGCATCTGCCACAGTTCACAGCCTGAGGAGAAACAGCAACACATCACATTCAGTCTCTCTTCCATGGCAGGCTCTGCACTGTTAAGCAGCAGTGATAGCAGCTCAATGCCATGTAGGCTAGGTTTCAATGAATCATATTTTGGCAAGGAGTTTTCTGTTCACAGCCCCCCTCTGCCTTGAATACATTCAGAATGGATAAAACAAGGCAGAAAATGCATCATAAAGGCTTCTTGGCAACTATTTAAAAAACTTTAGGCATGCATGCAATTAATTACTGTTTGCTGTTTTATTTAAGGGCTTAACCAAATTACGTAGTTATTGTTAATGCCAATTTTACTTAACCCTATATAATTACTATTCAATTAGTGATATTTTTAATTAGTATCTTAACACCTTGCATTTTTTGCACCAAAATCTTTTTTTATGCTATTGAACAATATGTGCAATTAGCCACATTGGCCAGTTAGTGTACACACTGCACAAAAATGTCTTAAATGGCATTTAAATGGTACATTTCCTGTTCTAATATGTAGTGTTTTTCTCATACATTGGCCTTTTAATGAGAAAAAAAATCTTTAACTCTCTTTTGTTCGGAAGCACAAAGATAAATAGGTCAGTTTTCCCTGCACATACATATTTACATATCCATTTACATCTCACTCATTTTTCTGCCTATTAATTATTGTTTAAATCAAGCTGAAGGGATGTTTCAACATTTTGGCAACATTGTGTATATACTCAACTCATCAATGCCATTTCATTTGAATTCAATGAATCCAAAATGCATTTCACAATAAATTAAGGTTTGGACTGTGGTTTAATACATTTTCATGGAAAGTCATGTTTTTATTTATTCTTTTATTATTACATTTTTTGGAAGGAAACATTGCATTAGACAAAAGACACACTGCTATACATTAATTCTAATTATGAAACCTAGATTTCTTAAAAACATTTGTATGATTTAAAGATGCTGCTGCCCCATATGCACCCCTCCCCCTTCCTTTCATAGTGCTACATGGTCTGCGTTCAAATTCTGGAACATGATTGGCGCTTATGTGTTATGACATAATAACAATAATAGAAGATTTTCTGTGAGGTTTTAGGTCACCAGTGGATTATTGTTTGCAGGTAAACAACTTCTGTCTGAAATATTCTGTTTTCTTTCCTTAATAAGCCTTATCCTTCTATTATATCTTGTTTGGTTTCCATTCAGGTTTTCCAGAACCCATCTTGCTGCAGTATGGTTTAACAGCTAACAGTCTGGAGTGTGTGCTACTTTTCTAAGAGGGCCACTCCCTCTGGTCTACAGGTTCAGTGGACACTAACGGAGGAAGAAGAACTACGCTTTGGAAAAGCCCTGTTAGCTTTATGAAATTCTCCAGACTGTAAGAGATTGTTTGGTAAAGTGCCTGGAAAGATCTTCTCTGCTGAATATGTGGCAGTTTGGATCTGTATGGACTTATGGTTTAAATTATATGTAGAGCTGCATACAAAATGGGGTTTATTTGTGTCTAGGACTCAATGAAAATTACATTTCCTTCTGGAAATGAGTAACACCAACAGCTTCCTCTGTGTACCTGTAAGGATATAAACAAACATAAGAAAGCAGTGCAGTGTGAGAGATGTGTAAGGTGGAGGAGTGTAAAAAATACAGTACATAATGAAAATTGTTTTTGTCAGACATTTCAGACATTAATTTCATACATGCTATAAAGTTATTTTTTATGGTTGATTAATTCATGGATTTAAGATAATGTTTGCGAAATTAGGTTTTATGACTATTTCTCAAATAAATATATTCCACATGTCAATCAACCCAAATCCAAGCAGAGTTCACTAAGTCTGAGAGAGACTGCTGTAGGATCTTTTGGATGATGGTCAAAGTTTACAGTAAGTGACATTGTATATAAGTACAAAATGATGGATGTGTAAAAGAGTACCCAAGAATCTACTCATGATTTGTCCGACATCTATTGGCAAACAACATAAGAAAAGGCTCATGAGCTAATTTTTATTGGAGAAGCTTGAAGTCCATCACAAAACACACCATTCTGTGTTTCACAGATGCACAATCCCCTCGAGTCTTTGGACAGATGTTTTCAGTTTACAAATTGTTGCATATGTTGAAGAAGAAAAGGTCTCTGATATTTTCACACATATCAAAATAATAAATTGTAATCTAACATATGTAGGGCAAAAGTTCAACATTTGGACAAATGTGGGTTTTTTTTATAAAACAGAATACATCAAATGTCTGATATTTTGGTCCTCCAATCAACCTGCTGTCGTTCCTGTAACTTAACTTAAGCTCCCATTACTGCTGGTTATTTTTTATTAACAAAGCCTAGCTATGGGCATAAAAAATGGGGTGAATTGTGACTTTACTGCTGTGACATTCTGACATAAATTTACTAATATTATGTAGAGTATAATATAAAGACACATTTTAACAACTTTACTAATAACTTAGATTACTGCTAAAGTGTCTGGCAACACCAAGTTTTTTATTAGTAATTGAGATACTATAGATAGTTTACCAGTATGAAGATTTACTTTGAACAAACAAATATATTAATGTACAAATGTTACACTTTATTTTCATAAACACTTTTTCCCATTAAAAAATTGACTGGCACTTTATATGAGAGACCTGAGTGTATTTATCTTTTGCATTGTGACATATTTCCAATTGAAATGGCATATTTGGGCGGGCAGGACATGTCAGTTGATTTTAGCCTGCAGTAAATCATTGAGGATGATTTACTCTTTAAAGAAGAAGAGGAAGCCAAAATCTTCATACTGCAAGCAGATGCAGATTGAGCCCTGGGAGTAACGCCATATGTATTCAAGCATGTACATACAGCTAGAAATGAAGGTAAGACACTTTTTTAGGGCATTTGAATCTCAGGGAACCTTTACTGATTTTTTTTTAATCCTGTTGGTAACTTTCATAGTGATGTAAATTGTCAGAGCCCACTTGCATCTAAAATTTAGTGGATGATTACTTAAAAAAACAAGAATTTTTGTCTTTGGAATAATTAGAAAAAAACAATTTTACAGTTCTTAAAAAAAAACATGTCAGCATTTTATTCCTCAAATGGCAGGCTGTCACTGCTACTAATTTTAAGAACCTGTCAACAAATCACCAATCAATTTTTTTTACCCTAAAGAGTGACTCTCAGAAACAGTCCAGCCAGAACATCAAATAGCCCATGGCATTTATTTAATTCATATAACTGAGCAGATATGGGCTTAGGGCCTAGTTTAAGGGCCCAGGAGTGGCAGCTTGGTGTGGCTGGGATTTGGAATCACGACCTTTAGATCCAAAGTCCAAAGGCTTAACAACTAAGCAACACCTCTCGTCATGTACAGCATTTGGCAGACACACTTATCCAGAGCGACTTACAATTATATAATTTGTACAACTGAGCATTCGAAGGTTGATTAAGGGCCCAGTGGTGGCAACTTGGTGGTGCTGGGATTTGATCTCACAACCTTCTAATCAGAAGTCCAACATCTTAACCACTGAGCTACCACCTCCTCAGTGTTGCCAGATAAGTGCATATTCAACAACATCCAAATGAGCTGCTTATAATGCTTTGGTGACATGCTGATAAACCTCAACTGAGTCAATGAATCATGACAAAACAGTACAATGACGGTTACCTCCATGGAAACAGCAAAAAAAAACAAAAAAAAAACAGCAATCACTTGCATGACTAGAAAATAAAACATTTTCTTTTGTGCTCTTTTCTGAGCACGTCATCTTCTACTGGCACAGCAAAATAAGCTTTATTTGTCCTTGTATCAGTTATAAGCATTTGTTGTTTCTGTGAGAAACATTTACTGCATTAAAGACTGCTGACTGATGCAGAAAATTTAGAGTGAATTTACTAAACTCAAATATTTGTGAGTTTGTAGGTTTAGTATGCACTAAACTAAAGATGACTTTGTGGGTGCAGGAAGGCCTGGGTGTCCCTCAGAACCTTCAGTGAGGCAACAACTAAAAACACAGCGGTTAGTTAAATACTTGAACAATGAGAACATGTGGTGGCCTGGGCTCAAGGCAGACTGGACTGCCGGGGGCCAGAACTCAAGTACAAACTAGCTAACAATCGAAAATTAGTAAGAAACACACAGCACACACAAACACACACACGCATACATACTGACCTGGTTTTAATCACCAAGGATTTTATGAAGCTTGTGTGGAAAAAGTAAAACAGCACTGTAATAATAATGTTTCATTTGGCTCGCTGCAGGACAGAAGTATGTAGCCACTACTTCTGAGTATTTGGGCAACCTTCTTGAGATGTTTGCTCATGTTGCATAACATCATTACTAACAGTGTCTGCACATATTTGCCAGTTAAGTTTGGTTGAACTCTCTAGCTAAAATTCAAATATATAAAGCACAGCATTACCTGTAGAGCTACATTATTGGTCACTGCTTACATACAGTATATAAACCATTCTGGTTTTTGCAGCTTGGCTTTTATTTTTATATTTATTTTATTATTATACACAGGAAGTGGATAAGTACTAAACAGTCACACAAAAGATAGAAAGCACATGAGCGATGCATAAATCAGAGCCATATGTTTTAAGCTTTCTATTGTGACATCATTTGACCAAATGTGAAGAAAGAATCAGCTGTCTGATTGTTGAGAATGCTCCCTAGTTGTTTGCCTGCTTTAATAAAAAGTCTGAGCTGTTGACTAAATTCCTTAACTACATCTTCTTCTTCTTCTTCTTTCGGCTGCTCCCATTAGGGGTCGCCACAGCGGATCATCCGTCTCCATACCACCCTGTCCTCTACATCTGCCTCTTTTACACCAACTACCTGCATGTCTTCCCTCACCACATCCATGAACCTCCTTCTTGGCCTTCCTCTTTTCCTCCTACCTGGTGGCTCCATCCTCAGCATTCTTCTACCAATATAATTCATGTCCCTCCTCTGCACATGTCCAAACCATCTCAATCTCGCCTCCCTCACCTTGTCACCAAAACATCCTACATGCGCTGTCCCTCTAATAAACTCATTTCTAATCTTATCCATCCTCGTCACTCCCAACGAAAACCTCAACATCTTCAGCTCTGCTACCTCCAGCTCTACCTCCTGTCTTTTACTCAATGCCACTGTCTCTAAACCATACAACATCGCAGGTCTCACCACAGTCCTATAAACTTTTCCTTTCAATTTTGCAGATACCCTACTATCACAAATCACTCCTGTCACTCTTCTCCACCCACTCCACCCTGCCTGCACTCTTTTCTTCACTTCTCTAACACACTCTCCATTACTTTGCACTGTTGACCCCAGGTACCTGAATTCCTCCACCTTCTGAAGCTCTTCTCCCTGCAACCGCACCACTCCACTGCCCTCCCTCTCATTCACACACATGTATTCTGTCTTACTCCTACTGAGTTTCATTCCCCTTCTCT
Organism: Silurus lanzhouensis; assembly: GCA_039877035.1. NCBI lineage: Eukaryota > Metazoa > Chordata > Actinopteri > Siluriformes > Siluridae > Silurus > Silurus lanzhouensis. The sequence goes on along the minus strand of JBCEWE010000463.1, from coordinate 9,647,784 downwards.
CCAGCGCATATCTCCACCTCTCCAGGCTCTTCTCAACCTGCTCCCTACTCTCACAACAAATCACAATATCATCCGCAAACATCATAGTCCAGGGAGACTCCTGTCTGACCTCGTCCGTCAACCTGTCCATCACCACTGCAAACAGGAAAGGGCTCAGGGCCGATCCTTGATGCAGTCCAACCTTCACTCTAAACCAGTCTGTCGTACCTACTGCACACTTCACTGCCGTCACACTGTCCTCATACATGTCCTGCACCACCCTCACATACTTCTCTGACACACCTGACTTCCTCATACAATACCATAACTCCTCTCTTGGCACCCTGTCGTACGCCTTCTCTAAATCCACAAATACACAATGCAATTCCCTCTGTCCTTCTCTATACTTCTCCATCAACATTCTCAAAGCAAATAAGGCATCTGTGGTGCTCTTTCTCGGCATGAAACCATACTGTTGCTCACAGATGGTCACCTCTTCTCTCAGCCTGGCTTCCACTACTCTTTCCCATAACTTCATGGTGTGACTGATCAACTTAATACCCCTGTAGTTACTGCAGGTCTGCACATCTCCTTTATGCTTAAAGATCGGTACCAGCACACTTCTTCTCCATTCCTCAGGCATCTTCTCACCTTCCAAAATCCTGTTAAACAATCTGGTCAAAAACTCCACTGCCATCTCTCCTAAACATCTCCACGCTTCTACCGGTATGTCATCTGGTCCAACCGACTTTCCACTCTTCATCCTCTTAATCGCTGCTCTTACTTCCTCCTTACTAATCCTATCTACATCCTGCTTTACCAACTCCACATCATCCAACCTTCTCTCTCTCTGATTTTCCTCATTCATCAGCTGCTCAAAATACTCCCTCCACCTTCTCAACACACTCTCCTCACTAGTCAACACATTTCCCTCTCCATCCTTTACTGCTCTAACTTGCAGTACATCCTTTCCAGCTCGGTCCCTCTGCCTGGCCAATCGGTACAAATCCTTTTCTCCTTCCTTAGTGTCCAACCTCTCATACAGCTCCTCATATGCCTTTTCCTTGGCTTTCGCCACATCCCTCTTAACCTGCTGCCGCATCTCCTTGTACTCCTGCCTACTTTTCTCATCACTCTGTCTATCCCACTTCTGTTTTGCCAACCTCTTTCTCCTTATGCTCTCCTGCACTTCCTCATTCCACCACCACGTCTCCTTGTCTTCCTTTCTATTTCCAGATGTCACACCAAGTACTTTTCTAGCTGCCTCCCTCATCACTCCTGCAGTAGTTGCCCAATCATCCAACACCTCCTTAACACCACTGAGCCTCTCTCTGACCTCTTCCCTGAACCTCACACTACACTCTTCCTCCTTCAGTTTCCACCATCTTATTCTTCTTTCAGTCCTCGCTCTCCTCCTCTTCTTCTTCGCCTCCAAAACCATCCTACAGACCACCATCCTATGCTGTCTAGCTACACTGTCCCCTGCCAACACCTTACAGTCTACAGTTGCGCAGGTACCCGCGATCCTGAAGGAGAACTTCGGAGCGGTTGTTCTTCATGCCGGAACAAACGACACCAGGCTGAGGCAAACGGAGATCTTAAAGAGGGATTTCAGGATCCTGGTGGAGACGGTACGCAGCACATCACCCACAACGAGGATCATAGTGTCAGGACCCCTTCCCACTTACCAGCGAGGGGCTGAGAAGTTTAGTAGACTTTTAGCTCTAAATGAATGGTTACAGTCATGGTGTCGAGAACATAAACTTCTCTTTGTTAATAACTGGAACTGTTTCTGGGAGCGTCCTAGGTTCTTCCGCCCTGATGGCCTGCACCCCAGCAGAGTTGGAGCAGCAGTGCTATCAGATAACATCTCTAGGATACTTCACACCATCTGACTGGTAAGACATCAGGAAATTTACGACAATGAGAACACGCATACAACAGACCAAATAGTTACAAATTCACACACAGCCCAGTTTATAGAAACCGTATCTATTCCTCGTGTAGCAAAACCAAGAATTAAATACACAAGATCCAGAAATAATCTCATTGAAGTTAAAACTGAAAAATGCCAGATAAACAAACACCAAAAAGTTTTAAAGTTTGGTCTTTTAAACATTAGATCACTTGCACCCAAAGCACTGATTATAAATGAGATGATCACAGAGAATAATCTCGATGCACTCTGTCTCACTGAGACCTGGATTAAACCAGGTGATTATATGGGTCTAAACGAGTCGACACCGTCAGGATATGTTTATAAGCATGAGCCGCGTCAGACTGGTCGTGGGGGGGTGTAGGAACCATTTATACTGCCTCTCTTAATGTTAGTCAGATGTTAGGATTCAGTTTTAAATCATTTGAAGTGCTCGTTCTTAAAGTTGTATTTTCAGACAGACATAGAAAACTCGCTCTGGTCACCGTGTACAGACCCCCAGGGCCCTACGCTGATTTTCTTCAAGAGTTTGCTTGTTTTCTATCAGATCTCTTGATCGATTTTGATAAAGTGCTGCTTGTAGGAGATTTTAATATTCATGTAGATGATGTAAACGATGCTCTAGGATTATCATTTGTTGACTTATTAAACTCTTTTGGGGTTAAACAAAACGTCACCGGACCAACTCATCGCTTTAACCACACATTAGACTTAATAATATCCCACGGAGCAGACGTCACTAATATAGATATTTTACCTCAGAGTGATGACATCACAGACCATTACCTCATACTGTACACACTACCGGTAGAGCAGATTAGCCGTGTTGCACCACGTTATCGACTTGGTAGGACTATTGTTCCGACCACTAAGGACAGATTCATAAATAACCTGCCTGATTTATCTCAATTTCTCACTAAACCCATAACTACCAATAATCTTGATGAGATAACTAACAACATAGACCTTATCCTCACTAGCACAATAGACACCGTTGCCCCCATCCGGTTAAAAAAGGTTAGAGAACAAGCACCTGCACCTTGGTATAATAGTCATACGCATGCCCTCAAGAGAACAGCACGTAATCTGGAGAGAAAATGGAGGAAAACTAAATTGGAGGTATTTAGAATCGCGTATAAAGACAGTATGCTCAGCTACAGACAGGCGCTAAAAGCTGCTAGAGCTGAACACCTGAGCAAACTTATAGAAAACAACAAAAACAATCCCAGGTTCCTTTTCAGTACAGTAGCTAAACTAACTACAAATCAGGGCTCTGAAAATTGTGTTCCATCACAGTTTAGTAGTGAGGACTTTATGATTTTCTTCACTGAAAAAATAGATAACATTAGAAAAACAATTGTGGCAGTTCAACCTCTGACACCATCTCCTGAGACAGTGTTACCTTCAACTCCACAACTCCACTGTTTTACATGTATAGGACAGGAAGAGCTGTATAATGTTATTGCCAAAGCTAAATCGACAACATGTCAGTTAGATCCAATTCCTACTAAATTACTGAAGGAAGTGTTATATACAACTGGTGAACCTCTTCTGAATATTATTAACTCCTCACTATCTTTAGGTCACGTCCCTAAATCCCTCAAGTTAGCAGTTATTAAGCCCCTCATTAAAAAACCTAATCTGGATCCAAACACGTTATCAAATTACAGACCCATTTCAAATCTCCCATTTATGTCTAAGATTTTAGAAAAGATTGTCGCTGCCCAGTTATGTTCCTACCTGCAAGAGAACAATATCTTTGAAGAATTTCAGTCAGGTTTTAGGCCCCATCATAGCACAGAAACTGCTCTAGTTAAAATAACTAATGACCTGTTTTTAGCTTCAGACCAAGGCTTCATTTCGCTGTTGGTTTTACTTGATCTTAGTGCTGCTTTCGACACTATAGACCATGATCTCCTCCTAGATCGATTACAAAATTACATCGGCATTCAGGGACAGGCATTAAGCTGGTTTAAATCCTACCTGTCCGATCGTTACCATTTCGTAGATTTAAATGGAGAGCTATCCAGGCTAATGCAAGTAAATTATGGCGTGCCGCAAGGTTCAGTTCTAGGACCCCTGCTGTTCACAATATACATGCTTCCGTTAGGAAATATTATTAGAAGGCATGGAATTAGCTTCCATTGTTATGCTGATGATACTCAGCTATATATTTCATCTAAACCAGGCGATATAGCTCAATTAAGTCGGATAACTGAGTGTGTTAAGGAAATAAGAGATTGGATGACCCATAACTTTCTACTTTTAAATTCCGATAAGACTGAGATTTTGCTCATCGGACCAAAAACTAGTATACAGAAGCTCCAGCATCTCAACCTGCATTTAGACGGATGTTCTGTAACCACTAATTCAACAGTAAAAGACCTGGGTGTTATTTTAGACAGCGACTTGTCTTTCAAAAATCATATCAATCAAGTTACTAAAACAGCCTTCTTTCACCTTAGAAATATTTCTAAGCTAAGAAATATGTTGTCTTTATCCGATGCAGAAAAGCTCGTCCATGCGTTCATGACCTCCAGAATAGACTACTGTAATGCATTACTAGGTGGATGTCCTGCGTCATTAATAAACAAGCTTCAGTTAGTCCAGAATGCAGCAGCCAGAGTTCTTACAAGGGCAAGAAAATATGATCACATAACCCCGATCTTATCGTCCCTACATTGGCTTCCTGTTAAGTTTCGAATAGACTACAAACTATTACTTCTCACTTATAAAGCACTAAATGGTTTGGCTCCCATATATCTATCCAGTCTTTTAACTCGCTACAATCCGCCACGCTCCCTGAGATCTCAAAACTCTGGGCTTCTAGTAGTTCCTAGAATAGCAAAGTCCACTAAAGGTGGTAGAGCTTTTTCACATTTAGCTCCTAAACTCTGGAATAGTCTTCCTGACGGTGTTCGGGGCTCAGACACACTCACCCAGTTTAAGTGTAGATTAAAAACATATCTTTTTAGCAAAGCCTACACATAACACACATCACATCATAACCTTGTGCTCCAGAACATCTGATCACATGCACATTATCAACTTGTGCTGTTAATATCATGAACAGCAGCTACGCTAATTGCTCTCCACTGCTTCTCTTTCTCTCCCCATCCCGAGACACCCTGAGGTTTGGCCAGCTCCAGTCACCTCCCACCTCGTGATGATTACGGACCTTTGAAGAAGTAGATGCCGAACTCACAAACATCCCGAACCATCTAGAGACGTACCAGTGCCATTTGGATCCCGCTACATGTGTGGAGTTTGGCATTGGACCTCCTGGAGTGTTAAAGGCTCTGGCATGGAGAAGCTGATGCTGGATCTGTGGTGATCACAAATGCTGAGCTCATAAAACTCGGAGCTACTAACCATATAGACTGTATAAGACTGCAGAAAGAACATCACTTATAATCTTATACTCCAGTGCTCATGTTAGTTCTCACTCTCCAGTGTTCTGTATTGTTGAAAGATTTATGATCAAACTCTTGATGTCACCCAAAATGAGGATGGGTTTCCCTTTTGAGTCTGGTTCCTCTCAAGGTTTCTTCCTCATAACATCTAAGGGAGTTTTTCCTTGCCACAGTCGCCACAGCTTGCTCATCAGGGACAAATTCACACCATTCACCTTCACTGTTGATTTGTGTAAAGCTGCTTTGAGACAATGTCTGTTGTGAAAAGCGCTATACAAATAAACTTGACTTGACTTGACTTGACTACAGTCGCCAATCTCCTTCAGGTTGCATCTCCTGCATAGCACATAGTCCACCTGTGTGCACCTTCCTCCACTCTTATACGTCACCCTATGATCCTCCTTCTTCTTAAAATAAGTGTTCACCACTGCCATTTCCATCCTTTTAGCAAAATCTACCACCATCTGCCCTTCCACATTCCTCTCCTTAAAACCATACCTACCCATCACCTCCTCGTCACCTCTGTTCCCTTCACCTACATGCCCATTAAAGTCCGCCCCAATCACCAACCGTTCTTTCCTAGGTACACCATCTACCACTTCATCTAATTCACTCCAGAATCTTTCCTTCTCCTCCATCTCACAGCCAACTTGTGGAGCATAGGCACTGATGACATTTATCATCATCCCTTCAACTTCTACCTTCACGATCATCACCCTATCAGAAACTCTCTTCACCTCCACTACACTCTTACTGTACTCTTCCTTCAGAATCACCCCTACACCATTTCTCTTTCCATCCACACCATGATAAAACAGTTTAAATCCACCTCCAATGTTCCTGGCCTTACTCCCTTTCCACTTGGTCTCCTGAACACACAGCATATCTACCTTTCTCCTCTCCATCATATCAGCTACTTCTCTCCCTTTACCCGTCATAGTACCAACATTTAAAGTACCAACCCTAACCTCCACTCTCCTACACTGCTCCTTTTCCTGCCGTCTCTGTAGACGTCTTCCTCCTCTCCTTTTCCTCCTTCGGCCAACAGTAGCCCAATTTCCACCGGTACCCTGTCGGCTAACGATACCTGTGGCGGTCGTTGTTAACCCGGGCCTCGACCGATCCGGTATGAAATTCTCATTTGTGATCCGCATATTTGATTTGGCGCATGTTTTACGCTGGATGCCCTTCCTAACGCAACCCTCCCCATTTACCCGGGCTTGGGACCGGCACTAAGAATGCACTGGCTTGTGCCTCCCTAATGGCTGGGTTAAATTCCTTAACTACATATAAGGTTTAATTTGGGAGCGTAAGTGTTTGGGCAATATCATAGTCCTAACATTTGGACTGGCCTGTGGACATCTTAATCCCTTCATAGATTCCACAGTGACAAGACACTTAAAACGTTTTTCCTGGCCACACTTAGAGGTAAGCCCAGGATCATTATTACTATGTGCTCTACACTAATAAAAAATATCACTGCTCCAATTTTCGTACCTATTTATGCTTGTGTCCCCCCCCAACCCCATTTCTCTCAATCCTATTACTTCATAACAATCTAAAGAATTTAGAGGTGGCATCAGATCAGCAGGTCTAAAACCCATCTTATGTTTTATACCATATTATTGTACTAAGATTACTGGGGACTGGGAAAACAACCATTTTTACAGCTACAGTGGCTTCATGCAGAGACTGAGATATTTATTGTATTACTTTGGAGGTCCTTTAAGTCCTCTGGGGGAAGGTAGAACTGGAGGACAACGTCCATGTCTCAATCTCCCAAGTGTAAGGTAAGCCAAGACATCTGCACAGCTAGAGAGGGTATTTTGGTAAACACTATAAAGAATCCAAGCAAGTGAAACAACAAGTTGGCAGATGGACCATATACTGTAGTTGACCTGGTTTTATTTTCAGGAACTTAAGACAGTTAAATAAATATTATGATGCCATATTGATGAGGGACTCCTTTTCTTTAAGTTCTACAGCCTGCGATAAAGTCTATAGCCAGGTGACATTGCTGAAACTGCCACATTAGACATAATCAATAATGCTGCAAAAACAAGTAAGTGCCACATCACTTTATTACTATATTATTCTATTGTTTCTATTAGTAGAGTCCTTTGGCTTGCTAGGAATTTGTGACCATAAACATGTATAGTACTAAATGTTTATTTTTCCTTTAAGTGGCAAAAACACATACCAACACCAACAAATAAACCCAGGTCTAAATATCTGTGTTGCCTTACCATTGGTATTCACTCTGTGTTATATTTTTATGTTGGTAATCAGTTTCTGAAATTAAATTAATTACTTTCCATTTTTTGTCATTTGTGCATAATTGAAGTGAATAAGTAATAATAATAAAAAAAAAAGCTTTAAAATGGATAGTTTTTCATTTTACAGCATTTGTCATGCTTGCATATGTGTTAGCAGTCAAATGATCACCAAACATAAAAAGAGGGTTAAGGATCTTCCTACATTCCTTGTATGTGAGACATGAGTGAAGATTGGAACAGCATAGTCTGTATTTGCAGCCTAATATATATTTCTTTGTCTGTGTGTGTGTGTGTGTGTGTGTGTGTGTGTGTGTGTGTGTGTGTGTGTGTGTGTGTGTGTGACCTCCCCTATCCTAGAGAGCTTGCCACCACACCCCCAAGCACTCACTGTGTATATTCGGCCTTACACTGAGCCAGGTTGCCAGAGCTACACAACTCCCACCCATTAGCTGCAGGAATCCAACATAACCATGGTAACCAGTCTCTCACCCCCAGGGAGACGAGCAGCAGAACTGAAAGGCTCCATTCAATTTCCACATCCTCAGCCCACTAGGGCTGACAGGCTCACAGTTGCTCTTGTTGCACTGGACAGGGATATGTGCTCATTAAAAAGCCAAAACACTCTCCCTCTTCCCTGCATACATGGGCACACATGCACTGATATACAGCCATGTGCACACATACATCAGGTAATCACTATATCTTATGTCCCACTTACCTTTCTGCCTTTCATGAATTCATGAGCTTCATCAGGTACACGTAGATACCCTCACAGTCAACATGCTTGATGTTTGATGTCTGACCTCATACACTAACAACCCTATATTGTGTCTTTGCCATTGGAATTTTCTGGCCCATTTTTCTTCTAACAGAGAGCAGTCAAATAGCTGCATGATTGGTAGTGGCAGAGCAGCAAAGAATCAATATATTTTTCTCCATCAATTGGATGTCTTCTCTTCAAAAACCCTGCCCTGCATTCAGATATTATTTGTATTATTCTGTATGTGAAAATACATGCTTGTTGCTGTCTATTTCATGTGTAAAAGGATAAAACAAGATGGCTAACTAAGGGACAGAAAGAAGTACACCTGAGGCACACCAGTCTACTTTAAGTACACAAGACGGTATAATTGCAGGGCACATTATCAATCTGCAATTTGCATGTCCGCAATTAGTCACAGCGATATATCAAGAGGCTCCATCTCCTCCCTCATGTGGTGACGCGGTCTGAACCCTCGCCTCGACGCCACCATGATGAATCTGGTCTGATGAGCACCAGGAAAGGTTAATGAAGCACAATGGGAAATCAGTTCTCCTCCACCCATGTGCTGGAGAGATGCTGGAAGAGTGGGTGGAGTGGGAGACAACAGAGCCTGGCTCTCTTCAGCGAGTATAGGCAGTTCTGCCCACACAGGCAGCATTAAAGCCTGACCAAACCTCCTGGTGAAGCTCCAGAAATGGGAGAATCATTAGGCAAAACAGATCACTAAAGACGGTAGGCAAAAGATGGGCAGGAGCTGGTTATAGCTAGAATATTACTCTGCTGATTAGATCACCTTTACCGTAAGTACAGGAAACAATGTCTAAAATTCGAAGCCTGAATAAGACCCAGGTTTTTATTGCTACTAGAGGGACACATAGTTTTTCACACACACAAGGTGTTTCAAGACAACATTGAATATCTTTAAAAACATATTTCTCTATATTATTTCATTTTGGTATTTTTATACACATTTGCTTCAAACATATATTTATAATACACTTACAATGTATTGGTTTTAGTCACAATGACACATTTGTCCACATCCAATATTAATTTTACTTTTTCAAACCTCCATCCTAAGCAGTACTCCTCAGTGAACGATTCTGTTGTCTCCCTTATAAATAGCTCTGAATTGCACTGGCCCTCTCTTCTGATAGAGGAATCGGTGGTATAGTGAGATGAGATGAGAGAGGAAGAGAGAATGAAAGACTGGCCCCCAGCCAGATGCCTGAAACCTGAGGGAGCTTAAGCACCATTTCACATTGCCTCTTATAATCAGGTGTAGTTCACTCTCTCTCTCTTTTTTTCTCATTTCAGCAACTCCAATTGGTCTATCCAGAGAGGGCATTCATTCATTTCACTCTCTCCTAGTGCATCTAGTCACTTCAGACAACTGCAACAGGGAAAGGAGGCACTTTTCTTGCAAGTAAAGCAGGCTACACAATGGTGATGCTGGGGGCTGGGATGTGTGTTTTTTGTTTGAGGGAGGGCGTAGGCTGCATGTTTCTAGTTTAGAGGGTGTGATGGCCGTGGTCTAAGATGGAAGAAGGTTGTGAAATAAACTGTGGGTGTGCCCACAGTAGAAACACTGTGTGTGTGTGTGTGTGTGTGTGTGTGTGTGTGTGTGTGTGTGTGTGTGTGTGTGTGTGTGTGTGTGTTTCGTGTGCACGCCCTTGTTACAAGTAGCACAGTACATGCTGAATACTGTCAGAATGAGTCTGTAAAGCAGCTCCACTCCTCCCAAAACAAAGTTCACTGAAGACTTGCAGCATAGGAGATGAGCAACAGTACATGGATGGTGCCACAGGCGCCACTGCCAGGAATGAGGCAGAACAACAAATATTTGCCAGCAGCCTCCACCCCCACCCCCTATCCCCCCAAAAGCCCACAGGAGGGCCCCTTCCATCACTGGGTGTTTGCACTGCTTGTGTGGAATACTCACACCCATCACACTCTTTTCATTAAATTGCAATGTGTACATCTCACATCAGACCACCAAAGAGTCCCCCTGCTCTCACTCCACCACACCTAATCAGTTGCCATGAAGTAGCACCAGTGACTATAGGAAAGGGCTGATGATCTCACATCCATAAACTTCTTTCACTGATAACCGACCTAATCCCGTGAGATGAGTCCTAGAAATGGCCTTCTCTTCTTTTCCTTTCTGTAAGTAATTGTCTTAATAATCCAGCGTGGCCAAAGAATCGCTTCATTATTAGAGGAGAATCCAAAATATACAATGATGTGTGTATTGATTAGGTCCCTTTAGTCAAGGAAGTTTACCTGGAGGGAAAAAAAATAAGGTTTTGATCTAATGATGCCATTGTGCTGTAAATGCAATATTATGACTGGGAAGCTTAGTTATCAGCAGTTTGAGAGTACACTGTTGTGGAAATAATGTTATTTTATTGAATGTAAATTCTTTCTTGTAAAAAGATGTGCTGTCTTAGTACAAAGAACTTAGTACAAAAATAATTTCATTCTTAATAATAATAATCCTTATAAATCATAATCCTGTAAAATACAGTATATGGACAACATTTTGCGACAACCATTACCACAATATTGGAGGAATACAGGTGTATGGTTTATGTGGGTCGGAGTAAAATATCTTGAGTGGCCTGCTAATAGAGCTCTGACCTCAAATTATTTGAACACATTTGTTATAAATTGGAACACTGGCAGCACCCCAGGCCTCCTCACCCTACATCAGTATCTGACTTGTGGTGATATGAACACAAACCTAAACACGCACAGTACAGAATCTAGTGGAACATCTTCTAGAAAGAGTGGTTATTATAACAGAAAACAGGGACTTAATTGTGGAATGAGTTTTTTTTTTTGTTACACACACTCCTGGGTATGTATGTATGTATGTATGTATGTATGTATGTATGTATGTATGTATGTATGTATGTCTATGTATACACCCTTTTTAGTTTTTAATCAAAGACTATCTGGCGCTATAACAATTATTCCACACATGTTCCAAAACAATATACTGTACTGGTTTGTATGAAATACAGTACGTATGTCTAGTATATTGGTTTACTCTGAGCACTTGACATCCAGATCATACCAAACAATGGGATATGATCTGTACCTTTGCAGAGCACTATTTCTTAGAAGATCTTGGATTGTTTATAAGGTAATGAGTGGACAACTGAGGAGTAGTCTGGATGCCCCCACTAACCCCAGACCAAGATGTGCTTTGTCTTGGCCCCCAAAAGGGAAGCAGGTTAATTTAGTGCCGGATCAGGTAAAGCCAGTGATTTTTCCAGCTATGCTGTAGCCGGTCCTGTGGGATTGGTGCCGAGCTTGCCAGGCAGTTGGGGGATGTGAGAAGTATAGCTTGCAAATGGCCTCCAGGCAGGAGAGAAGCCTTGACAGGTACACCAGCACGAAGCACTGATTGCATTCAAAAATCTGCCTCTGGCCGCAAACTATATCAAGAAACATCTCTTGTTTGTGTGTCTTCCACGTCCATCCAATTTCCCTAGTGCCAGCTGTGACACAATGAACTGGACTGTTATTGTTAAATAGGTTAGACACTTTGTGTTCTTTATCCACTTGCCTTTTTCTTGCCTCTTGCTTCGATTGTTTCCTTCATGTGTTTGTAATAGTACCACTATACATAATTCATTCGCATTGTCTGTGTATATTAGTACATGAACTATCGATGGAGAAAGAGCTGAAGGCATTTGGGGGAAACCAGGATGGGAGGTTAGGCAGCCCCTCTGGGATGTAATCAAACTAAACTAGTTGTTCTAGATGAACAATTCACACCTGGGTCTCATGAATGTCAGTTCCCTACAGTCTGTGTCTATTACCTACCCGTTTTCACTTCACCTATACTATGATGCAACTGTTAAACAAACAGGTCATTTAGTACCATGCGCAGAAAATCTCGATCTAGAGCTCATTGATAAGCTTCTCCCTCTGAAACAACTCCCTCTTCTATATAGAACACCACAACAAAGTCAGATACAGCTAAGAAATATTAAAATGAAAAGCTCTGCACATTTAATAGGTTGATATTGATCTGTTTGTGAGGTGCATAGGAAACGTGTGTCATGTTGACATCATTGGGAGACATGCTAGGCCAGTTACAGTGTTGATTAGTAAGAGAACAATTTTAAATGATCCATGGAAACATATGCTGTTAGCACCTAAAAACAATAGCAAGAGCTTCTTGGTTGCAATGATTTCATATCACTCAGAGATGTATAATTAAGACATCCAATGTAGACATAGGAAAGATATCTACATTTGTGCTGATTTATTGCAAAGACTCAGCTTTAGTTTGCTGACAAGTCTGGTAATGAATGATGATGGTAATATTGGTGTGAAGCTTTTGAACCAGGCTAAAACACAAAAGAGCTGCTGGATCACTCTCTTTAGGAGGATTTCCCACTTGTGCCACAATTAGCAAGCATTTAAAAGGCATTGTGGGTAATGTAGAAAACATTAATTTAAGTGAAACAAAAAAGTAATCTCGGAATGTAATCATTGTGTATCAAATCTGGTCTGATATTAATGCACTAATCATTAAATGTGGATAACTAAAGACCCATTGTCTTTTTGCAATATATTTGTTTCTTAGACACCCACAGAGCACTTTATCAGGACCACATTTGTACATCTACACATTAATCTAATGATCTAATCAGCTTTTATGTGACAGAAGTGCAATGCATTTTACAAACCATCAGAATGGAGGAAAATCTCTCAAGTGATTTGACCACAATATTATAGGCTGATTTGAGTATCTCTATAACTGCTGATCTGGAATTCTCACACACAACAGTCTCAAGTTAAATGGTGCAATAAAGAAAAATAAATCCAGCAAGCACCACGATGCCTACAATAACTCAGAGAGCCACTATATACAAGTGTTTTGAGCAGAAAAGCTCATAATTCACTTCAAAACTTGAGGCTGATGATCTATGACAGCAGAAGACCATGTCCAAGATCACTCCTGTCAATCAAAAACAGTAAGCTAACACTGCAGTGGTCACAGGCTCATCACTCAACTTGACAAACATAGCCTAGTCTGTTGCTGTTCATTTTTTGCTGAGTCACGCAGATGATAGGGTCTGATTTTGGCACCAGTGGAATTAATCCATGGAACTGATTTCCCTCAACAGACCAGGCTGGTGAAGGTGATGCAATTGGGTAGAGAATTTGGTTTGTGACATAGTTTGGACCTGTTAATATCAATCATTGCTTAAATTTCACAGGATATTACTGTTGACGATGAATACCACCTGCATGATAATGCATCATATTACAAAGCAAAATCTGTCTCAGACTGGTTTCATGATCATGACAATGAGTTCAATGTTCTTTGGTGGCCTTTCCAGTTACCAGATCTGAATCCAGTAGAACACATTTGGAGTGTGGTAGAAGAGGAAATTCACAGCTTGAAATTGCATCTGAAAAATCTGCAGGAATTGCATGATGCAACCCTGTCAACATGGAGCAGAAACACAAAACTATGCTTCCATCATCTTGTGGAAGATGCCCTGTGGAATCCATACCACGAAGACCTGAGGATGTTTTGAGAGCAATTGGAGGTCCTACCCAGATTTAGCTTAGTGTTCCTAATAAACTGCTTTTTTTTTATTTTTTTTTAAGCATAGAAAGAAAGCAGTTATTCTCTAGTTCTTAAAAAGTACAAAAGCTCATGCTTTTTTAAAAATATTTATTATTTGAGTATTACTTACCCACATTTTTCATGAGCTGAACTCAAAGATCTTAGACTTTTTCTATGTACACAAAAGGCACAAATATTGTTCACATATCTGTCTAAATCTGTGTTAGTGAGCACGTCTCCCTTGCCGAGATAATCCATCCACCTCACAGGTGTGGCATATCAAGATGCTGATTAGACAGCATGATTATTGCACAGGTGTGCCTTAAACTTTCCACAATAAAAGGTCACTCTAAAATGTGTATTACTGTATTGGGGGGGTCCAAAAACCAGTCAGTATCTGGTGTGACCACCATTTGCCTCACGCAGTGCAACACATCTCCTTCGCATAGAGTTGATCAGGTTGTTGATTGTGGCCTGTAAAATGTTGGTCTACTCCTCTTCAATGGCTGTGCAAAGTTTCTGGATATTGGCAGGAACTGGAACATGCTGTAGTATATGCCAATCCAAAGCATCCCAAACATGCTCAATAGGTGACATGTCTGCTGAGTATGCTGGCTATGCAAGAACTGGGATGTTTTCAGCTTCCCGGAATTGTGTACAGATCCTTGCAACATTAGGCTGTGCATTATCATGCTGCAACACGTGGATGAATGGCAGAACAATTGGCCTCAGGATCTCATCACGGTATCTCTGTGCATTCAAAATGCCATCAATAAAATGCACCTGTGTTCATTGTCCATAACATACGCCTGCCTATACCAGAACCCCTCCGCTGTCCAGGTGGCTGGTCTCAGACCATTTTGGAGGTGAAGATGCTGGATGTGGAGGTCCTGGGCTGGTGTGGTTACACGTGGTCTGTGGTTGTGAGGCCGTTTGGATGTACTGCCAAATTCTTTGAAACACCTTTGGAGACAACTTATGGTAGAGAAATGAACAGTCAATTCATGAGCAACAGCTTTGGTGGACATTCCTGCAGTCAGCATGCCAATTGCACATTCCCTCAAAACTTGCGACATCTGTGGCATTGTGCTGTGTGACAAAACTGCACATTTTAGATTGGCCTTTTATTGTGGCCAGCCTAAGGCACACCTGTGCAATAATCATGCTGTCTCATCAACATCTTGATATGCCACACCTGTGAGGTGGATGGATTATCTGGGCAAAGGAGAAGTGCTCACTAACACAGATTTAGACAGATTTGTAAACAATATCTAAGAGAATCTTTTTTTGTACATAGAAAAAGTCTTAGATCTTTGATTTCAGCTAATGAAAAATGGGGGCAAAAACAAAAGTGTTGCGTTTATAATTGTGTTCAGTGTAAAATTAAGTCTTTGAGCTTGGAAGGTTAAGAAGCAAGAGAGGTAATGTTTAGGCTTCACAACTCTTCTAAATGAGTGTGCAATTTTCCTTTTTTTCCATTTTTGCTTGCTGCTACCAGTCTGCCTTAACCCATGTAGTGCGAGTTGCCTTATAAGGCAGAAGAAAAACTTCTCTTTTTCCTTCTCAAACACAGAACCGCCTCCCCAACACAGGCTGCTAGTTTCTAACTCTACTCTCATGACCATGACCTTGAGCTGGCTCTGCTCACAGGCACAGATTTACTGCTGGGGAGAAACCTGGCCCAGAACAAAACCTGAGATTAAAATGTATAGAATGTATCTCGCTTTTTATCCTTTGTATAAAATGAAAGTTAATGTGTTTCTGCATCATTCCTTCAGAAAATCATTGAAAACAATAACACAAGTCACGCTCAATGTTCCTTATAAACAGGACAAACAGAAAAACCTCATCTAAATCAAAAGTACAGGTTTCTGCATATATGCAATCAACCAAATATAATTTATTTATTTTATATAAGTCATTTTCACTTTTTAAAAAAAGCATCCTTGTAAAGAAATCTCACTTCTCACAAGCCTGGATGATCCAACATGTTCCCAAGCACTCGACTGGCCTTTGACATCAGCCCTTATGCTGTATAACTTTAGGGTAGGGAGTGCAGACATAGTACCAAATAAACAGCAATGATAAGGCTGTGTAGAGGAAGTGCTGTGTACGGTAATTATTTGCTGCCTTGCAGCATCCGTCCAGGCATTTCCCCTCCGCAGGGAGCGCCGTCGATCAGGAATATGCTCGGAATGTGACCTTTTGTTTCTAGTAGGATATTTGTTAGGATTCTGCCCTGCAAGTAACGCTTTGAGAACTTTTAATTTCTTTAAAAGAGGGGTTTTGGAGTAGAAAAGCAGTCTTTATAAGGGAGCTGAGCAGTGTAATGCCTTGATATATCAGGGCTGGTCTAATAACTCACACTGCTCTTTTGGCGACCATAGATTTTGGTGGCAGAGGACACTATTACAAATGACAAAGCCTTGAATTATTCTTATGCTATAGACCATCTAATAAAAATGTAAATGTGTTGTTGAAAGTCATTAGCATACAGCAGCATGTTGAGCAGTGTTAGATGTACCTTGGTTTTACTTATCTTCAAGGTAATACCATTAACTAAAGTTGTCACATTTCAACCTTACTACTAAAAAAAAAAAAAAAAAACACTATAGAGTAACCACAAATGTGATCATTGAAAAAATAACTTATCTTTATTTATATATTTATCTATATTTGTTTACAGATATGATCCAATCCATAACCCCCATTTCCTTTCCCCCTCTTTCCAATAAACTCTGCAAAAGAAATAGCCCTGTACATCATAGACACAGTGCCTGCACTTACACGTTGGCTTTTTTTCAGAAATATAGATTCCAATGATTTTCCTTACACAAGATCTTGACCGACTGTCTTAAGCTAACCCAACCTAGCAACATAATCAGTCATTTAAATCATTAACTATTCTGTCCTTTGTTATTCCCAAAATTACGAGGCAGTGAGACTTCTGCCCCAACTGTTCTCTATTAACTCTTGTTACAATTTCTATTTTTAACAATAGGCGCATTAATACTCCAAGGGAAGTAGAAAGTTGAGCACATTATTGTCCATTAGGATTTATGTAGAATATATAAAATATATATATATATTAAAAATAATTTTTGTTCACTCAAAAGAAGTAGTATTTCAATGTTTAGACGTGAACAAGAACCTTTTGATCATTGCCATTTGTAGTTAATTAACAATTAGTTAACTAACTAATAACCACAATTAGTTAATTAACTAATCTCATTATAGATTTCATGATGGAATAAGGAGCTCACTAAAATAAACAACTTTAATAGAAAAAAGCTAAAAGCAGCCTCACTTGTAGCTTAAAATGTTCTTTGCAAGAAACAGCAGCATATTAGAGGTTTTTGGGAATTGTTTTTGCCCAGAGTGAAAATCATCCGTCTATTTCCGAGCTTACATTGGTTTTAATCCGAAGTGCCTGGGTGATTATTAATAATAGCTTCATTTTAAATTGATTTTCATGCCTTTATTGAAATACTTGTATCAGTTCTGCAAGGAATTCACAGTATACTGGAGAGCCCATCATCACCCTGGGCATGTTTTTTAATTAATGTGTGTAGCAATGCAAATGACCCATGTGCAAATGATTTTCCAGTCTTACATAATCACAAATGTATATACATTTTATATATATAAAAAAAATTCAACAATGTATCCACAGATATAATATATCTATAATATAATAATATATATAATGTAAAAATGGTCAAAATCTCAATGTATTAAAAAGCCAGTGAAGAATGTTTTAATAAGACATAGGCTCTTGATTTACATACAAGTGGACAAAAAGTCCACAGATTATTATATATATTTTTTTCTGCATTATTCAATGAAATTTTAATTTGAATTAAATTTGAATTTAAATTCCATTGAATAATGCACAATTTACAAAGCAATAATAATTAAACAGTGCGGACAGTACGGCAAGTCCCCAAGCATGATGGTAAAATATTTAAAATGTAACCTGGTGTTAAGTTTAATAAAAGACAACGATTGCTTTCTGCTATCTTTTTTAAAATACAAAAAAACAAACCAAATAAAATTGTTATGTGCACCTTCATTGATATAGATTACTTTTATATGAATTTTAGATTTTATCACCCATCTCATTTTGCATATTTCACTTCTTAAAGAGCACAAAGGTGTGACCTGATTAAAAACACAACGGAAAGTTGTGTACTCCACCCATAACAGTCTGACACAAGCACTACATGCTCAATGATTAAAGTCAAACCTAACAGACAAAATGGCATTGTGGATATTGTGCTTTGTTTGAAGAGTACACACAAATATGATATATTACATAACACTTCGACATAAAGGTGGTGGGTATATAGCGATGAAAATGTATTTCCAGCTGTTTAGAACAGCAGATAAAGAGACCAGAGTCATGAACAAGGTACAATAAGATGTTTCCACATTGGAATCATTTGCTGTTTGTATTTTCTTCATTTATTCAAATGCTGTTACGTTCTTTCTTATTGCTAGTCTCGAGATCTTTTACCAGCACGGTGGCATCGCACGCCAAAACCCTTTCTTTAAAAACTGACCCGAGTGCTTACATACACATGGACATGATTTAACACCAGCATAAGAGGCAATTTCTGTTCCAAGCTACCAAACAATAAAACAAAGCTGTTTTTGGCCTTTAGCCGCGCACAATTATCAGACCAATATAACCCACTTAACACCTACAGTGTCTGTCTGCATTTGACGTAGAAATGAAACACTGTCAAAATGTCACTGCTGGCCAGCACACCACTTTAAGACCAAACAAAAACAAATGGACTAAAAAAATAAAAGAAATCTGCTATGTTGAGCCAGAGAGTTTCGAAAGCCTAAGACAGTTAAATGCATTGATAAATGACTTGCTAAAAATTGGAAAGCAAATAAAACAGAACCACATCAGAACAGCAATCATCAGTAAACCCCCTGCAGGATTTCAGCTTTCTGGAAACAAGAGTAGGAGTAAGTTGCCCTTTGAGAGATGACCAGGAGGGAAAAAAGTTTGTAAAAAAGTATACCGTGTAGTATCTGGCACATGGCCTGGATAGCTTCTGCTTATTGTTCTGAAACGGAGAATACAGAAGTTTGCATTCATAAGTTCACTCATAAGAGTTATAATGAATAGTCATATATAGATTTTTTTTTTTTGGATTCTTGTTTTTATTTCTATTTTTTTTTTTTTTTTTAATTTTTTTCATTATTTCAGGTTCTTTGCACTTTACATATCTAGTAAAGCACGTTAAAAATATCAGTAAAAAAACTGCACACTGCACCAGTCCACCACTGCAGACATTTACCAGCTCACGCTCCAGCATCTGAATCAATAAATCACTCTTGATATTTAATATAAGTGATATTCATTGCTCTTAAAATGGTATGAATTTTTTGAATCATGGTGCGCTGTTTATGCCGTCCTTTAAAGCATAATGAATGAGAAGCTTTACACACATTCGCTCGATTCATATCGTGTGAAATAGCAGCTTTTTACTGGTGGAAGATGTTTTTGTGTGACAGACTTTATACCGAATCACTTCTTCAACAGATGCAACGTCAGGTGCAACAACATTCTGCATAGCTGCAACAGTTACTGGGTGTTCTTTAGAAACATGTGACATAAAACATTCATAAGGCTTCATTATTGCGCTATGTCTTATGGAAGGCTTTCCAGAAATTACTCAAATGGAGAGCTTGAGTGAGGGTTTGGAAGTTGGTTGTTTTTTGTTTTTCAAAATTTGTATAGGCCTATAAAACCTGCATGGCATACTTTTTAAACATTAAATGCCCTGTGCAACAAACTTTTCAGTGTGTAGCTTGCATAACTCATGAGCGTACGTTGCAGCATTGTGGTAGACAGTGTGTTACGCTCTTCCTGTCTTCAGCAAGCCTGATTTGGCTTGAAGCGCATTCGGTATCTGATGAACTGCCAGAGAGGTGTGGGAGTTTGGAGAGTAGGTTAAATTTGGACGGTGCTGCAAAGTCAGAGGAAATTTCAGAGAGAGTTTCATTTCCTGCTTGAACTTTGGGTTAAGCTCTTTGAGCAGAGTGTCGATCTGATAAGCTAAATATTTTGGTTTTTGGCGCTCGATGGCGTCACTGCCGCTTTTGTTGTGTTCCTTTAGGAAAAGTTCTCCGGCGAGCTCAAAACATCACACTGCCTGCCAGTCTTAAAGCGTACGCTGACATCAATGCAGCAAACCTCCTTGCACAGCCATGAGTCATGCTGCACTTTGGAGGGAAAAAAAAAAATACATTCATCTTGTTTTCAAGTGTTTTCAACACCGCTGACACAGAAGCAAAGTTTCTGTTCTATGCAGGAGCAATAATCTCTAAACCTGAAGTGAAGTTAGTACAATAGAGTAAAGCAAGACTGGCAGGATTTTCGGGGGACTTTTTCTTTGTAGGAATGGGAGCTCAGAGTAAATGGATGTGACCAGCAAGGTGAATTTTGCAGAAAGACAAATGTTTGTTATACTCCCCCCCCTGCAGAATCTACCCTTGATCTTTGCCATGGTCAGTTTGACATGTGCCTAAATTTCAACAGCAACTTGAATGTGATGCTAGAGGAAAATAAAATCCACAACCTCTTCATACTCCACCATGCACCGATGTAGGGACACGCTTGCTAACTCATTATTTGTTGACTGCTTTGGTTTTGCTGTTGCTGGTCATCTTCAGCTGGGTCATCTCCACAGCAGCTGCGTCTGCAGGGAGGCTGCTGCGCATGCGCTCGATGGTCTTCTGGTAGTTGGCCTTCTCCTGCTCCAGCGAGCGGATCATGTGCTTCATTTGGCTCTCGCGTGCCAGGAAGCTCTCTACGCTGTTCTCCAGACTTTGGATTTTCACCCGTGCTGCCTACCCCCCCCCCCCCCCCCCCCACACACACACACACACACACACACACACATACACACACACACACACAAACAAAGTGTATATGCAGGTTACTGTATGCCTTAAAGTGTATTATTGCAGTACATCAAAAGGACAATGTGAGAGACTTTTTGATAGCCGTTAGCTACCACAGGGGGGACAGCACGAAATATCAAGATAGATGATGCCTGGCTGAAGAATGATTACGAGTCCTGAGCTTTTCTTGTACAGGAGACAAATCAAGCCTCACTCTCTTAATGGACACTGTTAGTTCTACTACAATCTATCGCCGGTTCTATTACTTTAAATACAAAATGTACTATATCTATCAAGTCTATTACAAATTCTATCCAAAAGATTTTTTATAGTTTTTTTTTTTTTACAATTTACTGTCTAAGCACAAAATCCACGCAGTGTATTAAGATAAAAAAAAAATCTCCTGGTGCTACTTCCAGCATGGCAAAAGCAATAAAACACAAATTGACTACTATATCTGCAAGTGTTCTCAAAAGTCTAGTTAGAGTCTTGAAGCTAGAGTCTTTGGCAAATGCTTTTGCACAGCTGTTAAAAAGTTGTATTATTTTGCCATTTCAGATCTGAGTAAGGAAGTGAGATTATGGTGCCACCTACTGGCACATACCAAATTCAACCGTAGGCATTTTCCAACGTGGTCTTTAAAAACACCTTTCCTTTTCAATTGCATAGGTTAACTACATCATAAAAGCTATATCCTAAAATGGTTGATAAGAACATGTAAAGCATTTTGTAAAAAAACAAAAAAACAAACAAAAAAAAAACCCCACACCTGTAGTTTCTCTAGCAGATCCATATTTTGCTTCTTGAGCTGGGCATTGGTCTTCTCAAGTTTGTCCAGCCTGTCCGATTCCTCTGAAAGTGGAGCGGCATCCACCATCTCGTCCTGTAGGACGTGGTACTCCACCTCATAAGCGTGCAGTTGCTTGGAGATGTCCATCTCTAAAGCCTGCCGGACAAGAGTGCACTTCAGCCATTTCTAGAAATTATAAAATACCAATAATATATGAACAGAACAAACGCGGAAATCCGAAGGTGTTTAAGACAAACTAATCCTCCTCTGCTGTAGGAGTAAGCTTAAACATATAGAGAATTGTGGTTGGTTCCTGTTATCAGCTCAGGCATGACTAACGTAACACAGGGCAGTAAAAAAAAAAAAAATATAGGAAATGCCTGTGAATAACTGTTAAATGCCCTGTGTAGTGTAGTTCTCTATTTGTTCTGCAAAGTCACATGATATTGTATTGCCTCTCTGACTAAACCTCATGTTAACAGGGTGTGGCTTTCTGACTTGTTCTTCCACTAAAATGCACAAAAATAAGATTTCTCTTTGTACCTTGGTGATTGTCTCTTCCATTTGGTTTTGTGTGAGGGACGGTATGGTCGTCTTAAGGTAGTCTACAATGGTCTCAAAACTGTCACACTCCAGTATCTCTTCCTCATGGCTGCTCAGCAAACACAAGGCCACCTTAAAAATCACCTCTGTGCCCTGGACAAATAGCAGGTCTGCCAAACACAATGCGCATACATTCAGAAAATGTACAGACAAAATCAATTAAGTGACTGCAAACAGAAGTAGCACCATAATTTCCACAAATCTATCTACAGTGTTAGTGAGTTAAACAGCACCATACACACAGCAGCCAAGAATGGACTCATACCAAAGATGCGGGAGACAAAGCCGAGGGGGAACTGAGAGGCGAATAAAGTGAGGAACCAAGGTGCAGCATACAGGCTGGGGCTGATCTCATGCTCCTCCAGGTGCGAATACAGACCACGGTGGTAGTCGTGCAGCAGCCGGGATAACTGGTACATCTGAATCTACACGGATACAAAAAAAAGAAGGGTCAGGTGGGTGAACTCTGATCAGGAAGAAAGGCTTCACAGCATGTTGTGGCGGACAATTTTTTTTCCCAGTTTGAAGGATTAAACATTAGCACAGCTGATGATGAATAACCAGAAAACAGGTAAGAGGTGGGGTCTAACGTACAAGCATATGAAACCTGAGAAAACACAGCCGAGAAGTAAACCTGGCATACCTAATGGATTAAACACAATACACCATTTGTGAGAATATATGTATATAAGCCGTTTACTATAACACATCACATTAGAACTTTCTACAATCCTCAAATCATTCCTGCATTTTAGAGATCTGTGGTTCAGCTAAGGCAAATCAGTAACTATGTAATCTATTGTACTATTGTTTCTATTGAGTCTTCCACAAAAAAAACAAAAAAAAACAAAACAAAAAAAAAAACCCTGTCCTGCTGCATTCTTCCTGCACATGGCAAATTTACTTAAATATAGGGTTAAAAGGTGTGGCATTAAGTAAAAACAAAAGTTCACTGCTTTCACCTGCAGAGAGATCATGTCAGGGCGGTACTGGCGTCGAAATCCTAGATCGTACATTAGAAACTTTAGTGTGTCGAAGGCCTGCTCTTCACTCATGTGTAGCAGCAGAACTCCAGCAACGAAGCTGATACCCTGGCAGTAGCCCACCTCCGTGTCTAGTAGAGAGTAGGCCTTTAGCAGGTTATATAGTGAAAGCTGACCCGCGCCCAGCTGTGCACTGAAGTACTGGTGCGTGGGGAATGTGCGACCTGCAGAACAGAAGAGAAGAGAATAACCTTGTCACGCTAGAAGGAAGACTAAATGGACAAGGCAGACATTTATTTAGGCTTCATCCACACTATACAGAGAAACATTGATTCACACTCCATCTTAGGCAAAGTGTGTACACTGTCTTGTAATTGTCATTACTCGTCATTGTAGAGGAAAAGCAGTACAACTCAGTATAACTGCAGGTCAATGTCTCGTGTTATTTAAAAAACATGTTTGGCGAAAGGATAAAAAAAAAAAAAATTATATATATATATATATATATAATTATTATTATTATTATTATTATTTTTTTTTTTTTTTTACAACAGCCACAATTGTTTTAATAGCAAACTTTTTTCAGGCAAACTGTGTGTTGACTGTCAGAATCTGTATATTAACAAGTCCATGAGAGCTAAGGCAAATGTTTGCAAATTGTTCAACCATAAATATCTCATGTAATTTTAGCCACAACTTGATTTTTAGCTTTATACTTTTTAGCAGTCAGAGGCCATGAGACATATACAGTACCCAGGTCCACCAGGATGGCATGCTGCTGTGTGGTAAGCTGCTTAAGGAGGTCCTGGTAGGGCGTATCAGGAGGCTGCTGCCGCTGAGGTAGACGATGACGCAGGCGGTACTGCTGAGAGAGGAGCAGCCACACCTCACCTCGCCGACTTTTTGGGACACCTTAACACGAATGCATTTATTAATGTTGAATAGACCAGCAACATATCTGGTGTTAATAGATATTCAAATCATAGATACTAAAACAGCTTTGCTGTGAAATGAGTAGAGGGATATTGCAATTACCCTGGCAGATAGCAGTGTGGATCTCGTCTTTGTCCCATTGCACTTTGGTCCTGCATGGCACATTAAGCTTTTTCTCCCATAGAGTCTGCACCTCTAGAGGACACTCGCCCACCTCCTGGTAGTCCAGCTTCAACTTTCGGATGTGTAGCTCATCTCGGCTGGCTGAATATGAAGCATACACAAACGTTATAACGTGCATGGTTGTGTATGTGACAATTAAAATATGTAAAAACTCTAAGCTGCAAATCTCTCAGCCTAATTTCAAAGCGATGCTGGATAAGATTGCAGTAATGTAAAAAAGTCACTGAATTGATTAAAGAAGCCGCTATCCGATTGTCCCTACTGTCCTAATTACCAATCCTACAAAGTCCCTATACCTAAGTACCAATTATTAAACCCCTTGTGCTCTTGCTCTGGTATAAGCATCTGTACTTCCAAAAATAGCCAACAAAAATTAACCCCACAGCACTTAAGCAGCTACTGCAGTTTTATCAGCATCTACGATATGTACTGCAATTAGTATGCAGTAAGCTTCAGCTTAAAAATTTCAAGGGATGAGAAAAGCAATTGACCAAAATGCACTCCTATTAAGGCAACTCGCATTCAAATTTTGCAGTTGGTTAACCTGCTTAAAATTTGCAGTCATTCTTGTATCTGTGAGTTAAAATATTGCCATGCCATGGATTAATGTCGCTGCAAAATGTTCATACGTAGCCAAGGCGTTCCTCCCTTTCTTACCTTCTGCTCAAAACAAGCATTTTCAGTTTCTCCCATCCTTGACAATAGGTGACTCGGAAACAAACGCATGATGTGAGGCATAGAGAAGAAAGGAATGGAAAAAAGTTTGGCTGTCACTTGAAAAAAAAAAAATTTCTACTGTGACCCATTTTTAGCCAACAGAGGGCAATATTTTGCACATACATTTAAACCGGAAAAAAAATTTTTTTTAACCTGGAAACCATAAACCATTACTTTTAATACATTTTCAATACTAAATCGTATTCTGTGAAAACCCTCTACACAAACTATATGACAATGCAGGTGAGAGGTCAATGAAAATGCTTTCCTAGAGATACCCAAGCTTTCTAGGCTATATATATATATAAATATCTTTGTGACAGAATCGCAAGCAGATGCCAAAGCACTAATGCCAAAAAGAAAAAAGCCAAACAGCTGGCTAATTGTATTTTGGCCCCTGTTGTGCTGCACCTCATGAGGAAAAACAGACACTATAGTTGACATTTAGGTGTGTGCATGTCATTTGTATATGTGTGTGTGTGTGTTTGAACAAGACTGACAGGAAACAGTTGGAAATAGTCAAGCACAGCATTTCTAGGTGCATATGCCAATGATTACTATATATAGTATTGTGCAAATATGTGAGAGGTAGGTTGGGATGTGGCTGGGTGACACTTACCCTCCAAGCGCTGGTTCTCCTTCTCCATGCGAATAAGAAGAATCTGTTGGTGGATGGCCTTCTTCCACAGTGCTCTATAATCAGCAGTGGTACGGCGCCCGTTCTCTCCTCTCATGCTTTGAGCAGGTGACAGCAGCCCAGATATAGGGTCTTGCTCCTGTTGTGAGGCACGGGGTGAAAGTGGCAGCAGCTCACTGCCATCCATATCTACACAAAACACAACCATTACAAAACACTAGTTCATTGTGAAGTTATTCAGCATTTAATCTACAGCATTTAGCATGTATTTGTGTTTAACACCAACATAATCTTTCACATTGCTTCTCCTTACTAAAAAAAGATCCCTTGTTGGGGCAGTTAATAGCTTTTTTTTTTCCTCTCTAAAGAAAGGGTATTGCCGAGACTTTACAGCCACTTCACTTTTTCGTAGTAAAAGGTTTGTGGTAATTGTGTGGTTCTTGTGTGTCACCAAAGTATAATTAGTCAAAATTGACAAAAAAGCACATACATTCTTTTTGTGACTAATCAATAAATGTATGTTCCTTGGTCAAGCACGTTCACTGATTTTACAGCAACTACCAAATAAATGCTTTTGATTTTAAATTTTTCTTTTGTTGTTCTTTTTCAATTCCTTGAAACTGTGTCCATGAAAACCTTCCAGACAATGCAAAAGAGATTACAAACTAAAGCTGAAAAACACTGGAGGTATTGCTTTAGGGCTGCTCTAATAATCCAGTGTGGCTACATTTCTGTCCTTGAAGGGATGTGCAGTGTGTCTAAGTTGATGCACTACTTTGAGCAGTTATACAAAAACAAAAATACAACTACGACATAACGAAGCAAAATGAGCTGGCTGCGTTGTCTCATCACATTTCAAAGGCACGTTACGCCTGTTCACACATTTGTTTGTGTATATTTACACACCAGCCTTTTGCATCGAGGCAGAAGCTTTGTTCATAGGTGACGCGACTCTCAGAAAAATCTGCTGGCGCCAAGATACTCTGCGTGCAGTCACCACAGTCACCGAGTCGGTGCTGCAGCCGGACAGCCTCCTGTTTCTCTCCTCTCCATTACTGTTACCAACACACACAAACAGTTAGTAAATACACATTTACTAATCCCATTTTCCACTTATGTGGAAATCTGATTTTAAATACTGAACACTGATATGATGAAGAAAAAGCAATTTACACTTTGATACACTTTCCGAATATTGATTTTGAAATGAATCCACTAAAATGATCAATTTTCATTATCATTCATAAAGTAAGAAGCAAATATTTAATTTGGAGTGCTCATTAAAATACAAATTGCTTTTCCCACTTATTTTTTCACAGCAGACAGAAACAAGATTTTGGATCTTAGTAGAAAATGTTACTAATAAACATAAATCCCAGAAGTCATGCATTATTTAAATGCTGGAAAGAAGGAGATTATTTCTCCATAATGTATTAGAAAAATAACACAAATCTCATAATGTCATTCTAAAAAACATACAGCAAACAACAGCAAAACATCATATTAGATATTAGTTATTATCAGAAAACGAGAAACAATTCATTACATGGTTTCATGTGTGATTGCAACAATAAAGCCCATAGTGGAAAGGAATACTGTTAGGATATGCTGACTAAAGCACATAAGCAATTTAAAACACACTATACAGACAAAAGTATTGTTTCTCTTCCAGCCATATAAGGTTCTTTCCCAAACTGTTACCACAAAGTTAAAGGCACACAATTGTGTCTTTGGAAGTGGTAGCATTAAATGTTTTCCTTTACTTGAACTCGGAGATTCAAACCTTTTCCAAGGTTTTACAATGGCCCTGTGCACATGGCCAGCTCCATGAACATGTAGCTTACATAGGTGTGTGTGAAAGATCTTGAGTGTCCAGCTAATGAGCTGACCCCAAAACTACCAAACACCGTTCAATGAACTGGGAGGCTGACTGCACCCCTACTCACCCTACATAGGTACCTGACTTTACTGATGCCTTTGTGGCTAAATGAGCATAAATCTCCACAAGCACACTCCACAAACCTTTGTCCGTATTGTGCAGTCAAGACAATGTTTAAGATCTCTACAGACAAAACATGTCTATCGAAAAACATCTTTAAATAAAAACACTCGCTGTTCAATTGAACACCTGTACTAAAGCACCTTTATGCAAATATCCAATCCGCCAATCAGGTGGCAGCATCACATTGCATAAACTCATGCAGATACAAGCACACAACTTTAGACAATCCTTATAACAAACATCTGAATAAAAAAAAAGTCTATCTCCACACTGATGAGTTTGAGCATTTCTGAATCTGCTGAACCTTGTGATTTTGCTGCTTGTGTTTACACAAAATGATGTGAAGAAAAAAATTATCTAGTGAGCTGTGGGATAAAATGCCACAATGTTAAAAGAGGTCAGAGGCCATAATGGCTAGACTGGTTTTAGCTGACTCAATGAACTGATTTTCACTATTGTGGTATCTCAAATTGTGAAACACACCAAACATTTTAACAGAAGATCACATGAGGTTTCAATCCCATCAGCCAAGATTCTGGAATTACTCAAAACCACCTGTTGGACAACAACAACAACGGCCATTTGTATTAGATCACATTTTTCTTCATTCTGATAGGTGATGTAAACATGAACTTAAGCTCTTGATCTGTGCCACTGGATAATTGCATGGATGGTTTATGGGGACAGGTGTGTAGCTGGTGAGTGTATATGTGTATACAATAATCAGAAAACACAGGACTGTGGAAAATTGGATAAAAATTAAAAAAAAAAGCCTATACTAACTTGATAAAAAATATGAAATGAAATACCAATACCAAGTGTTCATGCTCAGTTCAAACTCCTTCACATAAATGTTTGCAAACAGATAACAGATATGTCTTTAAAATGAACTGTCATCATATATGTGCTAATATTATTTCTGTAAGTTCCAACAGTTCCCTGGCTTTACTCTTACGGTCTTCCATGTACATACAACTGTTAAAAAGACCCGAACAATGATCATAAAATAGTTTATAAACCACAAATACTGCATTTATGATTAAGAAATAAAGAGATTTAATATCAAAAAGTTTTGTTATTTGCAATTAAAGTTTCATTTCAGATATGCGAATAGGTTTCTTCAAGCCTGGAAATGTTACCTATGACACAAATACATTCTGCATTAAGCCTCTTATTATTAATGTCTTAATGCTGTATAATGATCTCATTACTGATATTTATACCACAGCACCATTGAACTCTCTGATTGTGCAGAAGATGAATATAATTAATTTTCTATTTATAACAGCATGGCTTTGACTGCAATTCCAGCTGCAAGGCAAATCACAGGTTTATAGTAATGCACTTATTCTTATATATAAAATGACATCTACACTGAACACATACTTGTTTGATGTGTGTAATTGGTGCTATGATGATGTTTTCAAATGACATTCGTCTGCAATTTTTTTTGAAGGATTTTCCTGTCAGTGCTTTGCAATAAGAGATTATACCTAATGCCTCCAGAAGGCTTTTAGAAATTCTTGGGACAGTCTAGATTCTCAGCAACATACAAGCTAAAATATATACAATTTTCCTATAGATCTCTTAGATGGTTTAATCATCACAATATGTACAGTATCTCACAAATGTGAGTACACCCCTCACATTTTGGCAACCATTTCAGAACAGCTTCTCAAGGGACAATGTTACAGAAATGTTTACTACAGATTATATTTCAGTGTGGCCACTGTGCCAATTACACAGCAGTACAGATTTACTGTCCTCTGAAAATAACTCATCATACAGTCATTATTGTCTAAATAACTGGCAACAAAAGTGACTACACCCTATATTTTGTGTGAGCACCATTGTTATCTAGCACTGCCTTAATCCTCCTGGGCATGGAATTCACTAGCGCTGCACAGGTTGTTGCTGGGATCCTCTTCGGATAATCCCAGAGCTTCTCCACCTTCCGCTTGAGGGTACCCCACAGGTGCTCAATAGATTTCTGGTCTGCAGAAGTACTTAGCCACTCAATCACCTTCACCTTTACGCAAGGCAGTTGTCACCTTGGCGGTGTGTTTGGGGTTCTTTAATATGTTCAGCCCAGTTTCTGAAGGGAGGGCATCGTGTTCTGCTTCAGAATGTTGCAGTACATGTTGGAAAAGCCACAATTTTCTTGGTAATCCTCACCAGGACGTCACCACACATGCTGGACACCATCTGAGCCAGTTTTTCTTAGTCTCATCAGACCATAGGACATGATTACAGTTATTCATGCTCTGGACAGGTTGTCTTCAGCAAACTGTTGTAGGCTTTGTTGTGAGCTAGCTTTAGAAGAGGCATCCTTCGGGGTCTGAGCACCGACAAGCTTCTGCAACCTCTAAAGCAATGCTGGCAGCACTCGTTTTTTGAAGCCAGCTTCACCACATGATGCACAGCACAAGGACTCAACTTCTTTGATCAACCCATTGCGAGGTCTGTTCCGAGTCTTGGAAAAACCCCTGTATGACCCTGGCCACTGTACTGTAATTTAGTATCAGGGTGTTATTGATCTTATAGCCTATACCATCTTTGTAAAGAGCAACAATTCTAATTGTTTAAATCCTCAGAGATTCTTTGCCATGAGCTGCCATGTTGAACATCCAGTGTGAGTCAGTATAAGAGAATTGTACTTTAAGCACCGAGATTTAACTGCTTTAATACAAGATTTGTCTGTTAAGCAAACAAAAACATGAACATGATGAATAGGACATGTGGCTTTGAATGGTTACATGACATACAGCTGTTATAACTTAGGGTGTACTCACTTTTGTTGACAGCTATTTTAAAATAGTGGCTGTATGAGGAGTTATTTTTAGAGGACAGTAAATATGTACTGCTATACAAGCTGCACATTGACTACTCTAAAAAAAAATATATCCAATTTTATTTCTATAGTATTGTCCCTTAAGAAAATGGAATGGTTGCTGA
Organism: Silurus lanzhouensis; assembly: GCA_039877035.1. NCBI lineage: Eukaryota > Metazoa > Chordata > Actinopteri > Siluriformes > Siluridae > Silurus > Silurus lanzhouensis. The sequence goes on along the minus strand of JBCEWE010000463.1, from coordinate 9,617,094 downwards.
TTTGCTGAAAGTCTTAATAGAGACAATGTAAATGATGCATAATGTTATAAATCAGTGTAAGTAATACAAAACTAACAATCAGTGAATTAAAAAATATAAAAAAACAACAACATTACAAACAGGAAAAAACATTAAAATGATGACTGAAAATATAGACACATTTATTTGCCATTTACGATAGTGACACTTGGGTGTCAGCATTTTTATTTTAACAAGCAGTAAGATGTTATCTTTCTTTAATCTTTTTAACTTCAAGAGAGACCGAGAAATAAAAGCTAGAGAGGAAACACAGCTGCTAAGACCTAAATAATTACAGAAACTACATGGTTTCTAATATATTGCAAATGGCCATTGTTGACAAATTTCTGTGATTTGAGTGGAATAATACATTTTGGGTCGTGCTATTATTAAAAAATAATCTGCCTCATAGTATTACATCGCTCTGTTGTGGATTATCTTCCTATAGCACTAACTACATTAGACAAATCAACTTCAAAGAAGCAAGGACATTATACTGCATCAGCATTGATTCATTACCTCACCATTACCTTCTTTAACATGTACAACAGTTCTATAGTTCAACAGTGAACAGACTTAACCCACAGATATGACCAGATACCTGTAATAGCACAATGCTCTTCATGTAAAGTGTTAAATGCATTATGTTATATTTCATATGTAATCAGGTTATGAAACTAAAATGTTCACTTTGAACTCTCTTCATCACTAATATTTGAGGACAATAAATGAGAAACTTGGTGAAGCCTAGATTAGTAGAAAGCTGGAACAATTTGTAATCTGCTAGTAATATAGTGCTGGAGTTAGGTGTTAGTGTTATACTTCATGTTACGAGCTCTATACAGCAGACTGGAAAGCTTCATGCGGTTTAACAGAGAGAGGCTTTGCGCCATCAGGTTTCCTGGTTCCCTGTAGATGCCGACATGTAGTCCAGCCGTGAGGTGCAAGAAAACAAGAGGTTGAGAGGATAGCAATTCCTCTCAAGAGAAAACGGCGGAAGGCTGACAAGGGGTTAAAGGACAGACGCACACTGGTGCCAGCCCAGTGTTACTGCATGGCATCACTGCCTTGCTCCTGTCCCAGGAGCATGTGGGGGGCTTACAGGCACTGCCCCCTCTCACCTCTTGGGGCTGTCCGGCAGGGAGGCCAGTGAGCTGAAGGAGCCCAGGTTAAAACTTTTCAGGAAAGTGGGAGTGGAGAAGGAGGAGGGAAGGCTGAAGGAGGACTCGCCCTCTGAGACACTGCGTTTTCTTGGCACACGCACCGGGCTGAAGAGAGATTACAGGCAGACAAGAACACTGCTGTGGCAGAACAGTTAAGTACAAAAGACGGTATAAGAATCAAATGCTCCAATTCACAAAAAAGGGGGATTTAAGTTATTCGGTTGATTATTCTTTAAAAGAAAACAAGTGGTTTTAAAGGCAGAATTAGTAAAATACCTAATATTCACATTAAAGCATCAATCATTTCAAGAATCTTGTGTTCTTTTTTTTTATAATTAGAGATAAAAACAATCAAACGTTGATGAATTTAGTTACGAATCAAAGAGAATTATTTTTGCCAATGATGTGATCTATTATATGAATTAGTATTCAAATTTAGCAATACACAGCAACATGCCTCGTATTTCATTAACAGTGTTAGCATGCATGCTAGAGACAGTCTTCTTATCATCCTGATCGTTGTAAGCAGACAAGCTTATTCGTCCTCTTACCAAAAAAATAAGGCTCTGCATATTAGTATTACTGTCCAACATACCTTCCTAATATCTTTTGCGTTTTCACCAATGCAGACTGTACCGATGTAAATCAACGCAATGTAAATCTAACGAATAGAAATCTTAAAATGATATTTTTACACTGATCTTTCAGTTCACTTTTAAACTAAGAAATGATGAAGCCCCTGAAAAAGGTGACAAAATGTCAAGAATACACCACAATCACACAAATTCTGAGAAAATTTTCACTCTGTATTTCTGATTAGACCACAAGTGCTGACTAGACTTGAGATGAGGCAGCCATGAGTTGATCATGTGAGACAGGAAGTGTTGTGTTACCTGCTCAGCAGCAGCTCTGGAGCAAGAGAATATTGTCTGTGCAGAGGAGCCTTGCTCTGTGTCGGTAACTCTGTGAAAGAGATCCTCTTCTTGATTGGAGGGTGGCTGAAGGTGTGCGCTCGGCGACGGAACAGAGGGGCGTCAGGGTCCTCATCCAAGATGGCAGGGGGGGTCCCTGGAGGAGAATCACCGGGAGACTCGTCTTGCTGCGTAGCCAAAGATTTCACAGACAACTTAGTGACTGGTTTATAAAATACACATTGTTAGTTCTCAAGTGAAAGCAGATGAATGACAAGGTCCTGAAACTTAATTGAAACTTTACTAAATACTCAGCAGTAATGTCTTCAAGAAACTATAAAAAGTACACTAAAAATACCATTAGGCACAATATTTTTTGCACAATTTCTGTCGTATATAAAAAAATCTAATAACACACACACTAATAAATCCTCTACAGCACCGCTGCGTCACAGCCAACTCACAATCACACTAAAGCCAAATACCACGTGTGCCGTTGTGAACAGTGCACACTCACCCACAGACGTCTCTCTGCGCTCTCAGTGTGTATCCCAGACCTTTATCCCACTCTGAAGTGGCAGAACTGGAGGCAGCATGAATGCTGCACACATGCTTTTGAATCTATTGTATGCTAATAACCCATGTCCTGTGACTACAATCATCACACATGCATGATCTGGACAGGTTTACTACCCTGCTTATAGCAAAGGCTCATTCTGGCTCACTTCCTTGCTCTGTTTCCTGTCCTTACACTCTGGGGCCTAACCTGGTGCTCTCCTTTTACACATCTTTCAGCTGAGCCAGGAAACCAGCAACGGCTGCACAGCGCTCTCCAACAGTCTATTTCTGTGAGTCAACCCCTCCTCCTCCCATAATTCCCCTCTTAGCCTGCCACTGCCAAGGCTAAATTAGGGAAAAACACTGATCGTCTACGTGACAAAGGAAAACGAACTTGCTACAGTAGCAGCTTTCTTTGCATTATCCTTAACTGGACGAGACGAGAAGAATCTCTATGAACATTCAACATTTTCCTCTGATCAATAATAACTTCATTATGCTCTCTGACGATCTGAGATCTCATATTGTGCGTAGACCTCGTCTTAGTAACTAAGTTTTCAAAACAAAGCACATGACCCGAGACAAGCGTGTATACGAAACAATCACCCCCACCCTCGATTCCAGGCGTGGTGAGCAGGACACACTGTGTGGCAGGACAGTTAAGCAGCGGGCCTCATGTCTGTGTGACAGGATAGCAAAGATATATTTTTTTTAGCCTAATGCAGGGGCCTCACAGCGATAGCACTGCTCGAGACATGTTTTGGTTCTCTAGAAGAAAATCTCTGTAGATCAGCAAAACCAGTGCAGGCAGGATGCATAGCCAGGGACCATCATCATACACACTTCACATTTCACACTCAAGTGAAGCAATCATTATGAAACATTTGCTCTGGAAAGGGAATGCAAACATCTTAACACAAGCTTAAGCTTTTTTATGTGGATGCCAGAAAAATAAAGTAACACATCACAGAGAGCATTTACACCACAGAGTCAGTAGGAGTGTGTGTGTGTGTGTGTGTGTGTGTGTGTGTGTGTGTGTGTGTGTGTGTGTGTGTGTGCATGTGTACTCATTCTAATGAAATTAGGAGCCTCTTGGAATCCAGAAGGATTATGTGAGGGGGAGTAGAGTTCAGAGAGGATACTCACTCGGTCAAAGCTGCCCATGCTTCCTAGACGCATCCGCATCCGGTTAGCACCCTGCAACAAAGACGAAAAGAGACTAAACTGAGTTTCAGTTAGGATACAGATGCCTAATGGTATTATTAGCTAATATGCATGCACAAACAAACATATGAGTGGAATAAAAGCAAACTTGAAAGTGTCATGATCAGGCCCTTGGTTAACACACTTGCACACACACCCGTGAAAAGATGTTCTCCAGGGAGCTGGTGAGGGAGCTGCGTGCTTTATTCTTCAGCACGTCCAGCTTATTCCGTCCAGCTGCACTTGAGCTCTCTGAGCTTACTGCATTCTACAACACACAAAGAGATGAATGTTTGGGCGAATATATCAGATGTAACTCATATTTAAACAACAACAAATAATGTCCACTTAGCTCTGCAAATAAATAAAAAGAACATTACTCCAGCAGAATGTGATTTTAATGCTAAATGTACACTGGCAGTCAGTGTCCAGGGATACAAACAGGCTTTCGAACATGAAATGTTAAAAGGTGAAGGCTTAAATAAGTGTTAATCTGTGAACGGAAGCCACCTCAGAGCCCGAGAGTGCTAGAGTTACTCTGAAATGCACTTTGTCTCCCGTGGGTGGACTGGAGAATGACATCAATGCTATGTTTGGAAAAGCTCTGAGTGTTCTCGCTCTAACGCATAACGAGATTCATTTTTTTCCTAAATGCAGGCCCTACAATCAGAATCATAACTGCCTAGGACATAATTCTAATCCACACAGATTACAAGCTTTCTTATCATATTAGATACAGCTCAAGTTGTCCCTCAGCATAAAAGGGGGGCATGCTACGGACTGTGTGTTATACCTGAGGAGCCTCTCCAATATGTACATGTGTCTTCTGCTTGGTTTCACATAGCTGCCTGAGGTGGAGAATGACCAGCTCATTCTCCTCCTGATCACTGCTTGGTTTCATCTTCTGCACAGCAGAAAACGATGGCATGTAAGGCGATTAGAACGAGCATTATATTTTATGGATGTTAGAATTTCCCTTTCTGTGATTACCTGCACGCGTTCAAAAATGTCTGCCTGCTCATTATCGCTCAGCAGGGAGAGGTATTTTTGAATGGCCAGCTTTGCTCTCGGAGGGTACAGACCTGTGTTTACAAAATAAACAAAGCATATATTTACCAAAATAAAACCAATGTGCATATGTGAGAGAGAGCGAGAGAGAGAGAGAGAGAGAGAGAGAGAGAGAGAGAGAGAGAGAGAGAGAGAGAGAGAGAGAAAAAAAAAAGTGTCGGCACCTTCGATCCGCTCGCACAGCTTGTGCAGCTCGTGCATTGGACAGGCCTCGCATAGCTTGATTTGGGTTTTGGAGCTCTGCAGTGTAGCAGCTGTACTGAAGGCCTGCTTCAGAGTCAGCATAACCTCATCCACCTGAGAGAAAGATAATGGTCCCAACATAACACCACAATACAGCATTGTAGCACTCATAATAAACTTTTAATAAATTACAGTGGTGCTTTACTTCACCGCTTTTATGCAAATCTTATGCAAATAGACAGCAATGGGAATACGAATTGATATAAATTATAGTATTGCAGATAAATGCTCTACATTCCTGCTAGTTAAATCCCAAATTACTTACTATTTTATTAAATAACTTTCTATAAAATGACCACCATTAGTACATAGTTCTTAGGAAATGTTTTTGGACAGGCAGCATAGAATTAAGACTATCTGGCCAAAAGTATGTGGACAGCTACCATGATTTTATTTCAAAGCTAGTCCCCACTTTGTTACAAGGATTGTGTCCCCCTTTTTGGGAAGACAATGTCCCATAGCAGCTTTACAGAAATAAATAATTATGAATATACATTTTTTATTCATAACTCAGTCCCTATAAGTTTGTCCCTGACACTCAATTCAAGCTTTATTATTTTTGAGGTTATCATCTGTTCACTGATGGTCACAATTAAAATTTAAATAAATCTAAATAGGGAAGTCTTGGCTTAGACCATTCAAATTCTTCCACATGTCTTCTACTTGCCAAACCATGTCATTCTGGAATGTGTTTAAGTTCAACCACTTAGTTCTAGCAAATTGGAATTTTAAAGCTGGAGCATACATCTTGAATAGGGTGTGCTTTCAACTTAATGGCAACAGTTTGGGTATGAGACACACACACGCACACGGATGGCAAGTGTGTACATATTTTTGGCCAAATAGTGTAACTACAAGTTGTTGTGCTTGCTATATTATCAAAACAAGATCAGACCAGTCTTCCTGTCTCAGCTCGAAACAGTTCACTCCCAAAGCTGATAAAATACAAATGTGGCCTTCAAACTTCCAAGTAAGAATTAACTGTGATCTATCAGATCCAAAAAGTCTCAAACATATGCAAATATTCACCTTGTTCACCACTCCCTAGTCTCAATATAAATTGTGTGCACAAGAACTGTAGTGATGAACAGGAAAGACTTTATATTTATTTATTTATTCCTCTTTGGTATCTGCTTTATGCGAATTACAGTTGCAGTAAACACAAAGTCGATTCTAGAAACAGTGGATGCGATGATTTAATGCATCCTGGACGATATGCTAGTCCACACAGGGCATCAGGCACATTCACTCACGTGCACACACACACACACACACACACACACACACACACACACACACACACACACACACACACACACCCCTAAGATGATTTAACGTAGCCAATCCGTGTTTTTGGCATGTGAGAACCAGAGAACCATGAAAAAACCGACAGACATGGTAGTGAACGCACGGCATGTCAACACAGCCCGAAAACATGCTCAGGAAATCGAAAGCTGTGAAGCCAGCAACAATATTCACTACAACTGTATACCATAACACTTTTCTACAACATTGCATGTCAGTTTGATAATGGAAGGAAATAAAAAGAGGAAATTAAGAGAGGAAAAAACAAACTCTTTCACTCATATATCTGAGTAAGTAAAATCAGCAACGTTCTAAACACAATAGGGAGTTCTTCCTGCTCAACTATGTTTATGATGACATCCAGTTTTGTCGTGATTTTTAATCGGTTTTCATTATTTGGCATCTTCAGACACAAGTATGATGAAGCTAAAAACTATTTGCATTTTTCCTACAAACACTGCAAAACATCTCGATAGAAACATAACCTTATAATGTAACAATGATCTCAGTTCACTTTTGTGGGCCAAATATTATGTTCACACCATTAGTATGGCACAGGTATTGTTCTTTCTCTACTTGGTAATGAATAATAGATCTGTGGTGCATGTGTGTGTGCGTGTGTGCAACTGTGCGTTTGTGTGTGTGGCAGAATAAAAGATTGAACTGCTCACCAGAGACTCAGTGGCACACTGGAACACGTAGCACAAGTACTGGCTGGGCCCTGTCTCTGACACATCACGACAGATGAACCCAAAGTGGTCAGTCTGCTTCACTCCCTGTGTGTGCCACATGTTATAAATAAATTACAAGAAGCATTACTCTGCATGCATGCATATATAAAAGACAAACTTGCAATAAATCAATAACTGCACAGTTTTTGTGCAATAGGTATGAATATGGTGAAAGGGTTACAGAATTTAACACAAATTGAACAGAAAAGCTAACTTCTAAATGGTAACTGGTCACAAGCCTGCTAAATAAAGTGAAATAAACTCTTCTTCTCAGACTTAAGCCTTAATGACTTCCTCAGTATAAAAAAAAAAAAAACCATACACTGGGAAAGCAGCTTTTGCAATGAACCTGGGTTATGTATAAGATCAACATAATCATTAATTCCAGGCTACAAACCTGGGAGCAAAATGAGATATCTTTGAAATTCTTCTCCAGCACAACTGTCTTGCTGTCCGGGCTGATCAGATTAACTTCAAACCGTCCAACCTGAAGGCACAAAAAATAAAAAAAATACAATAAAAATAACTGTTACTGTTACTGTCACAAGTGACCTTTCCTTGGAATTGGCATCTGGCAGACATGAACCTTTGAACACAATGGCTTCTCATCTCATCTTATGACGGGCCTGCTGGCTTTTGTGAGAGTGAAAACATGCGCACACACACACACACACACACACACACACACACACACAAGCGCACACGTATGCACACGTACGCACGCGCACGCACAAGTATATACACACACACACACACACACACACACACACACACTTGTATACACACGCGCGCACACACTTACGCGCGCACACACTCACGCGCGCACACACACACACACTTGTACACACTTGTACACACACACTCACACACGTGCACACACACGCACACACACTTGTACACACACACACACACACACACACACTTGTACACACCCACTTGTACACACACACATATACACACGTACAGAAGCAAGATAATGTAACATAAGCAAATGAATTCTCAGACCTGGTTTCAGAGAAAAAGAATTTTTAGCCTTGGGTGGCCATTTAAAGACCGGTTCAGTGACTGCTTAGCTGGCATGTGCAGTAATTACTGAGACATATTAAGTCTATAATTCGCATAATGTCAATCAGCATGTACATACAAAAGCTTAATTTTTTTAAATTAGGCTCTGAAAAGGAGTGGATTAGGTGCAACTGGCAACTTAATCGCTTCAGAGTGATTTAACACAGACTTGATTTGTACCAGATGGCATCGCTGAGGGAGGAAAGTTACAAGACGTTAAGTCCGATCAGTAAATATTGTGTTTTACTTAATGTAGCTATTATGGGCTACAAGAGCACCATGTCGGTGACCCCTGCTTTATATCTATTTATTGCTGTACCTTTGCAACAGTGTCTGCACATTTTTTACTGCTATAGCCTTTTAGATTTATTTACTGTACATATATTTACATAATTTTCTGCAATTTGCCCAATTGCTACTATTTGCACTTCTGGTAGATGCTAAAAAAAAAGCATTTAATTGCAGTGTATCTGTACTTTGCAATGACAAAGTTCGTTCGTTCGTTCGTTCGTTCGTTCGTTCGTTCGTTCGTTCGATCGATCGATCTATCGATCTATCTATCTATCTATCTAGTCAGTGTGTCATACCTGAAACAACATGGTGCGGTTCTTGTCTGCGTCAGAGGGCTGAACATTATTAGGTGCGCTGGCATGTCTCCTGCGTGTTGGCACGTTGGCTCCAGTTTCCCTAGGAATTTTCTGCAAGCCACCCGCCAAGCTGTTGCAGCGAGTGCGGAACTCCTGCTGCTCGAAGCCTGAATCCTCCTGAATGCATTCGGGGAAAGCAGTGCGTGTAATGCCTGCCTTTTCATTTATCTCTGAGGTTGCAGCTTCAGAGAGCGAAGCGCTGAGTGGGTCATCTCCCATGGTGAACACCAGTGGCGTCTCCACAGCGCGCTGACCATTGAGCAGGCGCAGACGTCTGCGCTCTGACTCGTGCTGCCGAAACATGTCGATGCAGTCGTCTATCAGGGATGAGGGTGCTTTCTTGTGGTTTACAGTCACCTTGCCACAGTAAAGCACCTCAAACTTTTGCGAGTTGTAAAAGGACTCCTCTGCCTCTTGCTTGGGCTTGCTTTCCTCTTTGAGTGCACATTTGGAGGCCTGCCGGATGCTGCTGATGACCTCAGACACCTGAAGATGAAAAACAGCCTTCGCTTTTTATCGCTAATAAAGGCAATCTGTCCCAGTGTGAATATACCCCAACATGCAAGTTCAGTAGAGCGTAACAGGGTGAATTCAGGTTCATCTGCCTTCAGAGTGGAGCGGATAAAGTGACAAGAAAAACCTTGAAGCATTAACATAGAGATTGAAGTAAGAAAGATAATACTAGCATAAAGGGTTGAGCAACTACTAAGTCTCCACAGCATAAACAATTTCTAACGCATGATCAAGATACAAATGTTTCTTAAGTTAAATGTGACCCGTCAGATCTGTGACCTTCCATCTAATATGACAAGTGGAAAAAAAAATATGTCAACAATATGTCCACGACAGAACAGTGTTTTTTTCCCTTTAATCTGTCACCCATTTGTGGGAGACTGGAGTGTGATTGTTTTGCCATCTAAAACCAAATGTCAGGCATTGTTCACATAAACCAAAACATTTCTTTAAAACACTTAAGTGCCTCACAGCCTAAGTAAAGTCAGTTATTCTGAGTAATTGAATAAAGAATGACAGTGTCCAAATTAAATCACAATATTAAAAAAAGTCTAGCGACTAACATCAGGCTGATTTACACCCTGTGTTCAATTTGTACCATTTTGAAGCATTGATAAATTCAGGCTTAAACCTGAAACTAAAATTAAAGCTTAAAAAAAAAAAAAAAAAAATATATATATATATATATAATAGACCCTGGCTAACTTATATGGTGTTCTGTGTCTAGGTTGCCAATAGTTTAGCATACATGCAATCTTCAGATACACCTTAGAGCAGGGATCCCAGACAGATTTTTCCATAAAGAGAAAGTAAAGAAGACAGGAACATTATAGTCAAAGTGATCGTGAAAACAGACTTTCAATGAGCTGTCACTTCTACCAACATGAAGCACAGACAAAGGTTTGCAGACAAATAAATCTGGTTTACATTAGCTAGACATGTCTTACCCGGTGAACACAAACAGCGCTGTGGTGACAGATTTGGGCCACGCACTGACTATACTTGGATGTGATAACACAACATGCTAGAGGCACCAAACACCAGAGCAGCCTTCACACACACTGTACAGATGTCCATTTCATGGTCCTAATAATGATCGATGTGCAGAGCTGCCTTCTAATGTGCCAAATCCAGTGACTGGTAAGTATATCACATTTCGTTAAAACAAATTAAATGAGACTCTGTGATTTTAAATCACTGAATTAATTCAGCAGCCTCCTGGGTAAATGTCAGACAAAACATTCATATTCTACTGGACATGAAGTTCCTGGAGCTGAGAAACACAGGGCTCCGGTCAACACCAAGGTCAAATGGATTACTTGTTCAAGGCGGCAATCGAGAGTAAACCAAACACAACTCCACGCTGTGCACACTCTTATTATCACTGCTGAAGATAACAGGCTGCAGGTTTGTTTGCCAAATGTATTTAACGTCAAAAAAACAAACACATTCAGCTGTTAAAGGTAAAGCAAATTTTCAACGGTTAAAGAGTGTTATTATGACTCTCAGCAGCGTGACTATGACAACCTCTTGATCCATAGAATCCTGTTAGAAGCCATGCAGTGCAAGAGCTGATAACTATTACACCACGCCTTAGCAAGAATATTCGAGGCTACACACATCATTTCTAGGCAGGAAAACAAGCAAAACATGGCCTAAGTTCAATGTTTTATGGCGGCTTTACTTCAAATCCAAGAAAACCCTGCTGAATATCAACATGCCAGAACTCTCACTGACTTGCGAGAGCAAGAGAAAGGGCGTAGCTTCTCATATTTAACTGACAGATGGCTAATATCCAGATATTACATAAAGATTTTAAACAAATATCTGACATTTAAAGCTTGGTAAAAAATGTGAGGGATGAAATATGAGTAACAGAAACATTTATACAAGCCTAAATACAAAAAAAACAAAAAAATACAGTTTTCATGCTGACTATTACTGCCGTTTCCTGTTGTGCTATGGTCACACTTCATTTCCTATAGCAGAAATACAGGGTTCAGTACAAGCTTTTAAGACATATACAGCTTTTTTTGCTGCTCATGTCATACGCAGCTAAACACATTTGAAGGAGCGAAATGACTGCCTATTCTGTAATGTGAACAAACAGCTCCGATTAGCTACACAAGTCATGGATGGCTGTAGAGTTGTCAAGACCATATATTAGCTAAAGTCAATTCAATTCAATTCAATTCATTTTTATTTGTATAGCGCTTTTAACAATGAACATTGTCTCAAAGCAGCTTTACACAGATAATGTGGTGATTAAATGTAAATATGTTCTTTGTAAGTATGTTTGTCCCTGATGAGCAACTGTGGCAAGGAAAAACTCCCCGAGATGGCATAAGGAAGAAACCTTGAGAGGAACCAGACTCAAGCGGGAACCCATCCTCATCTGGGTTACACCAAATGTCCATTTGAAGCATATATACAAAGTTGCGGGGTACAGTGATGATGATCAGAAGCAAACTGCACTCCAGAAGTCCTGTCTTCTGTATTAGTTGCCCATTGTTTGTCATTGTTTAGCTTGTTTTTCAACAAATCCACAATAATACTAATAAAAAAATATTATTATTAAATAATAATAATAATAATAATGATAGAATAAATTGTGCATTTTCTTGGCATACCTACTTTACAGAACAGTGAACTTCTTTCTTTGCATTTTACGAGGCTGGGGTCAGCGATTACACAGGCCCCTGGAGCAGAGACAGTTAAGGGCCTTGCTCAAGCACACAACAGTACAGCTTGGTTGTGCTGGGTGCTGAAACCCCTGCCCTTATGATCAGTAAACCAGAGCCTTACCCACTGAACCACCATTGCCCCCACACTCCCCCAACGTAGAAATAATCGCATGTTGCCGATTGACTGCATTTAACAGTCCCTTTATTGTAACCATTATAGCTATCAGAAAAGTCAAGTCATATATCAGAACAGTTTATAAGAATACACACAGTTTACAAACCTACACACAATGTGCCACATTTTACAATGTGTGTGTGACCAACAGCTGTTGTTTAGGTGTCTAGGGCAAGGTTTTGGCCAAGTTTATTTCATGCTCACTTGCTGCTGCTTATTGTAGTGTGTATCTCAAGTTTCTGGGCTGAGCACAGGTCCCGACCACACTGCAGCCGAAACAGAAATCCATGCTAAGGGTAATTGTGTAGACATGACTCAGACAGACAGCAGTCTATTTATGGACACCAGCACTCAATGGGAACTCTGTCTCTCTTGCACATAGGAAACTGACAAATGCATTTTTTTTTTACCAGATTTCTTTTATTTATTAGTATTCTGTTTCTAAGAAACATATTCCAACTTGTGTCAACTATACAGAGTCATGACACAGGTAACCTGATGTGAGCAAAATTCTGAGTGCAGTTTTATTCTCTCAGAAGAATACGATCAACTAGAAGCACTGAAAACTGGTCTACTGCACGGATACATCACAGATGCCACAGTTCACTTTTATTGAGTATTGGATGCCCTGCTTTCTCTTCAGCCACTGTATTACCAGTGCAATAAATCATTTTTATTTGACTCATGCAAATGCATTTACAGTAGAATGCGACACGATTTATGCCGATGTCCATCAGCTTCTTTGTTGCATCAAATTCTGTCCTTGTCATTAATTTTAGACATTAATTTGCCAGATTTCTTATATACCACTATTTAAATTTTCATTATAATATGCTATATGGACAAAAGTATTGGGACACCATAATTTTTTTTTTTTGCCAGACTTCCCAATCAGTTACCACAAAGTTAGAAGCACACACTTGTATAGGCTGTCTTTGGATGCAGTAGAAATAAATGTTCCCCTTGAACTGGGAGACCCAAACTTTTCCAGCATGACAATGTTTTGGGTAGAAGATCTTGAGATAGAGCTCTGGATTCAACAAACAAATTTGGGATGCACTGTATCACTGACTGCACCCCAGGCCTCCTCACCCTACTTCAGTTACCTTGGTGTATTAAATGCCCTTGTGGCTGAATGAGCACAAGTCTCAACAACCACACTTCACAAACTAGTGGAACATTTTCACAGAGGAGTGGAGGTTATTAGTGTAGTTGATAGATCTGTATGATTATATATTTATCTTATATCTATATATACTATATCTAAGAGCTGTTCAGGCCCAGGGCTGGTGGCCACTGACATTCAAGATAAAACCTGCAAATCTAAAATGTTTATTTATTCAAACAATAATGGTCAAACATGTAAGCCTCGACAACTTTTGGAACCTGGTGATAGTCCATTAATGGTCATTAAAATTGACATCATCATCATGACTCTCCAATATTAATAATAATAATAATAATATCAATAATAATAATAATAATAATAATAATAATAATAATCTCTTTACATCTATCGCATTCACTTTTTTTTTATTCCTGAATTTTTAAAGGAGAATAAATGAAAAACGATTTCGACCATCAGTGTGAGCAGGTGCATTGCCGCTGTACAAGTAAACCGTGCCTGAATTCAGAATGTGAGTGGACACAGGAGACACATTCATTCCGCCAAGTGTGAACAGCTATGCGTCTTGGCTGTCCGATTGTGATTTAAGACGGATGTCAATACCATGTGTGAAAAGGGCCCGTTGTAACATTTTCATTTACATCTATGATCAATAGATCGAAAAGTAGGAATAGAAACGATGCTTGGAGGTGCTCATTCGATAAATAAAATGCTTAAGCTTTAGGAAAACAGGTAAAAAAATTAAAATACAGAAAAACAAGGGTGGTGTCTGAGAATATCGTTTTTCGTTTTCACGTGTATCCACCAGTCGTGCAATACAGTGACACAAAATGTGTCTCAAACACACAAACGCAGATGCGATTTAATAGTCATGTTATAACCCTTCCGGGTGAGATGACAGCCAGGTGAACAACAGCAGCAAATACAGTTTGAGGTCACTGCACTGATATTGCACAAATATTCACTCCATGCCTAAGCTTTCCTTCATTCCTCAGTCATGTGTTTATCAGAAAGAAATGTCTTGTGTGATTCACTGGGATCGAGGTGAGCATTTTAAGAGTCAGCATGTACGTCTATAGCCAGCATTTCCAAATAAACCTGACTAGTCATAAACACCTAAAATATGGGCTATACCCTCTTGATTTGAAAGGTCAGATCAAATCTAATGGCCATCACAATGTCAAAAAAGTCAGAAGTGTATGGGAAGACAAGATATACATATATGCATGTAGAAGCAGGCATGTACGAGGTATTTATGTGCTGTACATAATTGCAGCTTACTTTCCTGGAATAGGAACATTTGCATGGTTGTGCTCTTTACCAGGAGCAGGTCTTACAAACACTGCTTGCTTTATTTGTACATTTAGGGAGTGTGTAATGATTGCAAGCTGTATTTGCTGCCATTGCACCCAACGTGAGCTAGCAGAGCAACCGCAGTCTATGCAGCTCATTGAGTAGCCCAAGGATCACATGTTTTGCCAAATTCTTAGTTTTCTAAGAAACACTCAGTGTGCACCTATTCACACAGTGGACAAACCTAAACACAGATTAACTTCTAGTCACATTAAATTTTCATGTAATAGAAACATTACAGAAAAATGCTGTGACTGCTTAATGCCTTTTTTTTACAGAAACCAAATGAAAAGTCTGAATATTCCTTTCTTAATGCAGCTCTAAGGCTTCCTTTCTAATATTAAAATTAGGCATGATTGAATTGAAGTGATAAACTCCTCTGGCCCATGCTAAATGAATTTGGAAAAGGAAAAACAGAACACACCTATCAAATTTGAGACAGTTCAGATTCTGGCCAAGCATTCCATAATCCTTGAGCTTATCTCATCATTCCAGTCTGTTCGTATTGCATAAATGAAAGCTGAGATGTTGCTTTCCAGCTCATATCTGTGCTGCTTTTTGAAAGCTCATCGTTTTGTGTTGGTTCTTTAAATCAGAAACAACAGGTTTTCTCAGACAAGTTCTGGATTAAATGGTCTTAGCCGTTATACATTCAAAGTGTTCTTGATGTTTGAAGGGTTTTGCTACCGAATAAAATTCTTCTGCATGGCCACATGTCCAGTAGAAGCTAGGAACAGGGAAATTCCTCAAAGTCTATCTGGCATACAGTGTTATCCAGCCAGTTTTTCTTGCACAACGACTCGGGTTAGGGTTAGGGTGCTTGTGTGGTGTTGGAGTTCGGCATGCACTAACATGAATTAATTTTTTTTTCAGGAACTGATCCTCCTGGCTCATATTTACCTACCAAATCGCTTCATTCATTTTCAATTCAATTTACCTGGCCTGAGGAATCCCTACTGTTTCGGTCATTTGAAAGTTGGATGTATTTGTTTCATCATTTTGAACAGTTACATGTATGAACACCATGTAAACACTCTCCATTCAGTTTTACACCACACTTACACTACATGTCAGCCTGAAATGGACACAAATCAATAAAGCAGTTGATGACATAACAGGCTGCATTATAGGTGGCAGGTCTATTATTAATTTTGCTGGACACAAATGTCCACTCATATTCAAACAAAGACATAAGAGAAGAGGTATGTTTGTTCATTATTAAATTCTCAGGACACAATGTTGTCAAATGGTACCACTGACCAGTTGTTTTTCACACTGTTAATAAGTTTTTTCCCCTCAGAAAACACATTCTGGGTTCACTCAGAACCTGTTGCTGCATTTAGTTAATAAAATGCACGCTTTTAAAGTGCACCAATGCACAAGAAAAGAAAAGAAAAGAAAAGAAAGACAAGCATTGCTTTGTATACTGTGTAACATGTTTTGACTTCGGACAGCTATGAATTACTAATCAAATTATAAAACAATGCTTCTTTCAAAATAAGCTTTCAAAAAAGATATGCATTCTTTATCATAACATCTTAACATTTCATACGGTCTGGGACAGCAAAAACAGTCTAGCAATCCGTACAAAAACACCCACAAAATGTCGAACAACACGTGCATAATAATAATAATAATAAAAGGCTTCGGGCCTTCGTCAAATCCTGTGCAACCTACAAGGGTGTGCGCGAGCGCGCGCACGCGCGCGTATCAAAGTTGTTGACGCGTGAATGAGAAGTGAAGCGTCAGAAGCACTCTGGGGCTGATTTGTGCTTATCTAAATGCCATGTGGAAACACTCGCACGTGCAACGACCATCATTT
This sequence comes from Silurus lanzhouensis, assembly GCA_039877035.1. Classification (NCBI taxonomy): domain Eukaryota; kingdom Metazoa; phylum Chordata; class Actinopteri; order Siluriformes; family Siluridae; genus Silurus; species Silurus lanzhouensis. The sequence continues at coordinate 9,600,509 of JBCEWE010000463.1, read as the reverse complement.
TTATTCGCCCTGATTATTAGGAATATATCATTATATACATATATATGCATGCAATGAGGACACACAACGGACTGGGGTATGGACAGATGTGTTTGGGGAACACGCACCTGGTCTGGGTCGCACGCCTTGAACACATGGCAGGACATTTCACACTCCGGGTCGTCCGGCTGGTTGCGGATGAGGTAGGCGAAGTAGGCGAGGTCATGGCTGTTGTGGATGAAGCGGGAGATGCACTGCGCCTTGTGCTCGAATATAAAGACGGACGCGATGCTGCTGTTTGCAGGCACGCAGCGGATCACCGGGGGGCTCAGGGAGAGGTGGACCTGCCGAGCCTGGACCGGTCCGGATTCACTCTTCCGGCGGATTTCGGCCACCAGCCACGGAAGCATGGGCAGCGTGGTGCGCCGGTCCAGCGCGCTACAGCCCACATACCACAGCGAGAAGCTCCTCTCCTTCTTCCCTCTCCCTCTCCCTTTGTCCTCTGCCGCCTCCATGTCCACTTCCAGACTCAACCAGGTCAAACGGGAACTCTAAAACCACGCGACTCGACACCTGGATCTCTTCCGTGCAACAAATCACATGGAGTGCGTCTGTACGTGTGAGTGCGCGTGTGTTGTAGATCGTCCTGCAAAATCTTAGGATGACGGAGCCCCCAGGCGTCCCGCATGGAGCTGTAGCAAACTCTAGTTTTTTTTCCCCTAAAGAAATGAGTCGTTTCTGGACACCTGGAGATATTTTTCACGCATGCATTGAGAAAGTCAGGAGTGCGAGCTGAAGTTGATCAAGTTCAGAGTCCTGAAACGTGGCGCCTAAAAAGCGCGTGTAAACACAACACAACACAACACAACAGAGCAGCAGAAGCGCAGGCACTGTGGAGTCTCCTCATTCACACCTACAGCTCGGAGACACGCCGCTGACAACTCTTTCACTTCAATCTTCTGTAATCCATACTTTCTTTAGCTTGTTTTGCTTTAGTGTTGTAGGCGTCGTTCTTTTATTTATTCTTCTACCTTCGGTGCCATTGACAGCAGAAGCGCCGTGTCGTCCTCTTCGGCCAGGCTGCAGCTCCAGGAGGCGTGGCTCTGACTGGGGTATAGGCGGTACCCATTTACAAACCCATGTCCCAAATCACACTCTTTCCTACACTCATATTCATTCCAGTTTGCTGTATACAGTCTCACGTTTTGCATACTCTTCACTTTTAAGTATAAAAAAATTCATTATAATGCAGCTATGAACTACAAGTAAAGGTTTTATGACGTGATCTTGGAGGCGTGGCCGCCTTAGGGCTCTGTAGCCTCTGTGGGCGGAGTCACGACCCAACAGCATTTTAATCTCATAATGAACTAGTGAATTAAAACGAATAAAATGAGTGAACAATAAAATAAGTGCACTATTAATAATCCCCATTATCTGCTTTTCAGAACATAATGGTTCAATTGTTTTTACATAAATATGATTGTTTATTATTATTAACTCCATGGAGGATTTTATGGCAAAACATATAAAACTAATGATCTTTTTCAAAATCAGTTATTATCCATTTTACATCAGATCTAAAGTTACTTTTCATTACCTGTATCTTATCTATTTAATGTATATTAGTTGTCATTTTTTTCCCTTTAGTTTACATGATTGTATTATCTTTTTTTGTTTGTTTTGTTTTGCAATTCCATATTTTTTTTGTTTCTCCTTGTCTTTTTTTTTTTTTTTTTTTTTTTAAAGAAGCCAGTTTTGTACCCTGGCTTCACATTTACAGGGAGAATCATTGCCTTTGATATGAATGAAACTATTACCACACCCAAAATGATTAAATCTGGTGCTCTACATTCAGAACCAAGTATCAGTAAAGTCATTGCATTTTTAGACAACTTCCATGAGATTTTTATTAGGTTCAGGGCCAGCTTTATTTCCATCTACCATCATTCTATTGAACTCTACACTACACCACTAGGACACTGATGGCTCACTGATGCTCTACTGAGTCTACTGCCAGTAATCATCATGTAGTTCAACTCCACTCTGCAAATTTAAAATTATCTGATTCATCCACTGTTCCTCTGAAACATCTCTGGATTATTATAACTGTATACAATCATACATTCTTAGAATACCCTAGATTATCCTTTATATATCAGTGCATGCACCATGTATAACTATTTTATAGTTGTACATACAATGTACAGATCTATAGAAAATGTAATATTTATTAAAATATTTCTGCACACTTTTACATTTCTACTTCCCTGTTTTTATATTAATGTTTTACCTCAACAGCTTCTGCACATTTTTCACTGCCATAGCCTTTGTATTTATTTGATGTACATATATTTACATATTTATCTGCACTTGTCAGTTCGCACAATGCTACTATTTGCACTAACTGCATTTTATTGCTGTGTACCTGTACTATGCAATGACAATAAAGTTGTATCTATTTTTCTATCCAGGATCCCTAATTTGATCATGAGCTTTGGTTAATGTCTGTCCATAACTCTACTTGATTTGTCCTTGTCCTTGTCCTCCTGGTTCCTCCCAAAACCCCTGCCAGCAGGTGGAATGTTGATAATGTCTAAAGTGTATGTTTGGGAGCACAGAGCCATAGTCCCATCTTCACATCAGGTATAGGTTACAGATCCGCAAAATCACTGGAAAATCAAATGCATATAAACCAGTTGGAAGGTGCAGCTGAAAAGGTGCTCTGACAGAAGATAAGTACAGGTAGTTATCTATTTATTTAGCCTGTTCCTCTGTTGTGCAAGCAGTTGTAATGTAAAGGATATTGTCATGAACAGCACAGTCAAATAAAAAGCAAGGTCATGGCAAACAATGATAATATTTGTTTTGCATTGATCTTGCTTACTATCAGCAATTTATTACCATATTCCTTCATATAAGAAATATACATTTGTTTAAAATACAACACTTCTTTTCATTCACATGTGAATGAATTACATGTGAATATTTAATGCATTGTAATGTAAAGCTTATATTTAATGTAAAAATCTTGATGTTGTTACATAAAACATGGAAAGCATACTACGCTCAGCCACTAGAGCTCTATTTGTAACAAGACGCCATGGATGCAAGCTCTCTTACTCCCAGAAATAGATAAAATATGCAAGACATGTAACCCCATCAAAGCCATTCTGTGGCTGTGTGGCTTACCACACCGCAGGAGCTGATCTGTTGTGTGCCCTTTTTTTGGGGGGTTAGGACAACACCAGAATAGAAACACAACCGATTTGTTTGTTTTAATGTCTTATTCACTTTACTCCAGTGGTAAAACAGTATACTGGCAGCATCAACAACCAATACAGAAGCGTACTTTGCTAAGAAAAACGTATTCATAATTCATTATATTTCCGTTATTTCAAATCCTAAATCGTAATTATTTTAAATGATTCAACTCCAGTGAAACCACTAGCAAATATATTTAGTTACAAAAGCTGCTTGTTTGCGAATCTGACATTAATCTGTCATTTTTATTTATTTATTATTCTTTTAGCACCTTACTTTTTAATTAATCGCACTATAAATAAGTATTTAGTATATTAGTTCAGAGTGACCTTTTTGTGAACCATTTTCCTGTTCAGACTGGACATTTACATGGTTTCACAGCTCCATTTTCACAGTTTTTAAAAGGTATCATTAGATAAATAGTATTACTAATGCAAGCAAAGATCTTTATTCAAGCTTTATTCAGTGTTTATAACAAATTATTTTGGAATGCACATACAAAATGCAAATACAGCACTGTTAAAAACCCCACTATGGGTTAGTTACAGAGCACAAAGACATATCAAAAGAGTTGTAAACAGCCAGTAAATAGTGAAAAGGCTACAGAGAGCAATAGAACAATTAAAGCTGAACTTTTACACAGTTTCCAAAACAGAAGCAATTTCTTTGAATTGTCTGTAGAAATTCTGTAAAAAAAAAAAAAGAGAGATAAAAAGACAGCTGTAAATCATGTAGTTTATTATTTAATGAATTGGATTAATTAATAGAAGTAATTCAGCACACCTGGAACTGAAGAACTGTCATTTCAAAAGATTTGTAGGAAATCTCTCCAGATGTGTCTGCGATTTTCATCAGGACAGAGATGTACGGGGAGTTGAGCGAGCGACATGTGTCGGAGCTCACTGCCATCCCCAGCTTCCACTGGATGTCTACCAGCTACAACAGAACAACATTTTTTCTTACACACAATTTGTGTTGGCCTGATTTTAACTGATTTTTCTACTCGTACTCAAGATATTAATACCGACTACTCAGCATTTTCACTCTAGTTCAGCAATATCTAGATTCACACCTGACTCTAGTCTGAAAACTTGACTCAAAATCCTGGAAATGTATCCAGTAACGAGACCTAAAAACATGTGGAAACTGTTGGACTGTAAACATAAGTGAGACAAAAAAAAAAAACGAAACTTGCTTTAACACATGCAATGACTCGCAACAACAAAGAAACCAGAATCTATTCATTGGTAAATTCCGGCGACATCAGTCACAGCGCCATTAGCAACTCAATGCAGGCATGTTCATTGACGCAACAAGGTTAAGAAATGTTTAACTTGATGTATTATGGAGTGATTAGGTGCACAGGATTAAAGACAGTAGACTGAACATGATTTGTGACAGAACACATGACAGTCTGGTGCACACACTGTTGCTCCTTTATCCGGTATGACATGGATGCACGTATACATTGGTGAATTATGTACATAAACGCTCTTCCTCCAGAAATGATTTGTTGTCAAACGTGGAATTCTAGTTGCGCCACCTAGTGATAGTTCCTATAGTAACCACTAGTAATATGCATACTTATGACTTTATAATACAGTGTCTGGTGACTTGCATTGAATTTGTCTGAGTGCAGGATATGTACTGTATGTTCTTAGAAGAGATATGTCAGGTCCACATAAATCTCTTTCTTAAAATATTTATTTCTTAAATTTTTTTTTATATAAAATTAAATCACGATTGATTGCGACATTAACTGCCATATTAACTGCCATAATGAATTATCACCTAAGGCTTTATTTTCATAGAACTTGCAGAATATATGTTACACTGTATTAATCAATAAAGTAAACTATTAACATAACATTGGTTTATAGTGCTTGAAGGACTCACGGTGTGCTGATGTGGCCCAGGAAGAATTTGAGGTTGAGATCTAAAGGGAATTATTATGTGATTTAAACCAGAGATGTACCTGACCAATGCTGGCCACAGCCTGCAACTCCTGGTGTGCTTGTACAAGAGAGCCATGATCTGTCCACAGCTGGTGCATGACTTGTAAAGCAGATTTGGACCATTTCGTATTACACTCTCCTAATTTAGCAACCAGACCATCTGCAGTGAGGTTAGTCTTCGCGGCAGACCTACGAGAATTTTTTTAAACACAAAAAAAGTTTTGCAAACAGACATGCAGAGTATAAGCAGGCTTTCAATCTACAGGCAATCTATCAATTTGTTACAAGCACCAATAAGGTAATTGGTCATGTTTTATAATCATTATATAAAATCAATATGAAATTCTGCCAAACATTAAATTCAAGCAAACAAAAACTATGATCTGTTAACTTAAAAAATCAGAAACAAGTATATATTGTCCTACTATATACCATTTGATGCATGATCCATCTAACATACCTTTTTAGAGACCCCATGGTATTGCTTTGCAAACAGATAATGGAATACATATCGATAAGACCACCTGGCCAAACCAGAGAGGCTCCTCGGATCCCACAAGCTTTCAGACTGCTTAACGCAAGAATGCCCTTCTAAACTATCCCATAATTATCTTATGCTCAGTTCTCCCTGACAATCATAGTCATGTTCATTCTGCCTTTGCACACAGGACCTTTTATTGCCATTGTTACTGTTTTTGGTTCGTTTTTGTTATACCTCATCACAAATTGTACTTCCCTTTTGCACATCTAAAAATACTTTATCATTATCTAATACATGTTCACATATCCTCTCTAAATTTCTATAATTTTCTAAAATCTTCTCATATTTTCTCTTATTTTATATATATAGACCCTTTTATCTAATGCACAAATTTCCGAGTAAACGACCAGGTTTATATTTCAATGCAAGCTGTATTCTGCATATAACTATGTTTGTGACCAAAAAAATCGTAAATCTTGAATTTTAGGGGGAAAAAAAAAAAATACCTTACCTAAAATGAAATGACAGCAGCCTAATAATATCCTGAACAGCTTTACAGTCAAGTTGTATCCCAGCTTTTTGACATTTCTGCCGAATAATAATAGAAAGTATGAAGGAACATGTATCTTTGTTACAAAACAGTGCAAAATAAAGACGTACATGTAGGGCTCAACTGACCTGGTAGTTTTCAACCACGTCTACTGCACTGCATTTTCCTTCAAGATGAAGCAGGATCTCATGACACTGAAACAATTAACAATGAGGTCAGATGTGTAGTCAAAACACAAGAGTCTTTGTGTAATACAATAAATGTTTATGGAAATCTGACCATCATACTGTGGACAGATAATTGTATAGAATATTTTGCTATCCTGTAGCATCACAATTTCCCTTCACTGGAATATTTTCACTCCAGCATGAGAATGCCCTCTGTGCAAAAATCCATTAAAACATGGTTTACTAGTGTTAGCAAGGAAGAAATCAGGCTGCCCAAACCCTGGCCATAAACCTGACTGATCACGTCTGAGATGAACTGAAATGCAACAGATTGGGCACCAGGCCTCCTCACCCAACCCCAGTACCAGATCCTAACTAATGATCTTTCGATCCAAATTATACACACTGTGAATAACCTCTGTACAGTTGTACATACAATGTACATATTGCAGATTGTAATTTATACAGCCCTAAATCTCTACACATATTGTGCCTTACATACATCTGCACTGCATTTATGTATATATATATATATATATATATATATATATATATATATATATATATATATATATATATATATATATATATACATACATACCTTACATACTGTACATCATAATATTTCACATTTACATATACATATATTTAGTGTACTGATTATGCAGCTTTTTGCATTTTTTTGTACTGCCATAGCCTTATAATTTTATAACTATTTACTTGTACTTTTCAACAGTGTCTGCAAATTTTTTTCACTGCCATAGCCTTTATATTTATTTACAGTACCGGTACATATGTCTACACATATATATGACATGCTGTACATATACTTACATATTTGTCAGTTTGCACAATTGCTACTGTTTGCACTTCTGGTAGATGCAAAACTGCATTTCATTGCTGTGTACCTGTACTATGCAATGACAAAAATCTATTGATCAATCAATCTATAATTCTTTCTATCTTTCTTTTTTCTATTGTGTGCAAATCTTCTTCTTCATAAACCTCCTCCTTGGCCTTCCTCTTTTCCTCCTTCCAGGTGGCTCCATTTTCAGCATTCTCCTACCAATATACCCCATGTTCCTCCTCTGTACATGTCCAAACCATCTCAATCTCGCCTCCCTCACTTTGTCTCCAAAACGTCCTACATGTGCTGTCCCTCTAATAAACTCATTTCTAATCATGTCCATCGTCGTCACTCCCAACGAAAACCTCAACATCTTCAGCTCTGCTACCTCCAGCTCCACCTCCTGTCTTTTACTCAATGTCACTGTCTCTAAACCATACATCACAGGTCTCACCACAGTCCTATAAACTTTCCCTTTCACTCTTGCAGATATCCTTCTATTACATATTTATTGTGTGCAAATATACAATTAATAATTCTGACACATTATTTGAATAAACTGAGAGAAAAAACACAAAACATTTGTTGCTTACTGTTCCTTCAAACACTTCTGATGGTAGTTTTGCAATGTTCTCAACCACAGCCATGTCTGAAAAATATATATATAATCATAATTTAAACAAATTACTAAAATACCAACTTGCAATATACAGCATATTTATTAAATCTTAAAATGCAATGCAAGTAGCTGAGAGACCCAAAGACTAATGACTCTGTACAGCTCATTGTGCTAATACATGTAATACGGAATAAACTTTAAGTGTAATTACATTACAGGTTATATAATTGTGGACAATATACATTAGAAATAACATCATAATAATATATTATTATATATCGATATCAAGAAATTGCTGTACAGAGATAAAGATGTTATGAAGTTGGAATGTATACGTTTAGTGCATTTAATTTCTGTCCTTATAATTTGAGTCCAGTAAATTGTTAATAGTTGCTAGATTATAATCTGCAGACAATTTTTAACTTACAAAGTAAGTTATTATACTGAAGGTATATGTTTAATACAAACTATTTTCTATACAAACTCACCAGTTGACAGCTCCATCCTCAAGACTGTAGAGAGCTGGCTTCAGACGACTGCAATTCAACAAATCGATTCAGGATTTTGACCTTATGCAAGTGCTTAAGGTTCTTATAGGCAAATCGCACGTTTTCAATGTTTAATAATATACAACATTTAATAAACAAATGTTCAGTTTTCGAGGTCTTCTTCGCTAACCGAAAACAAATACTTCCGGATACGTCATCGCCTCCCCGTCGTTGATTGGCTGAGATTGTAAACGGTTCCTACCTGCGTTTTGTATCTTATAATAATGGTATGTAGGATGTTATATACACGTCCTCTGTCTAAGTGCAAACATGTGTTTTTATAAATAATGGAAATTATGTCAATATAAATTGTACAAAATAAATGTAAATATAAAACAACCATGAACGTGTATGCTTTATGTTAGGTTTGGTGTTTATACAGCGTCATCTGCTGGTTATTCTAAAAAAAAAATAAAAAAAAAATAAAAAAAACGTGATATTTTGTTAAATAGTTTTTGGGACGTTTTAGATTTTTTATCCGACATGTCAAACTAAAGGCTCCCGAGCCACTTCCGGCGCGCGGATCCATTATATCCGGCCTATAAGATAATATCATTATTTTTATTACTGGCAAAGTTTGACTCTGCACAGTTTCTACACTTTCTCCCTGAAACACTGCCCCATCAATTCGAACATCTGCTGCTCGAAAGCTCTGAATGTTAAAAATGTACATATCTCTGAGAGCTACTTCTGTCCATTCTGAGGCACACACAGGAGTGTCATGTCAGGCAAATGTGCATAAGAACAGAATGTACTGCTTATACTTGTGGTTTTATATTCACACGTTATTCTACATCCTGTCTGTCTTGTTGTTTATAAATTTTTATAGTTTGGCCCTCTACTTAGACTCAGTATTTGATTTTGGGCCCCATCCATGATTGATTTTTGAAGACACAGCTAAATTGTAATACTGAAATTCTGGTCTACATGAAAAAGTTCAAACTTATAGTACACCTAATCATAACAAAATAAGTTTTACATACTTTATATGGGTTAAACCCAGATCTGCTTTCCCATATATATTTAGAACACAAAGTACTAAATGATGGCCTTGTCCTCTTCTGGAACAGTGTAAATCCAACATGAGATGAACCGTGAGTGTTATAGCAAGGCTGATTTTCTTATTTACATAATGGGTGGGGCTTTTTGTGTAATTATATACCAGGCATTGACAGGTAAAGGTTTATTATCATGAAGTGCTCGAGCTTGGAGAAGTATAGTTCAGATATAGGGACCTGAGATGAATCTCCAGGTGGATTATGACTCTACTGAAGGTGACATTTCCAATGGCAACCTGAGGTATATTTTTTATATATTTTTAGATCATTTATTTGAATGTTAATGTTTATATAGTCTTTCAGAGAGATAAGAGTCAGTATCACCTGTGCGTCAGGTGATCATGAGTGACCATGGCTCCAGTGTTTCTCCCTATCAATTTTTTGTATTGATAATAAATGTTTGACATCTCAGTTGTTCATTATAATTTAGCACATCCTGGTGTTGTAGGAGTAGCAGTAGGTAAACACTACATTTACATAAGCTGAATAGTGTCATATATGTGATGTGTCCTGAATAAACAAGATGGAAGAAATCATTTTAATTATTACACATGGTTTATGTCAGACCTTTTCTTTTTTCTTTTTTATCATTATTATTTTTTAAAGGAACTTTAATGAAAATGTCTATTCTAGCATGAAACTTTGTGTTGTGTTAAATTCTCGGTTGACTATGCGGGGAAAAAAAACACATTTAAGCCTTTATTTGTTTCCTTCTCTCTTTTTTGCATTGCTTCTCTTTTTTTTTATTATCCTTCCCTATTTGCATTTCTGTTTTGTTATACAGTATTTACTACAGTTTTGGCTTGTATAAAATAATTTATTATGATACATTCAGTTATGCTTTCCAATCTTTGATTAAAACATGGGTATCAAATTAACTGGCATGACTGATTTTTTGTTTGTTTGTTTGTTTCTCATCTGTAGTGTCGACAAGTATGGATTTGAGCATTCTGAAGATTTTAACCATGAATCCTATGAAATAATTATGTCTGAGTATTTACCTGTGCTCACCAGAAGATCAGAAAAGTGGTCACAGCTTTTAAAAGAGAACACTAAAGTGCAAAAGAATCTGAAAGGTAGGCTTGGCACACCACCACAATGAGCTCTAATTTAGTCCACACAGTTGACACATTATCTCTCATTATCGAATAACATGTTGCATGCATGTTCAATATTAACAGTAAAGAGGTATGTGAGGAAAGGTATCCCAAACAAACACCGTACTATGATCTGGATGGCTTCCAGTGGAGCCCAGGAGCATCTGCAGATGAACCCTGGTTATTACCACTCTCTTTTGAAAATTCAACATGACCCTATGCTGGAGGAGTCAATACGCACAGGTCAGTCTTATCCTTTCCTCATTTAGACGTGTTACATTGTTGTACTTTTTTTTTTTTTTTTAAAGTCTTCACTGACACACTCATGTCACCTGCCAGACTTACACAGAACTTTCCCAGACAACATTCAGTTCCATGACTCCTCCCAGCCTTGTTTACTGACGGCTCTGTTTAATGTTCTTTTGGCATACGGACACCACAACAAGGATGTAGGATACTGTCAGGTATAATCCGAGTACACTAATGCATTTTTACATTTATTACCACAGGACATATATTCCTGATTCTTTGCTTAGTTGATGCATTTAAGAAAGTATTTACATAATTTACATCGATGTTAAACGGCTTCTAGACATGTATTCAGCTAGCTAACATAGTGTTTGCTCAGTCAATAATCTGGCTAAACGTGCTCCACTGCAAATAATTGCAGTGTCAATTCACCGTTTTATTTCTGTTTTCAAGGGAATGAACTTCATTGCAGGATACCTTCTTATTATAACTAAAGATGAGGAGAAGTCTTTCTGGTTAATGGATGCTTTGCTGGGAAAAATCCTACCTGGTCAGTTACTTTTTGCAATCCCTTAAACCAAAAGTTAAAATAACACAACAGTATTTTTTGACCATATTCAATCAATCACATCAATCAAATCAAATATGAGTGACTATAAAAAGACAATTGCCAGATATTTCTGTGTTTGAAAAAAGAAGACATTTCTACCACAATTCCACTTTTAAACCAAGTCTAAGGGCACTTATTCACTAATATAAATTACATTAATTACAGTTTTTCTGTGTAACTTTATTTTCTCTACTCGTTGATTTTCTGGTCATTCTGTTCATGTTAACTACACTGCTAAAAGAGTGTATCGTGACCCACCTTGGGTGAAGTTATTAGTGTTTGGCATTACTATTCTTAGCACAGTGCCTGTGTTTTTAGAACAGACCTATTGTTTGTGCAAACATATAGCTGCATGGGCTTTGACAAATGGGTGGATCGATATGATTGGCCATATGCCTCTTAATACAAAGGAGCACATCAGACAGACTATACAAATAGTGTATTGATAGTTCCATTTTGGCTAGAGCTCATGGTTACACTTCATGCTATTTTTAGTGATAGGTTCTCTGTCCTCACACTAGAGCGTCAGTGCCAAAACGATGGGTCACTGTGGCACAGAAACCACATATAATATGTAATTATGGGTCTGGCCCTGAACATTCAAGTATATCTGGCATGTCAAACACTTTGGAGTACACATGCTGCAGTTGTGTTCCGGATGTATGAAAGCAAGCATAGAGCTTATTACAACAGTGTGCATAATCGTGGTACAGTGGTGCACCGCATGTTTTTGTGTAGCATTCCTCATGTTCTCTCTGTTGGAAGGGTTCCCTCTTTGTTTCATCCTTCCATAAATATGTCAGAAAAAAGATTGGCTTTAATGTATGGGTCGTAGGTGTTAGTGAGTGTGTAAATGTGTAATCCATCCACACTGTGTTTCCACTTCATGCCCAGGGTTCCCAGTATAGATTCAGATCCATTGCTACACTCGTGATAACACAGTTACTAAAGGTCACAGAGTAATCAACATACAGTATATTTTAATATACCGAATCTGATTTTGCAGAATAAAAAAATTGCCAATGCCAGTTCTTTGATCAGGGGGCTTACATGCTATATGTAAGTGACTGTAAGCTGATGACACACTGATTTACTGAAAGGAAAGTGGTAGATTAGTGGTTAAGGCATTAGATGTTTTCTCAGAAGGTTGTGAGTTCAAATCCCAGCCTCACCTAAGCAAGAACGAGCTGCTCGGTTGTATGAATGAGATAAATGAAGTTTACTCTGGATAAAGGTGTCATCAAATGCTGAACATGTAAATGACCATGTAAAAAACCTGATTGCACAACTCGTATACTAGAACAAGTTACGGGATGCCTTCTTGTACCAAAGGCAAATGAACATGCTTTTGGCTTCCTCCTGGGCGGCACAACGAGGAGTCACCTGTGGAGAAATATGGCAGTATGGCTCATATTATTGTTTTAATAATCCCTAGAAAACAGTGTAAGAATATTTATTTCAGAAAAAAGTATAAGCACTTCGAACAACGGTCATCCTCAATAAAATATCTGCGCTATTGAGTGCTATACAAGTCTTTGTTTTTGTCTGGCAAGCTCCTTCCAGCAGTGCCTCTCAAATGGACCTCATTTGCCCTGTCCTTGAAAACTTCCTAGGGGATCCATTGAGGCTACAGTTTAAGGTCCCTGGCTACAAAACAGGCATGATAAATTAGTTCTAGTGCACTAGCGCCAGAAGAAAGTGGCCTGGCAGTCTGACATGTAAAATGGATGATGAAGAATGATAGAAGAATAAAAAAGATTACATTTGTAGTTGTGGTTTTAAGTGGAGGACATTTGGGTCAATCAGGCTGAAAAGAATGAAAAGAGGATCAATGGGGACATCTCTCACCCGCTACTAGGTCAGGTTTTCCTGGTTTCCCCATATTCTTAGAACCATATTCACATTTACATTCATTTAGCAGACTAGTGCTTTGAGCCTCTATTGCTGAATAGATCTACACAACATGTTCTCACTCCCAATGATCTACACTAGCACGCTAGATTAAGATAAATCAGCCTACAACTCTGAGAGGAATTTTTTTATGCAAAAGACAAAGAAAACCTGGAAACATGCTAGTTTAAATGTTTCAGGAAAAGGTAGATAAAGGTATTTAAAATTTTAGAATCTTGAATCTTTTCTGTCACTACCAAGATTTGCTTATTTGGTTCATTTTGGGTTTTTTTTTAGGCCCAAAATATTGTAATATTCCTAAAAGATTAGACTGAAATGCAAAATACTCTTGTCTGTAACTCAGATTACTACACACCCACAATGCTGGGCTTAAAGACAGACCAGGATGTTCTTGGGGAGCTGGTGAAGGCTAAAGTGCCTGCAGTGTGGCAAGCCATGACTCAGCACAATGTGATGTGGGGTCTGGTGGTGTCAAGGTGGTTTATTTGCCTTTATATTGACGTCCTTCCCATGGAGGTGAGGAAAAATCTGCAGATATATCTTAAATACTCATTAGCAAAAAGTAAACAATCATTTAAAACAAAACCATCACTGAATATTGCTAAAATGAATCAAAATACCTGTGGACACTATGCTATGTCTCGCCAGACAGTGCTACGAATATGGGATTGCCTGTTCTATGAGGGCTCCAAGATCCTCTTCCGTGTGGCCCTCACTTTGATTCGTCATCATCAGAAACTTATTTTAGAGGGGCAAAATTTTCCAGACATTTGTGAGTGTTTCAAACGGATCACACATGGGGAGTTTGTGGAAAACTGCCATGCATTCATGCAGGTAACCATCCATAGATATTCTGCAACCATATCCATGTGTAATATTTAGACTAATAACATGTTCTGAATGGTATAAGCTATCTTTTTCATGGCTATGCCTTTATTTAGCCATATTCATAACACAAGCTGAAAATACATTAGTGGTGATATGTGATTTTTTTTTTACTTCAGAATATCTTTAAGGAGCCTGGAAGTCTTTCTACAGCAACAGTAACTAAACTCAGAGAAATATGTCGTGAACGCATACAAGCTCAGGATTCTGGATGATAGTGATGATAAGACTATTTCACATTCACTCCTCAGTGTGAATGCAGACAGCGTTCAGGACCGAATGCAACATGAGAAGGTCATTTCTTTTTTTCCCCTTTGCCTCTTGTAGTTGTTCAGAATGTACTTCTCACTATGAAGAATGATTACCGCTGTGATTTTATGTCCTTATATCCCAGTCACTTGATAAGTACTTGCATTTTGTCATGTTTTGTAGCATTATAACCTGTGAAATTGGTCTCATAATTAAAGACATTAACTAGCCACAATTAGCGCTTTTATTATTTGTGATTGTTTAAGATCTTTCTCTTATTTTTAAAAGTTTGTTTATGGTGAAACCGATTGCAATCATATAATTAGTTGAAAACTGTCGGCCCTTGTGCAGTTTCGCATGGATGCAATATAAATATACCTTTTCTTAGATTTCTGATTCTGTTTCTGTTGCTCAGAATTTGCTAGAGAGCACGCCAAAGCAAACAGCATCGTGAAGACTAATATTTAAAAACGTCTAGGACAAGGTGCTAGTAAATAATCAAAGTTTTGTTATAAAAATATCCCAAACTTTAAACATGACAGCGCACAATTAAATTTTTCACAGAGTATAACAAAAATAACACAGCACAAGTATGATTCTACCAAGAGAAGGTAATCCAGCACAAGTCAGCGTCCAAAGCCATAAGTCACAGAAGTAACATAGGAGGGTAACGATCAACAAGATGCTACCATGCGTTGCTATGTTATTTTCTCAGCCTAATAAGTAATATTAAATGTTAATTTTGGTCTTAACAGACCAGATAACTTCTGTGTTTTGCTGATTCATCATTGGCACCTCTTGCACACTCCAGTCATGTGAGGTGTCCATACAATAGTTGGTACAATAGTGTCCATACAATAGTCTCTTTTTTTTTACTTTCTTTAGTTTTTAAAAATGGGTTAAATCTTTTTTCCCTGGATGTCAAAGCATTTTCCATTGTATAAGGGTAGTTGCTGTTCAACCAATTATATCATTTCTAATATCAGCTTATTGCATCAGACCTAATATAAAGATTTCAGAGAAAACTGGCTGAATGTTTATAGTAGGTGGCTGCTTTATGCGTCGCATGTACATTACAGAACAGTGAAATTCTTTATTTGCATATCCCAGAGATGTAAGACACTGGGGTCAGAGTGCAGGGTAAGCCATGAGGAATTAAGGGCCTTGGTCAGGGCCCCCCCCTAAGAGTGGCAGCTTGGTTATACCACAGCTTGAACTGCCAACCTTCAGATTAGTAAGCCAGAACCTTAACCAGTGAGCTACCACCTCACCTAGTTTGATTCCTGCAAACTAGAAATCTAAATTACTTTGCAAATGATATTAATTCCCCACTAAAATACTACCACAGATATTGTGTAGCTTCAAATCATATAATGCGTTTAAGTCTATTTCAGTTATTGGCTGTACCATTATAAAATTGTGGAAAAGTTCAAGGAGAGTGAACACATATGCGAATGCACTGTACACGAGAAAGAGATGCCATGACACCAGTCAAACAATTTTTTCCCTTTTTATTTGTCACTGCATTTATGAAGATGCATATTCTCTACGGCTATACAACACCTGATAGATATGGATTGCAACCCATCATCCTCAGTCAAAACACATTATTCCAAAGCATTTCACATTAAGGAGAAACATCTTAACTGCATGAGCAAAAGCAGATAACATACATATGTTCAGTCCACTGTATGTAGGAGTTCATTATAACACTCACTCACTCAGTCGCTTATTTACTCACTCACTCACTCTCCTTCTATAAAGCATTAAATGCTGCTTAGTCCCACACGCAGAATGAAGATCAGACTGGTAAATATCAAAAAGTCACCTTTGCAGTATGAAAATGATATCAGATCATCATTGTTATCATATTGTGAACAGTACTTTCATAGTGTGATATTAGTAATATATAAGAAATCCTCACTTGGCCACTGATTTCTTGCATTCCAAAACATGCTAACTGAGGGAAAGCAGTATTGGTGTTTAACACTAAATGGTTTAAAGATTGCTAATAACAGTTGAGCTATGTGTATTGATGATTGGAAACTTGTTACAGATGAACTTCAATGTTGTCAGCTATCATGTCAAATACATCTATAAATATCAGGAAAATAAGCAACCGTGTTTTCGTACAGACTCCTCCATGCTACAAATAGAAGCTTGTGAGCTTTATAAATAAGGATAGATTGGAAAGAAAAGTACCAGTTTACTCATGTTTAATGGAACAGCTTCAAGTGGAGGATAATAAGGTCTAAGAGTAGGTACTGAGAAAAATCTCAACGAAATGGATGCAGCCTTTTTCAGCAACTGCATATAAGCACACATCTTGCTTCAGCTGCTTCTCACTGGGTGGATATACAGTATATTTAGATTACTTACAGCAACCTGTGCAATTTCATACTGTTCCAAATAGGGGGGAAAAAGTATATAGGCTGACTACAATGCAGATTTAATCGTTCTGGATTTTCCATGGATCTGAATCTGACAAAATCCTTACAATCCTGATTTACAGTCTGAATCATTTCAGATGCAGGGGAAGTGTTATGTACTTCCTTTTATAGGTGACTAATAACTCATTTATACCAGCTAAGCAGTGCTCCTACTTGTGTGCTCAATTATGGCCATGCATTGCGGTAAGTTCTTTATTAAGTTTTCTAAACTTCAGGTTTGTTTAAGGAAACTCTTTCTTTCTAAAAGGAATTTCGTGTCAGTTTGAGAACTAGTCTGTGCTTTATCTGAGACTTAAGTCTTCCAGTGTTGCCAAGTGCAACCCACACCAAAAACAATGCCTAGAGTGGTGCAAGATTAAATATTTTTGTAACTATTTCCCAGTTCTAATTAAACTTAATGTCCATAAGTCATAGGATCACCTTAGGCAATGGGCATAATGGCATCATGAGAATAGCGCAGGGCAGGGCAGGTAAAACATGTGGCTTTAATGGACTAGAATCCACTGATTTAGCACTGACTGCATATTCTGGCTTGAAAGCTTACATGAGCAGGTTTAGATCGTCTGATAGCCAGCATGGCTCCTCTTCCTGCCAATCAGGTAGGCCAAAAACACAACTAACACAAGACCTGCTAGAGCAGCACCCACAGCGATAGGGATCAGCATGTCATCTTTATCCATGTCACACTCCTCAGCTGGGAAAGAAAGCATATTTAAAACGAATTTTTAAAAAAGGTATACATGTAGGTAGTCAGAGTGTTAAGAGAAAAGAAAACTACCTGCTCCAAACTCATTTCCACTGACACCGAAAGGCTGCACCTGCAGATGGAACGTGTTCAGGGAGAAATTCTGCTCAATGGCCAAGATCAGCTCTTGACGGCACATGTAAGAGTAGCCCAAAGTACCCTGAAGGTAGCTTAGATTATGGTTAGTGATGATCAGGGGCTCTGGGAGGATAGAAAGTCAATTTTAATACATTTAACTCAACCTTAACGATACAAATATCATTCAGCCATATAATAATAACTTACGAGCCATATCTGGCAAGTTGATCGACAGCGCCAGTTCACTAAGGTGATACTTGTTAGTTGTGGAATTCTAGAGGGAAACAAGCACCATTTGAAATGCCATTCGACTGAGTAAAGGATGAGATTATATATTTTAGATGGTAAGTTAGGGTGTTGGGTAACTAATGGAAAGAGAGAGAGTTGAGGAACTAACTGACCAAAAAGAAGGTGAAAGTCAGGTTTGTGTTCCCCTCCAGGAGTACAAGCTTTGAATTGTCAGCCTCACAAGATCCAGAGGTTCTGGTCAGGTTTGGTTGCAGGTTTATGGTCTCCTGAACAGCCTTTAAGAAGAGCATTTGTAACATATCACAATTACCAAACAGCTACTGGGCACAATATATTTTTTACAGAATCTGAAAAGTCATGCATCGGTTACACTGAAATTCAGGAGGCCAACATTTCAGCACGCCAGACCAAAATGTGCAGTAACAAAATGTTTAGATGCGCTAAAGAACAACAAATAAAACCAGAAAGGCAACTTTGCTGCTTATTCTCGCATTACATATTCAAGTCAGCCCTTCAGTTTGATGACACAACAAAGTAGAAGGAAGGCAAGCTCACATTCTGCACCTGCTTCATGCATGTGTTTTTGCCTAACTGATGTGCTAAAGCAGAAAAAACAGCCAGCTAAACCTATACTCCCAGATAGACTTACTGGTTTTATACTGTTCTGTGTCAGCACAAGGTTTAGCATGTGTGAATACCTTTCCCTGTGAGCGAGAGTTGTAAGTAATGTTGAGCTGCAGTCCCATGCTGGCCAACAAGCACACAGTGCCATTGTTGGTGATGTTGTAGGACCCTCTTTCGGGGACACTGGGGGGTAAAGGGGGACTCGGAGCTGAAGTGGTGGACGTTACGTCACTGGACAAACTCTGGGATAATGTTACAGCTGTAATGACACAAAAAATGTATAAACATATTTTTTATAATACTCAGTAGACCAACTTTTAGAGCGGACAAGCAGCAGGGTGAGATGTCAAGCAATGGACTAATTATTTAGATTAATGTTTGAGGGAAATTGCAGAGCTGTGTTTTCTCCTAATGCACATAGAAATGGATAAACAAAAACAGGACAAAAAGAAAAAAGGTTTAAAGGGATAAAATATCGTGACAGAAGAAATTAAAAAAAAACAAAATCTAATACAACAATGATAACAATAGTTCTAAATAATAATATATATAATATAATCATTCTAAAAGATAAACCTTAAAATACTATGCCCTTTTTTTTTTATATATATTTTATTATTAGTAGCAGTGTATGAACATGAAAGTCAGCCTGTGAATTGATTTGTTGGTCTGCATTTGTTTAGTGTCAACTATAATAGGTTAATATAACAATACAATCGTTTGCTATTTGAAAATAATGTTATTCTCTATTTTCCTACAGTGTTGGAAGTTATAATCTAACCTTACCCAGCAGCAGAAGAGTAAATCCAGAAGGCAGAAGGTGTTGTGGAGTGTGAGGTTTCATGTTTCCAGGCCAATGCACAATCCAAATCTCTCTATTCCCTTATGATGACACTCTAACCAACTAAACACTCGTTTGCTAAAAAAAAATAAGGCATTTAATTCCGTAGTTTAAAAGCTGATTATAGACTCCTTTTCCCGCATTCGTTTTGTTTTGCTAATCATCTACACCCTGCTCGGATAAACACGCCAGCCCTGGTGTTTTTGTCTCATTGCCCGAACCGCCGGGTCTCCTGATCGCACCAGGAAGAAACAACCCACGTGTCATGTGATTTGCTAGCACTCACGGGCCGTATCCCAAATACCAACATTCTCTAATATAGTCCACTTTACAGAGCATGTAAGCCACTGTTTCCTGCCACATGTAGTGCGCGTATATAGTGAGAATAAGAGCTTTTAGACATGCACCATGCGCATGCGCAATTCAACTCAATCGTAACTGGGCATGATGCAAAATAGGTTAATAACAATCTGTAATTTTTTTCAGCCGATTTTTCAATTCGGGATTTGTGCAGAGGATCAAGTGCTTAAACCTTGCATGCTTTAGGTTTAGGCTGAAATGCCATGATGCTTCAGATGTAACAGTCAGGCTTGGTTTTATGTCTGAAACATTTTATCCATTGCTACACCCTAGACAGGTCTCTTTGAGTCTCATGTCTACTCATATAATCATCTCTGCCTTACCTAGTTTATATCTCACAAGCACCCTATGTAACCCTGTCCCAACTCAAATGGTTGCCTAAACCCTTTCTAGCCATACTGGTATGATGAACCTTTTGAACAGGACTCATTACTGCAGACAAACCAAAAACACGAAGGTATGAAGCTGTATCAGATCGCATGAACAATTTACAAGAAGGTGCCAAAGGTTTGAGGTAGAATCTTCTTGAGCTCCTAAAGCTCTTCACAGGATTGTGCCATATAACCTTTCACTTCATGAGGTTGGTGGAGTAGAATGAAGATGCAAATATTGACTATGGGGCTCCTCAGCCTTTACGATAGCATACCAGCCCTGTGGAGCACGTGTGGTAAACAGGCCATTTCAGAAACCGCTATATACACACTGTTACTTTTAAACACAGCTTTTAATGGAAATGAAGAACGATGGGAAAAAATAATAAATTGTTACCGAAAGTATTTACATATTTCATTAGTATGAGCACCTGGCAAATGGGAGAATGTGAATTGTTACTCTTATCAGATTTTCTTCATCAGATAGTGTTATTTTCCTTGTTCACATCCATATCATCCTTGGAAGCAGCACAGACATGGGTTCACACTTAGAATATATTTACTGCACATGGTTTAACCATACATTTTTCATAGCCTGCTGCATTATGAATATGCTGGGGTTTAGATGCATGTTGGAGCTAATGTTCCAACATTCCAGATCATTACCACCTCCTTCATTACATCATCCTGCATGCTTGGTGTGTTATGAACACTGGTGCACTCCTTACATTAAACTACTATTAAACATGGTCAAGAATGCTAACTGGAATTGCATTTTGTTGGTTTGTTTTATATGTTCAAAAGTAAATGTGGCTGTTGTTAAAATGTAAACAGGGCTGTTTTTTATGTATTCATTTTTTACCACAGGGTGGTGTGTGATACTCATAAACATACAGTGGTGTTTACTGTGCTGTTTAACAAACCTTGTGATATTTACATAAACAGCATGTGTTCGTTAACTCTAGATTTTAGCATTATATTTGATGATACTGTTTCTTTAGGCAAAGTCATCTATTTTTTCTTTTATGTTGTATGCATCATTATCTGAGTAGAAATTATTTCAATACATTATATTTTCAAAGCATTAACATTTTTAAAAGATCATTTCCAAGTATCGTGTTAATTATTAGATCGTGCTATATAAATATTAGACCACACACACAATCACACACAACACAGGTTATGTGTTAGAACAACCTACTAGCCAATTTCTTTATTTAAACTGCATAACTGTTAAAGGCTGATCACACCAAAATTGTATCTGTTAGTTTCTATATTTAGTATATATTTTCATATATATATATATATATATATATATATATATATATATATATATATATATATATATATATATATATATATATATATATATACACACACACACACACACACGCAATAAAATAAACAATAGCTATGTCAAGATGCATACAGTATTTAAATGACATGGTACAATACCTCTCAGAGAGTCACAGCTTTTATGTGTATGGTGGTCTAAAAATAAACAGGATGTGCTTGTGAAAAAGGTGTTGAGATGAGAGGACAAAAGATGCTGAGAGTGAAGCTTTAAGATCACCAGACAGATCTGAGCACTGGGGCCATTTCCTGTTAGAAGGGGGCTTCTAGAGACAGGCAAATGTGCAAAGTGCTACACAACTTTTTGGTGAAGCTAAGAAAATTACAAACAAGAAATAAGGCTTCCACAAAAAAAATTCTGGAGACTCACCAATGGAAATGGCAGTGTTGAAGAAGGATACCCTGCTTGTCCTGGCCTTAATGTTTTCCTCTGCAGGTGAGTTCTATTTTCTCTCCATTTCTATTTATATATAAACAGTAATCTTGTCTAAATTTAAGTCATATACACCAAAGCTTACTCATTCGTTAAAAGAGATAAATGATCATGATTGAATTGAATCTAATGACGGAATTTATAATTAAGTACAAATTTATAATTTGAGTTTATACATCATAATTTTTTTTATACATTTTATAAATGACTGTCAAAGATTCTCAGTTTAAACTGCAAAATAGAGAGGCAGTGCATAACACACATTTGTTTCAATTCAGCACTTGCACTCATCTCTTTTCACCCGTTTTACTGATACCATAGACTTACATTCTTACATGTGCCTTTTTGTTTTTATGTTGTGTAATTTTGTTACAACCATGTTGCTTCAATTATGTATTTCTTTTTTTCACAATGTAGTCAGGAACGTTAAGTCTGACTGTTTGCGTAAATCTTAAATCATCACACGGGGGATGCTTGATTGGTGAAGTTACATGCAATTTTGATACTCTGAAAAAATATATTTTTTTAAAATCACATACTTTCTTAAACACTTCATCACATTTTATCAGCAATTTAATTCTACTATTATTATTAATATTATTATTATTATTGGTTCACGAACTTGTAGTAGGGCGATTAAAACCCATAATGTGTTTATAAATATAAATTAATAATATAAAAAAAAAATGTTGTCTACATGATGAATCCATTGGTATATATATATATATATGTGTGTGTGTGTGTGTGTGGGTGTGTAAAATATCTTTGTGCTTCGTATTTTGCTTTTAAGTGTAAAACCTATTGTGTTTACACTACTAGGCTCGAATTTACAAATTATATTGTTTATATTATTAAACTTCTAAAGTTATCTACCAAACTAAAGGTTGCAACCTCACCATTTATCCCTTTTTCCACAAGACAACAAAATTTTTTGAAAATAAATTAAGGAAACATGCTCAATATAAGACCAACAGAAATGATCTTTCTATACATATTTATGTAGCGTTTCATTTAGATACTCTAGAAGCAAAACCGTTATTCTAAATAAAACATTAATAAAACATAATTTAGAAGACATAATAGCCAAAACCAAAAGTGTTTTTTGTGTGCAGTCAAACGAATACAATGTGAATTAGTGACAAACGGTTTTGTGTATTAATGTTATATTCTATAATTATTTATATATTAGGACGTTCTTGACATATGATTTACAGTAAGCAACTAAGAAAAACACTTAATCCTGAGTTAATTGGGCAAAAGATGCTTGAAATGATAAACACTGTTCTATTCATTCTATAAAATGCATTTTGTATTCAAATAATTTTCTTTTTTAACACAATCAAAATAAAATTTCATACATTATGTTTAAATTAGTTACAACACTAGTTGTTGTTTTTTTTCACTGCAACCAGAGTTAGTTTACTAAATTATAGTGCTTTATCACTTAATATAAAATGAATACTAAATGCTAACTTATTTTAACATATATATTGTATTTAACATGTATGTTAATACAAATAATTCTCAGCTAAGAAATGTTGCTCTGCTTTTGTCCTTCTTATTTTCCTGTTTATTACCAATTGTCTTGCTGGCTAATATAGTCGTTAATTAGAATCCTTCTACTATGAATAACCTTCACTGTAGGATCTGAATCACTTTCTCCAATGTATATGTGCAATTTTAATTAATTATGGTGCATGAGAAAATTTACTTAAATGCGTGTGGGTTCTAACGTATTACTAACCACTAACCCCCAAGCCCCCATCAGCACTTACTTCGAAAGGCAGTGATGCACATAAACTATCAGCATCTATCTTTCACCTATTTATGAGAAACCATTCTACATTCTAAATTGCACACCATAGCGTGTAAATACTCCAGCCACATTTCTGACAGGAAGACTGAGTCAAGTCTTTAGTTCATAGTAACACCAAGTGAAATTAAACCACCTGGCAGTCAGTGTCCTTGGAGTTGCGCTACAATACTATTATTTTCAGTAAAATGTTTGTAGATATTCTCTCTACGATCACTTTTGACTAAGGGTACATGCCCATCTATTCTTGACCTATAAGAAAATAGACTAATCATTATTTCTACTTGGGAAGAATTCAATATTTTGATTCGAAACAGCAGACAGGTGGTGGATTTGACTCTACAGTTCAGCACAGTATCTCATGCCAGGAGCTCAAGGGCAAACCCTCAATTAACATTTACCTCTATAGTGTTGTTTTCATAATTCTGTTGCTAAGAAAAAATTTTGATCTCTTATTTTTGAATTCAATAATTTTGTCTTCACAAAGGAAAAAGCAATACTGATTTGAATACTACATATACTTCTTATCATCACAGAGGCCATTAGCGAGAAAAGAAGTTGTAATCTTTGATTGCTACAGATTGAGTGCCAGTGATTGCAAAATGAGGTGGAACAAATAAAGACTTTTTTATTATTTAATTAATTTTTCTACATAATCTCAATGAACACAAATGTTGTAAACAGTCTGAAAGTTACAGATTCTGATTAATAACACTAATGCTGGAAACTTTGGAAACGTTTCAGCGCAGTGTAATATCAACGATTTCTAACAGCTTGGATGGGTTTCTTTATAAATGCCTCTGCCTCTCATCCTCTCACCAACTTTTAGATATTCATTCTTTAAAATTCACCCTCTCGCATTGTTCTTGATATATTGTACCTGCCATAACTCAGCTCGATGCCATACACTGCAGTTAGGTCTGGAGACTAAGAGAATTGTAGCAGTCTAAGATGCTTTGTTTGATTTTAGATCATGTTGCAGGAAATATATTGCATCTTTGATGTCGAAAGAAAGAAAGAAAGAAAGAAAGAAAGAAAGAAAGAAAGAAAGAAAGAAAGAAAGAAAGAAAGAAAGAAAGAAAGAAAGAAAAAAAGAAAGAAAGAAAGAAAGAAAGAAAGAAAGAAAGAAAGAAAGAAATGGTTCTAGTTTGTTTGTTAATAAATAAATGTCCTATTTTCATTTAGAACTATTAGGATGCAGACTAATAAAAGATTCTAATAAAAGATTCTCGATGTCATGGATACGTTTTAAGATTTATTAATTAGATTTTTTTTTTTTTTTACATTTGTCATTTCTTTTTTTTTTTCTTTTCATATTTATTGTTAACTTCAGTGGAAGAGAGGGCATATATTAGTGAACAAAAGTATGCTGCACAAACAATCAAATGTCTTTCTTTGCATAGTCAGGGAACATTTGCTCATGTTCCCCAGTTCCCTCAATAAAAGACCATTCATTTATGTTCAATAACTACAATAGGTTTCCAATATGAGATCTTTGCTTTTTTATCATTTGTTATTCTTCCTTATAGTTTAATGTCACACTGTTTTACTGTTTTTTTTTACGCTTGGTTTATGCTGCAACCTTTATTGTTGCTTAAAAATTTATTTTTTAAATTATTTATTTATTCTTGATTCATGCATTCTTGTACTTCCACCACCTGTAATAGCTTCCTCTTCATTTTTTTGCAGAGGCCACAAACTTTAGTGACCCCATCATCTGCTACGTGCTGGATGCAGTTCTGCTGTTTTATTGCATCATATTTACGGCACTGTATTTTAAACTTAAGGTAAGATTATTAATTCATTCATTCAATTATTTAAAGTGCCTTTGTTTAAACCATCTCCTAATTGACTTTTTAGTTTGAAAAGGTGAAGACCTTTGCCATTGGACATGACAAGCCTTTTAATGGGGTGAGTTACTTCATTGTATTCTATTTCTAAGTGCATTTGGGCAACATTTCTGGAAGAAAAAAATTATCAGTGTTTATGCAAGCACAATTATTAATTAATTAATTAGTAATTAATTAATTACTATAATATTTTACAATATCTGGTCCTGGTCTGGTCTTTTTAAATTTAGGCTCAAGCACCGGAGGAGGGGCAATATGAGGTATGTTTAATTTAATGCAGATGTGACAGATGTAACAGAGAAAATTATTTGAATGAGTACACACACAACATTACGGTGCATGGTCTAAGATGCCTAATAACAGTTTGGCAAAGAACAGAGTTAAGTTTTTTTACATGAAGAGTCTGACCAAACAAAAACTTACATTACAGTGGAAATGCTGGAGGTAATGTGGAGTAATATCAAAGTGCTTGACAACATAGCAAAATTAGTGCATTTTTAAAATAAATAGCCTTAAATTTAATAACAAGCTTTTGTTGACTAGATAAATTCCATGACTAGAGTTTAACTGAATATATGCAGTTTTAATGCACTTTACTTATATTATTATGAGAATGCCATTATTTATATAATACATTAAGTACCTTTCATTTTATTACATGTATGAACAGCACAAAAATACTACTACTACTACTACTACTAATAATAATAATAATAATAATAATAATCATCATCATCATCATCCTCATCATCATTATTATTATTATTATTATTATTATTATTATTATTATTATTATTATTATTATTAATAACCGTGCTCTTAAGAATTAAAACAAATGAAAATTGTCTTATTATTATTATTAGTATTATTATTAATAATAATATTATTATTATCATTATTATTATTATTATTATTATTATTGTTATTATTATTATTATTATTATTATCATCATTATTATCATTATTATTATTATTATTATTATTATTATTATTATTATTATTACGATGTTACAGAATTTTGCCCCACCACTTTTACCACTTTTAGATAAGCAGCGGGTGTGAGCAGCAAACATTTTTTATCTGAAATATTTTTTTGAGCGTATCTAACAATCAGTTTACCGTGGAACAGTGTTGTAAGAGCATGAAGGCATTTGAAAATCTATATTTTATTGAATCCTAAAAATCATATCACAACATGATTTATTGTTGAAATTTTCAAATAAGTGACTAAAGTACAACTTATTATGTATTATTTGAGTAAAAATATTATTTAAATACCTTTCATTTATCACATGTACACCGTAATAAGAATAATAATAATATTAATAATAATAAATCTTGAATTTAACATATACAGTATAGAACATATCTATGTATATAAGTCTATACAAGTACAAACCATTAATGCATTTGAAAATCATTCAAAGAGATTTTTTAAACCAATAGTTAAACATAGCCAATGCAGTTGTTTAAGGGCATGTTTACTGTGATCTCACATTCTACTGCATGCAAAGAATTGTGCAACAGCATTTTGCACTCTGTAAACTAGGGTTAGAGCTCCTGGCATCTATACATTTCTCACAATCAGAAGCTGAGAGAACTTCATCAACTTTTCTACGATGTTAAAATGCTGTCAATGAACAAATTACAAACTTGTTTAATTATTAAATTCTACTTGTTGCGTTATTGGAATAATGATCATTATACATTATCATATTACATTTTCATTACAATTTCAAACAGTTTATTTTAGGTAGATCCCTTTTAACTGCCAAAGCATGGATTCTGCACTGGTGTGGCTTGATTGCCTTATTCATGACTAATTTATGTCTAATTATTTCTCCTAAATAAAATAACAAATGGTAAATGGGTCTAGCAAGCCTCATTACTTTTATTGGATGAGCCCTTGTGTTTGTTTTTGGATTCCCCTACTGCACCATTAGGCTGTAAAGAAACTAGTTACCCACTGATGTCTCATATAGCCAGATGGTGCACTCGCTCTCATGATTACCTGCTCTGTGGCAAATTACCTACACTACTGAGGAATTTTACAGAGCACAAAGCATATAAAGGTTCCAATCCTAATTATGACAAGACTGCCATATACTCTCCCCCGTCAATCAGAGCGACACCAGCCAATCACGGTCATCTGTGATTTCACATATGCAGAAAAGGGTGGATAGCACTTAACACTACCCTGTCACACTGAATGTACAATAAAAGATAATGTTGGCTGACTTCATGTGTGTTAGAGGGTACATGTGTACATTTATTGAATTGGATTAATTCATGTATAAAGTGTGAACTTGTGGGCTAATTGAGTGTTGTTCATCTTTAATTTTTTTTTAGTTTTTATAGTGTCCAGCAAACACAACCAGAGGCATCAAACCTGATCATTAAACATTAGTAGTTAGTTACAATTAGTTACGAATCTTTTAACTATAAATAAGGTTTTCTTAATTTGGCAAAAGACATTTTTGCTTCTAAACAGTTATTGCGCTGAATGTGTCACAGGACATCTGGTTTAGGAGTTGAATAATGTCATGTTCTGAGGATTTTAATTGCTTATAAAGTCTGTGGTTAATGCAAATGAAAATAGCTTTTTTTTTTTACTTTTTTCACCGTTTTTCCAGAGTTTCCAGGGCAGGGCATACTGGTTTGGTTCACATTTAAAGACAAAAAAAGCTTCCGTTTTTTTTTTTACCACAACCACTTCCATTTTTTTTTTTTTTTTTTTTTTTTTTTTTTTTTGGGTACTAAACACACATAGGCAGGTTGCATTACACCCTGGTTAAAAAGGCGAATGGTGTAGGCCCAGATGGAGACCCAGATGGAGACTTGAGGCCCTCTGGTGGAGGTCTCTTTAAGCAAACTTAGTGTAAGTTATTTAAGCACATCTGGGATGTTTTATTAGTGAAATCAGCTTGGTTGTTTTTATCTGCAGGTATTGATGGGCCAGTCAAATGACGATTACCAGGAAATCCAAAAGAAAAGCGAGGTATGCGGTCAGAGTTGCTATTCTTAGTCTTTCGTCATTAGAGTTTGGAAAAGACTTTTATAATTATGTCTTTTATGTTCCCACAGCCTCGCAAGAAAAAGAGAAAAGCCAAAGAGGTGAGTGTCTCTCTCTGCACTGCATTACGCATAAAATGTAGTGCTTAAAGTCTTCATTAACTGTTGCCTTCATTTTATTAAAGCCTAAAAGCAAGAGAAATGCAGCAGAAGCCATTGAGATGAAACCTACCCCTCCTGTACCAACACGTGACTGAACCAGTACACACAAGCCTGCTGTAAAATGTTTAATTTGTTTCCCTACATCACTTCATGAAAACATCTGCGCAATGAACCGAACATCTGTACATTTTTTGCACATTTAACCCAGACAAAAATGTGCAATCTGTCTTTTTTCTTACCTAATAACCTTATATACTGTAGCTTTAAAAAGGTTTATATTAGCTAAAAAAAATGGATTTCATAAATATTTATATATTGATTGGTCAGAAGGTGTTAAGTTTTCTAAATGAGCACAACTCTGGGAGTAGTGGCAGTCGAAAAGGGAAACAATGGGTTTATTTTATTTATACTAATACATTATAGTGTGCGTATTAACAATTAATTTGCAGGGATGTAAATGACATATGATGGCTACTCCGCATAATAACCCATAAGATCCCATGTGTAATATAATAAATAAGACACCTAATTGTTGATGTGGTGAAGTGTTCTGCAAGGAGTGTTGAGTATCAGTGCTTTATCAGATCTTTCCAGCATGGCAAAGTAATTGGGCCAACTGCACTTTCTGCATTTCTTGGTGACTTAGCCTTTGCTTTTTTTTTCTCTTTCCCTTTAATTTAATTATTTACACAAATGTTCAGGGAAAAATCAAACAGTTTTAGAGCTATTTATAATTAATCGACATGAAGGAAATGACTTATTTATGACCCTTCCAGACATATAATTATACATTTTAATAAATGCCCCAACTTTGTATAAATGTAACGGGTAAAAATAACAATACGTTGTTCATTAATACATTACAAATTGTAATCGCTGGCATATATCAGTTGTTTAAAGAATAAAACATTTAATTTACAAAAAAAGTCAAAAATGGCACGGTGTGCTGCAATAGGAAATGAAACAACAACAGAAAGGTGCAAAGCCACCCAGATGTTGTATATTTTCGGAATTTTTTAAACATTCTTGTCATTGTTCTCAGTTTTACAATTTTATTATATTAAGATTGGTGCTTAACAGTTAAGTTACAAAGATGGTTTCATAATAAAGAGGACTGCATGGTAGAAAAAGTGAAAATGCTTCTGGATGTTAATCATGGTACTTACCTACCATCTATTATAACATATATAAATTTGTTGATTTTTTTTGCCCAACAAATGGTGCTGTATTTCAGAAAGCATGTCCTGAGGGATTTTTTTTGACATGATATAGAAATACTAATCACCACTTATTGTGTCTGCAAATGTGCTTTTCATGGTCATTTACAGTAGATTTCTAGTACAGTACAGCTAATGTATATGCAGTAGAATAGTGGATTTTCTTGTAATGATAAAAAGAAAGCCCATGTCTCAGACATTCCTACTGTAGATGATCATATAATAAAAACAAGAGAAACAGCTTCTTATGCCAAAGCGTGAACATGAGACACATTAAACACAGTTGTGTCCAGCAGGCCTCAGGACTGGAGTGTCGTCCTATTGGCTTTCCCAAATAAAGAAGTATACTGAGTAACAACTGTCAATTCAGTGCATTATATTATATATATATATTTTTTTTACCTGTACAGTCAAGTCTACATGCATAGATTTTTCCATACCAAAAAAGCTGTATGTTCTAAACCTAATTGGCAAAAAAGTAGGCTATATTTTGCTAATAAAAATGCCCCCTCGATCTTTGTTATTTGCTTCATTTTTAATCCATCTTGATTTTATGTCATGCTGATAAAATCGAAGACTGAATTAATGCAGTAAGAGCTTATCATTGAATGGATAAGATCGTAATCTGTAATACTTTCTCACAGAGTTGGTGTTTGTACATCAGTAAAAAAAAGGCACCCAAACCACGACTCAAGACTTCTTACAATATGAAAACACTTGGAAAATGGTTTAATGATGTTTACAACAAAAGAGATCTGTACAGTTACAGTAAAGATTATCTTTATATATTAAAAAAAAAAAATACAGCAGACGAAAAAAAAAAAAGGTAATCTAATCTACCATATATCCTGATTCACATACTTATATTTCTACACAATCAGTCAGTTCTAAGCTACCGTGATGTAGCCGTTGCAGAGTCCAGTTAAAAGCTTGTGTTGAGAGTGAGAGCCATTGCAGCCCTGCTCATAGTGATACCCAAGGAACAAGAAATGAGCCTCACTATTACAACAGTGGCTTAGAGTTCTGATAAGACACACAGAAATACAATCTACTTTGACACTGGTGAAGGAAAAAAAAAAAGATTTAGCTGTAGGAAATGATAATGACCATTTACAGTCCTCGACTGAAACACTATGTACATTTTCCTATTTTTTATTTTTTTCTCATTTGTTAAAAAGAAGAAAAAAAAAGAAAAGCAATGGTAATTTGGGCAGTGAAACTGATAATCACATACACAGACACACCCAAAACGTATAAAAATACTATTTGTTTAACCTACTAATAGTAAGACAGTTCTTCAGTTAACTCCATGCTGTGAGAAAAAAAAAGCAATACATCCAACAAATCAGAATTTTAAAATGCCACTTTTTTTTTTTTTTTCTTCCCTTAAGTATTTCAGAAAAATACCAAAATATACATCTAAGCTTTGGAATTACTGAGGTTAAGATTAATGTCAGAGCTGGGATCTGTTGTTTAATACACACGCTGAAGGGCTTGGAGAGGAAGAGAGAGAAACAGGACAAAAGAAAGTGTCATCTTTGGTATCTGCATGTGTCAAACATTTCATATTTGGATTTTTGCTTTGGGATAGAGCTTGGAGTGTCTGTCGACCTTACACTCCATATAAAGCTGCTGAGTGAAGAGTCGAAGACCCATTTGGTTAAGAGCGGTGTTGCAGAGACACTGCTCCAGCGGCAAACAGGATAACAATGCATAGTTGCACAGGGAAATCAAGATGGCGGAAAACAGCAGAGACAAATTTGAAGGAGAGAAGTTAAAAACAGCACAAACAAAATAACGAGACATCAGTACAGAGCAAGTAACCTTAGAGAGGTCAGATGTGTGTTTTTTTTTTTGGTTAGAGACACTCATAGAAACAGATTTACTTGGTTACATCTATAAAGACAAAAGGCATTGAGTCCAGAGAGCAGACAGTTCATCCTGAGCCAGTTGCAGTGTGCACAGGATGTCCTTCAGTGTGTAATAACTAACATCACCCAGTCAAAGAAGGGTTAATTTTTCAGAGTCCCTTGGAGAAGCCTGCCCTCTGTCCTTATCGTCATCTTATAATATCAGGAGGGCACAAAGGAATTACAGCTGAGTCCATATCTCCAATATCTCCAATCACTTTGTAAGTCTTTGGTTACCACAGAAAGGATGAGGGCTGGCGACTGTGAGGGCCATGAAGAGGACACACAGACACACACACACACACACACACACACACACACATACACACCAAATAAGCCCTGCAGTTACATTCATACAAATGAAGGACATTAAGGAGACGATTGTCAAATCATAAAAATAAACTTCAAGGTGAACTACAAAGACAAAGGTGCAAAATAAATATAATATCCTATAATATGCGTTCACTATATTTAAAAGTAAAATATAAAAAAAATGAAAAATCAAACCACGAGTCATACTCTACAAGTTTGGCATTAACAAGTGTATGTGTGTGTTGTGTGTCTCTGGAGCAGCTGCTAGACCCTCGCCCCATAGACTTCTGCAGGCTCCTCTTTCAGGACATTTTTTATTAGGTTTTATGTTTTCTTTGCTTGTTTGCTTTTCAAAATAGATTAAAGTAGGTTTTTTTACTCTGTCTCGAGTTAGAAATGAGGTATACAACAGCTTCTTTACCCAGTCCAGCAAGCTCAGCCATCGGGTCCATGACTGCGACCACCTTTATCCTTTTTCAGCAATGGACTGAAGGCCTTCTGCGAGCAATCTACAGGCCAGAAACTATATGACTACTGCTGTTCCACAAAAAACTAAATCTCTACCGGAGCACTTATCTACATTAACACTACAACAGAGTCTGCTGCAGAAATGCAAAGTCCCCATTCTATCAGTTGCATTTGGCTCTGAAACACCATTTAATCCAATCACAGGTTAAAAGCATAAAGCCAAGTGGTCAACATTGCCTAAATCAGTCATAAATGCTTTCGGAAATGGTGGACATCAAGATTATTAATATTTCCTATATGTTTCCCAACTGATCATTAGCTAGAAGTCTTACTTCTAATCAGTTTAATCAAATTCAGAGAAATATATTTTCCTACAAGATGACCTCTGAAGTAGAATGCACAGCTACCAAGAAGAAGGACAACCCCGTTTACCTAAACAACAGCTGGAGTTGGGTTATTAGTAAAGCTTTTTGCAACAGGTTTCACAACCTGGAAAGTCACACCAAAATAGCAAAATTTTGTATGGTTTTAAAAATAAAACATAAAAAAGTCTAATACTCACAGCGTTATTTCAACGATCAATATGTGATTTAGACACAAAAACATGCGGGAATGCGTCCTCTCACTCATCCAAACACACAAATATGCACTCGCCGACGCGCATACCATAGTTTGCTACAAAGCGTCAATCATCTAAAATAATAGTATAAAAGGCATAAATGATAAGTTAATTTAGTCAAACTAAGAAAGCCAGTGATGTTGCTCCCTTATGCTATTTTATATATATATATATATATATATATATATATATATATATATATATATATATATATATATATATATTATATGTGTGTGTGTGTGTGTGTGTGTGTGTGTGTGTGTGTGTGTGTAAAAAAGTGGAAATAATTTTTCATTGACTTGATTTTCTTTTAACAATTAATTACAAGTCATTAATCAACTGAAAGTTAGGATCAGGTGCTTTGTGGGTTTATTTTCCCAGGCAACTGTAAAAGCTAGGAGCACCATGGCAAGCCCCCTTATTCAACAAACTATAATTGTGAAGAGTGTAAATGACAGC
Organism: Silurus lanzhouensis; assembly: GCA_039877035.1. NCBI lineage: Eukaryota > Metazoa > Chordata > Actinopteri > Siluriformes > Siluridae > Silurus > Silurus lanzhouensis. The sequence continues at coordinate 9,566,717 of JBCEWE010000463.1, read as the reverse complement.
TTGTTCCACATTCAAACGGTGTGGCATTAAATTTTTGGTTTTGAGGGTTTTCAGTTTCAGTTCAATTGCTATCATAAAAAGTAAGGTATTATTTTATTTTATTTTTTTGGTAGTTTTTCTTTTTGTGAATAAGCATGACAAACACTACATTCAAATCTTCAGAATAGTTGAATTATAAAATATGAGTATATTACATATGTATATTTATATATCTATATATAGAATTTAGGGAAAACAGTTCTTTCTAATTATTTAAGTCGTTCCTCAGATAAATATCTCAGTAACTCCCCACACGTCCCGGCACCACACCAACTGCACTAAAACAACAGAGATACACAACCACACATAAAACTACTACAGTCCAATGAGGCCATGTGGTAGCCTCAGGACAGAACCGGTTGAGTGAGCAGCAACAAGCCACAAAGACATAGGCTTTTCACTTTGGCAAGTAGGACAAAAAAATTAAAAAAAATAAAATTGGAGGTACCCTATAAGTAGTTGTACATGAAACAGCAGTAGTAGTTCGGCTTAATGTTTTTTTGTTTGTTTGTTTTTTTTATGCAGTATTGAAATTATTTAAAAAGACGATTCGAACATTAAAAGCTCTTGTCTGTTGGTGCCATTTTGCTTAAAGCGAACCTTCCATTTAAGTGCTGATGAGGTAATATAAACAAAAATTAATAAAAAAAAATACAAGCATGGCTGAATTAGATAGCAGACTGAGATACAGAAAACGTTTGACAGTTATCCTCCAGCCCGTACATATGGGGTTAAGTGAAAACACATGAAAAAAGAATGATAACTGAGGCATTGAGCATTAGTGTTACACGATACATGTTTTTATAGCTAATGTGACCTGATGTCTGGTTGACAGAGCACGAACGCTCTTAATCAGACATTCTAAAAGTAAAGCAACTATTCTTAATGAGCTGAAAGACCAGAATCATGGTTAAACCAAACATAAATTAAGATTTAAAACAATAAATGAATCCTGACTGCATATTAACTCTCTACATGTAAAAGTGGTTTTGGTATACGACAATATGTACCGTTATAACCTAATAGGTTTGTGTGTACCAGTGCTGCGCCAGGCTTAGAGGACAGTCAAACAGTGGAGTGGTTTCGGATTTTTCCACAGTCCACACAGTCTTATACACTACAGTGGCAAAAGTGTAAAAGCTAATGCCGCATAGCAGATTCCAGTGAACTCTACAGAGGATGGGAACTGATTTAGGAAGCCTCTAGGATGACAAGTAAATGACTGAAATGTATAACAGTGGAGGAATATTCGGCACTTGAGGCCATTAACTACACCCGAACATAAAAAAAAAAAAAACATATTTAAAAAGAAGTGAGCAGAACACAAGCGGTATTACACTTTTAAAGCTAAACAAGTCATTTAAGTATCTTTTTTTATGCGTTGTATGAGTTTAGTAAAAAATAAAAGAAGTAAGACATGAGGAAGCTTGTCAGTAGTGTAGAGTGGTGAGTGTGGCCAGCATTTAGCTGATCCCCACAGGCACAGCAGCTAGCAAGAAAACGACTTTGGTTCAAGCTTTACATCATGGCTGAATTACATTGGAAAGGGGAGAATAACAGATCAATCTGCTAAAGCTCCTAAATATTGACCCAAACCTGCCTAGCTAGTGAATATTTCAGTCTATTAAGAAACAAAACACTCTGGTACCTTAAAAGCACACAGAAAACAAGAACCAGTACAACAAAAAGCACCTTGTTTCCTTCTGCACACAGCAAGTCTTTGAAATATATTAGATTTATGGGTGGGGGAAGGGGGGGCTGCATAAAGCCTACCCCCTTTCACCTCTCACTCACAAAGTCCTCTCAACAACAATCTGGAAGGGGTCAGGTTACTTTGGGGTGTTTATGCTGCAGTGCATGGTCCTGACCACCTCCACCCTTTTGTCAAACCTCCACCCTCCCCATCTACTCGGGTTATTTGGTTAGCTGCACAAACAAGATGAAGCAGAGCAGGGGAAGCCATCCGCTACAATGGTAATATACAGCAACATGTTTTAACAAAGATTTTTGGTATATCATAAAGAGAGGCCAGCCAAAGACCTTGAAGAAAAAAAACAAAAAAAAAACAACCTCTTACTCACAACATGACATTTTTTTCCCCGCTAAACAACCAGGCAGACCACAGTTCTCAAATCCAGTTTTTTGGTACAGGTACTGTGCACAAGTAGAAAAACAAACACCTTAAAACTCTCCTGGACAGAGGACAACCAGGCCTTTCTCCCCAGGGCCAAGTTGTGTCTTGAAATGTTACATTTGCCACCAGATATCAGGTGGCATCCTCCTCACTCACACACACACACACACACACACACACACACACACACACACACACACACACACACACACACACACACACACACACACACACAAAGCAAATCTCCTATAACCCAACTATGGACACTACAGACAGCACACCCTGTGATGGGAAGACCTTAAGAGGCTGACAGACTTTGGGACAAATACAGGTCACAGTCTAGGCATCAAATGGTTATACCACTAAGCAGTAGCATAACAGTATCAGGAGCTCTCAGTGCACCATCTCCACGTTCTTTAAAAGTGACTGAGGTCTATACTGCCCAGATATTGCAGCCTAAGACCTGTCACCTTTGTAAAGACTGCTCGTGCAATCATTTAAAGCTATTTGTCTTATGTAAATAAGCTCATATCCGGGTCCACACTTCAGACCCAGACTAGAAAACGTTTAAAAACATTTGCTACCAGGTATTGAGAGTTTCTTCTGTTAAATCAGTGTTTCGAGACAGCGACCATACAAACGATTCCTTAAAGCAATGAAACCGTATCACAGCCACATATTACTCCTTTAAAGCCTTGAAACCACATGTGAGAATTATAAAGGATCAAAACTGCATTAGATCAAAGAAAACGTAAGCCAAAGAAATAAAAGAAAGAGTTGATATGAAGGTTCCGAAGGCCTGCAAGGCAGCACCTCTGGCAAAAACAGTTGAAATCAAAAGGTGTCGTAAAAGTTCCTCAGTAACAACAATCACAGTAAAGGCTAATATGCTATTAATAAGGAGTAAGTCAACAGTTAAAATATAAACATAGGTATGTGTTTTGGTTAGGAGTGTTTTAGGATCAAATAAGAACGTATACATGAAAACGTAGAGTGAGTTAAAATCACTCAGTTAAAGCTGTCTTTGCATTACCAATTGAGCAAGCGCACAGCCCAGACACAGTTCATTTTTGGCCATCTTAACGCTTGACTCTCTTGTAACGCCAACATTCATGGAGTTTGTTGCTGAAAAATCAAAGCAGGCAACAAGGTCAAAAAACAATGTTTAAAAGAAAAGAAATGAAGGTATGAAAAATAAAACAAAAATATTAACATAATAGAAAACTTCATTTTAGTAAGTTTCTTTTTGGTGGTAGCAGAGGGATTAAATAATGATTGATGAAAAGGAAAAAAAAAGGAAGAAGAAAAGAGGAGGACCAAGGTAGGTGGGGCTTTCACTGCGCTTTGGAGGCGGTGCTGATGGTGGAGGCGGGCACTGTTGCCGTGGTGACGGCATTGTGGTCTGCGGCGACATGCAGATTAAGGGCTCCGCCAGCCCCTGCAGCTCCTCCGGCCGAGACCAGGCTCACCGGGTTGCTGGTGAGCAGAGACAGGTTCTGCGGGTTCAGGAAAAGTGGTGCTGTCACCAGGTTCGGCGTGCTGCCAGCGTTGGCAAAAAGCAAGTTCCCACTGCCATCCAGAGAGGTGATGGGTAGAGTACCGCTTGAAGCCAGAGCTACGGAGAATGCAAAGTCAACAGAATTATCTAACTAATTAGAGGTTACCTTTCACATGGAATTTTTAATTTACCAAATGGCAAGCATAGTGCAATGGAAAGCATTTAAGCTTTGCAGAGATTAAATAAAAAGCAAATTTCTGTGCCTCTGTGGCATTTGTCCCCAGAAATTAACAGTTATGCTCACGCCTACTTTAGAACATGTTCTAAATGTATCAGTCAGATTAAGGCCTCATCATAGCACAGAGACGGTGCTGGTTAACGTGATAAATAACCTGCTATTGGCCTCTGATCAGAGTTGTGTCTCTTTACTTGTTTTGATCAACTTTAGTGCAGCTTTTGACACCATTAATTATAATATCCTCCTTGCCTAGGAAATGTTGGAAAAATGGGAGCAGCTCTCTCCTGGCATAGGTCTTATCTGACTGAACGCTATCATTTTGTTGATGTATGGTGAGTTCTCCACACTCTCTGAGGTAAAGTTTGGTGTTCCGCAAGAATCTGTCTTTTATGACTGAAATTATATGTAAACATTATATTAGATTCCATTGCTATGCTGATGATACACAATTTAAGCAAAGCCAAATGAGAGAGATCAGCTTAAAAATGTTGAGGAGTGTGTAAAGCACATTAGACAGTGGATGATTTTTAACTTCCTTCTGCTCAACTCGGATAAGATGGAAGAAACTTTTACTAGGACCACATGCAGCTAGGAGTAAACTTTCTGATTACGTTGCATCTCTGGATGGTGTTTCTGTCTCAGTGTGTACAGCAAAGACCTTGGTGTGATTATTGACCCTAGTCTTTCCTTTGAGGCTCATGTGAATAATATTACCAGGATAGCCTTCTTTCACCTTAGAAATATTGCTGAAATTAGAAATATGTTGTCGTTACAGAATGCAGAAAAACTAGTTTATGCTTTTGTTGCATCTAAATTAGACTATTGTAAAGCGTTACTGTCTGGGTGTTCGGGTAAGTGCATAAACAAGTTTCAGTTAGTCCGGAATGCAGCAGCAAGGGTCCTTACTAGATCGAGAAAATATGACATCACTCCTGTTTTAATCAAAATACACCGACTCCCTATTAAATCTCGCATTGACTAAAATACTACTACTGATGTATAAAGCACTTAACGGTCTTGCGCCACAGTATCTGAGTGAATTTCTGTACTATTGTGATCCCCATGCCTACTTAGATCAAACGGTACAGGCTATTTGTTGGTACCTCAAATAATAAAGACTACAGCAGGCGGCAAAGCTTTCTTTTATAAAGCCCCTCAGTAATGGAATTTCGATTGTGTTCGGGACTCAGACACAGTCTCAGTGATCAAGTTGAGGCTGATAACATATTTATTTAGTCAAGCCTTTTATCAGTAGGTCTTTCTTAGGTTAAAGAGCAGATCTGTATGAGTGAGTGTGTCCTGTGAACTGGGATATTTGTATGCTGTCATCCCCACTCTAAAGCGTTCACTCAGGTTTGTTGACGGTGGTGTGGTGGGTCGTCACTTATCCCAGAGTTCCCTCATGTCTGTGTTAACTTCTGGCTCTCCCTTTTAGTTACGCTGCCATAGTGAGTCTTGCACAGTGCAGTGGACTTTACTTAATGTCAACAGACTGCTACAATGACTCAGGACTACAGTTTGCATTTGATCATCATCACTGCACACCTCAACATCGTTTAGCTGTTATAAATGGACATCCTGTGCCACCCAGATCAGGATGCATTTCCTCTTGAGTCTGGTTCCTCTCAAGGTTTCTTCCTTATGCTATCTTAGGAAGTTTTTTCTTGCCACAGTCACCACTGACTTGCTCATTAGGGACAAACTTACACACTTATAAAGAACAAACATTCATTCTTTCTTACCACATTATCTGTGTAAAGCTGCTTTTAGGCAATCCATTGTTAAAGCACTATACAAGTAAAACATAATTGAACTGAATTATATGTGATGAAGAGTAATAATAAAATATCAGGTGTACTTGCCATTCCACACACCTTGGATAGTGGCTAGAGTACTGTTGCTCATCAGTGCTGGACTCAATGCACTGCCCAGACCACCAGGACCCAGACTCAGCAGAGCCCCACTAATTAGCACGCACATAATAGAAAAAAACATTTTTGGATGACTGACAGAATCATTCGGCTTTATGTGTAAATTGTAAATTTAAAGAAATACTTTTCTATGCAGTACCTCCTAACGTTAACTAACTTCTGCTACGTAACAAAAGACAAATAAATGAGTCAGTATGACTTAAATGCACTTCCTAATCTAGATGCAATCTAGAAGACATTATGTCAAAATATTTCATAGTTCCACATACCCAGGAGTGAACTGTGAAGAGGCCATGAGGCCTGGGTTGAGGCCGGCGGCTGCAGCCATGGCGGCAAGGCTGGCGCTGGTAGGCAGCTGTGCAGCTCCCTGTAGTGCAGCAGACAGGCTTGACGCAGCCACCATTACCTGGCCCGTGCCCAGTGTGTTTACCAGCGTAGTGGGTGCCTGGGTAATGGTGCTTGCTGACTCCTGAGTCACCACCGACTCAGCCGACATGGCCTGTGGCACACTGGGGGAGGGGCTAAGCGAGGGCGAAGAGGTTGCCGTGGTCATCGCGGGCATGGTGTAGATAGCGGATGCGGTCTTAGTAGTTGCCGAACCCACAGTCGTGCCTGGATAAAGAACAGGACAGTGAGCTAATGATAGCATCAAACATGACAACATAAACCTAAGCAAGAAACAGAACAGAAAAACAGACATGCCTTTCTGTGTCCTATAACTTCAAACACAGATCTTTAGCCATTACCAGTGGTTTGGTAAAGCTTACCAGCGAGTCCAATGCTGGAAATGCTTGTGCTGGTGAGAGGCAGAACAGGATTTACAGTCAGTGGGGTCGAGGTGCTACTAGTCACAAGACTGGCTGTGCTAGTCACCTATTAAAAAAAGAAAGGCAAAAAGAAGACTTAGGAATGTTTAAAAACTTCTCAGTTACTAAAAACATAATATTTCATGCATAGTTTAAATATCAGCTTTTTCTTTTAATTGGCAACTCTGATCGTTTAATGTACAATTCAGCGCACCAGGGGTGTGGATGGGGAAAAGATTGCTTTAATAGGGGTGCTGGCAGCACTGCCACTGCTGGGCGGGTTGATCCTCTTCTCTTTCTGCCGACGGTTGCAGAACCACACACGGATCACCTCCTTCTCCATGTTCAGCTGATCAGCGATCATGGTGATCTCCTCAGAGGTAGGTTTTTGGTTCTGCTTGAAGAGGACAAAAAGACGCCCTTTCAGCATAAGATAGCCACTGAAACTTTAAACACTCTTCCCACATCTCCCACATTATTAAAAATAATAATAATAACAATAATTAAACTAAGAAAAAGCAGTAGTGACCAATTCAAACATTCCTCACCTCTAGAAAGCTCTTTTCTAAGGCCACTCTGATGTTGGTCTCAATGCTGGTTCTCTTCTTGCGACGGCGGTTGAGACCCTCCATGCCCAGCCCAGGGGAGCCAATAGAACTGGGGCTGGACAGGCCTTGGTCCGACGTCTGGTTCTCTGCACACACAGCACATACAAACACACACAGGCGGATATAAGTATCTGAAGCTACTGTAGCTCATGCAATCCTGCTCTAAAGTCCCAAACAAGTTCTTTATTCATCATGACATTTAAACGGTAAGTGACCTTTGGGATTATTGCATAAATTGCCACAAGATGCTGTGGTATATACAACAATAGGCAGTTAAAATTTCACTAAGTATTATTTAAAAATGCTCATCAGTTCAATCTAAACAATGCATTAACTACAATGTAATTCCTCCATACTCTATTCAACCAGAGCAAAAGGGGATGCCAGAGTAGAGAAATACCTGCATCATTTAGCCACTTCTCCAACAGAGGCTTCAGCTTGCACATGTTTTTAAAGCTTAGGTTCAAGGCCTCAAAACGTGAAATAGTAGTTTGGCTGAAGTCATTTCCATAAAGCTTTCCCATAGCAAGGCCGACATCCCCCTTTAAATGTGTAGCACAAATGGTCATGAAGACACGTTTCATACAAGTAGTTCAAGAACCTCATGTACACAAAATGTAAAATGTATATTTATAAAGCGGTTTACCTGAGTGAAGCCTAGTTTGATCCTCCTTTGTTTGAAGGTTTTGGCAAACTGCTCAAGTTCCTCCAGGTCACTGGGTTCCTCCAGACTGGGTGTTTCCAATCGCTTTGGTGTCGTCTGGTTGTGAGAGAGGGTCTGGATGGGGGTAGCTGCTATCGTTCGGGTCGGTGTTGCTGGCTAAACAGTAGAGATCAAGAAGGCAATATATATATATATATATATATATATATATATATATATATATATATATATATATATATATATATGGCAAGAGAAACACAACCAGTATCAAGTCATGTGACTACTCTAGCTTTACTGTGACCCTCTTTTCTCATAGTTTAAAACTGGGCCCTATTAGTTGTACATTGCCTATAGGTATGTCAAAACCCTTTTAAACTTCCATAAGTGCTTGCAACATTATTTTTCAAGGTTTGGAATTTTCTGACCTGTGTGGTAAGAGTGATGCTTGGCTGACTCTGCAGGAGGTTGGCTTGACTTTGAGGTAGTTGAGTTAGAAGATTCTGGGCTTGCAAGAGGCCTGTTAAAAATAGTAGTAAAAATAATAATTGTAATGTCTAGATGAAGAGGGCAGGTTCAGAGGTTAAAATGGGTGAGCACTTACTCTGCTGGCCCTGTGGTGTCTGTGAGATGATAAACTGCGCTGGCTGCAACTGGGCGGCAATTGGATGGCCTGGCTGGACAAGCACAAACTGCTGCAAGTTAAGGTTCTGCTGCTGGTGCAGCTGCTGCAACTGCTGTGACACACAAACAAAGGGAAAAAAAAACTGAGAGACAAAACACTTAGTCACTAGGATTAATGCCTAAGCTACAAGACCAATGTAGAACTTAACTTTTTCAATGGTATTGCACAGAACAATACATGGTAATCTGCATATTTTAGGAACAGCTGGCCATAATATTAGAAAAAAATAAATTAAATCTAACAAATAATAGCTTGACAATGAATTATTATTATATCATATTACAAGGCCGCAGCAATAGCATATTAATAATGATCCAAATTAAAATCTTCTTGGTCCTCTACACGCCAAATATTGTGTAAGTCCCCCTTGTGCTACCAAAACAGCTCTGTTCCATTGAGGCATGGATTGGACAATAACACTCAAAGCGACACTAAAACATTAGTAGCAGATCTAGAAGTCCTGCAAGTTGTAAGGTGGGGTCCTTTCACATTTTTTTCTGTTTCTAAAACATTAACATTAAAAACTGTACACTTGGTATTCAAATGAATAAATATTCAATGTATCACTGTAATTCACTTCACCGGTCAGTGGTTGTAATGCTATAGCTGACTGATTTAGTACGACCAAATTTCACATTCATAAATTGAATTTATATATTTCAATATTGAGAACCATGGTTTAACAACTTTTACACATCTTCACATCATGTTGGTCAAATCATTACACTTAAAAAAATTTATTAAGAAAAATAACAGTACTATAGATTATTGTAGAGTGCTTTGGTTGTTCTTACAGGTGTGATCTGAATGGGCTGAGAAAGTGGGATCTGTGTAATCGGAGTAGCAGCGGAGGCAGAGATACTCGCTCCTGTGGTGCTGCTCTGCTGGCTGGCCGAGTGCTGCTGCACAGCTGCGGCTAATAGCTGCGCCTGAGCCTGCTGCAGCAACAACTGCTGTTGAGCTGGAGTCAGAGTCAACTGTGGAATGAGAGAAAGGGCGAGATGAGAGAATATGAGAAACATCTCTGATGATCAAAAAAGTCAAACTACTATTCTGCACTATATTTCAAAGTATAGTCAGGGATTTTAGCAGAAGTTAACAAAAAAAAGCTAGATCACTCGAATGTGCATAAGGGAAACTGTCTGAGCTAAACAAGTAACAGTTTACAGACATTGTGGTACCACAGAAAATACTGACATGTAATAGCTTCTTGAATATCAAAATAATTGTCAGGAGGATAGTACAAAGATCTGACCTAAAAATAAATCAGTTTATTCCACCTTTAAAGTTATTAATCTACTATTTTAGCAGAGGGAAGAATTAATACTATGCTCTTAAGTAAAACATTCTGAATGCCTAACATGACTTAATCGCCCAATCTTAAACCCATTAACCTGCCTGAGCCTGACTGTATAGAAAAACTTGGTGGATCACCTGAAAATTAGGACACGATCATAACATCAGTATGTTGATGACTGTTTACTGAATTACTATGCATCGTATCATTCAGATATAATTTAGATTTTTGGCCAGATTAGCTTAAAAGAATGGTAAATACTAACTAATTGAACTTTAGCCCAAAAAGACGCATCTGTCACATGTACGCACTATACAAATGACGAAACACAAACTTTTCTATAGGGAATAGAGGGAAACAACTATGTGTAAACAATAGCTCCTTGGGCAGCATGCCACTAATGCCAGCTAGCTAACACCGTCCCACCCCAACAACCTGGCAATTGGAGCTAGGTCTGGGGTAGTGTACCCTGCTGGCTAAAGGCTAGATGCTTGAAGTACCCTCTGAATTACAATAAAGTCAAAACTCTCAATGTGGTCAGAGCTTACATTATTTACCTGTACTTCGGTAACTACAAAATGTACAAAAATGTTTTACAATCCTTTAATAACGTAGACAAGACTTCAGAATATTGTCCACATAGTCAATATACTAAATGAGTATATGATGTAAGGAATCTGTATAAAATCCAGAAAGAGAAAAAAGGTTGTGTTTTTTGCAGTAGAAAAAGAGACACAAAACAGACCCTAGTCAAAATAGAAGTGTGTGTGTGTGTGTGTGTGTGGGGGGGGGGGGGGGGTGTTATTAGCTTAAAACTTTTCATATTAGTTTGCATTAATGATGATTAAAAATACACTGCAGCCCTCTGAGACTTGAAGGGAAAAAGGAGGTGGGGTATGTTAATTAAAGAAACGGTTATGAAGTGCATGCAAATTCTGCACTAATTTGCATATTCACCACCATCTGTTTCCGAGCAACTGCAGAGCAGCTAATTAGCATATAGGCACAATTAATTTCTCTTATAAAAAAAAAAAAAAAAAGATAAAATCTTTTTTCTACTTGCATGTCTGTGAAGTGCTAATTTTGCATTTTCAACAAATCAAACATAATGTACTGCAAGACTGCTTGCCCACAACCACACACACTCACACTTATTGACATGTGACAATCATATTAGATGTGTGAGCAGAGAGTCTGAAGCAGTCATTGACACATAGGATAATAATAAGGTCGGGCAGAAAGCTGTTTAGTCACTCAGAAAGGATATATCATGTCAGCAGAGAACAATGACCCTGGGGACATCTTGACATTCCTATGAGTTTGTATGCCTGTGGTCTGTGTGACCTAAATGCTTCTTTAGTTAGCTTTAATCAGACACAATTTTAATGTTTTATGCATGCATGTGATTTTTAAGAGAGAGAGAGAGAGAGAGAGAAAGGGGGGGGGGGAGACGAGTCAATGTGTGATAAAGAAATAGAGCTTGGTAAAGAGAGAGAGAGAGCAAGAGTGAGAAAATGAGAGAAAGACTTTACCTGTTGAAGCAAGGCTTGTGCTTGTGCATTAGTGATTGCATTTGTTGTTTGCACCGTCTGCCTCTGAAAGTCCAGTCCGTTTGTTTGGGCACCTGGAGAGAGAGAGAAATGGGCGGCTGCTGAATAGATCAAAGCCACAAAATCCCCTTTCAACTGACATGACTTGTGCTCTCTCTTTCTGGATCGAAAGGTTTTCTGTGATAAATATGCAAAGGCATTCACTACTCTTCCTATGTCAGATGTAATAAGAGGAGCAACACGACCATAAAACCGAAATATTTCACTCTGACTTCACTGCATAGGAAGCAAAAATATGTTAAAGATGGATTTGCATATAAAAAGTACAGAAGCATGAGAGCTTCTCCAAATGACAAATATCAATAAGTCCAAGCAGTGCATTTTCAAAAATAGTCAAATGAATAATAATTCATTGAAACATAAATACAAAAATTAATTAAGAGGCAAACCAATTGAGCCTTTAACTAGTTTGGGCAGGTAACTTACCTGTGTTTCCGTCCCCACTCTCCATTGCACATTTATTTGTTTCTGACGGATTACTCATTCTAGAATCTGAAAGAAACAGAGACAGGCTTGACTAAACCTTCCCCCTGTGTCATCAGCACTGACCTCGAACTAAACATGCCATGATGTCATTATAAGTAGGTTCATCGTTGCAAACCCATTCCGCATTAAATTATATAAAATTCAACACAGGGCTGTATTTAGTCACCAGTTAAATGACATAAAGAACACTTAGTGTTGTGCATGACCTCCTCATATTGATTATTGCAGCACCCACACACACACGTGCACACACACACATCGCACTCACCAGAAACAGCTGCACCTGTTCTCTCAAGCATGGTCTCTGTAAGCATCCACAACTGTCTCAAACGTCCCACGAAAGCAGAATACAACCCAGAACAGCACAGACTTCTCTTCCTGAGATACTTATACACTAGTAAAACCACCAAAAAGAATACCAACAGACAATTACAGACTACAGCTGTATAATGCACAGTTGAGTTCAGCTAAGCCTTAAGAGAAGACTGCACTTCCTCTCCTGATCTCTTTCTCTCACTTATCCCTCCTCACTCCCTCTCTCACTTACTGCCATGATCGTCACAACCAGACTGTGAAAAAAGTTTTTTTTTCCCCCAGAATATAGAGCAGAAACAAAGAGTGCAGCTGGCAGTGCCCATAATGAAGCGTAATCAGTATTCAGCTGATTAAAGTCGTATGCAAATTCGCCCCTGCCTCGTTAGCACAGCAACACTTTGAAGTCCTGCAAGCAATTCATTCCACACAGCACTCTGAAAGCTTTCTGCATAATTTACATTTTTCATAAATATTTATCATCTCATTAGCATATTAATTGGATGGCTTTTGGAGGGGAAAAGAAGGGGAAAGAAATAACCTCTACACATCAGCACAATAGCTCACTGGAACCCACACAGGTCCAATTACCAGCAGTGAGCTGCGTTTAGAATCGATACATGGCACATGGACTCACAAAATTAAAAGTGAGGCATTTGAATTATATATATAAAAAAATACTACATATAGCTTAATTATAATTTACATTCATTTGTTTTCCTTTTTCCCCCAACTGTCGTGCTTCAAGACAGAGAGCCTGCCTTAAGATCCTTCTTCATCATCATCACATTCCCCTTATAACTTCAACACACTTGACTGATCAAATCCCGCCAATTCTGCAGCTTTAATTCTATCATGGGACACTATGATTAGCATACCCAGATTAGCTTCAGCTCTTATTAGCAGTTCTTTTAAGAACTTAATTCACTTTTGCAAATTACTTTGCCAGAAGACTTAGTGAATGTTAATTCATATACTTTATTAAGCAAATGTAAGTGCTGAAAGTATGAAATGGTGTACCTGCAACTACTCCGATAACGCATCATTCCAATGCTGTGTTTGATTTTTACGGTCTAAATTAGATAACACGCCGAAGGTTAACAATTCCCACACTGCTTTACTTTGTCTGTAATACTCACTTCAAAGTAATGTGCCAAAGTCAGTCTGAAAAACATTTTCAAAAACAAGCGGAAAATAGCTCTCTCTCATCTTAACAAACTGTCAGAGCACTGATATTATGCAAATATCTTAATTTGCAGAATTCAGAATTATGGATTTTTTAATATGGAACTCATTAGTCGTGTTTTATTGAAAGGCAGACTGAATGCCACAAAGAAGATAAACAGTGTTGAGAATTTCAGTATGAGTAACCATGGACACAGAATATTAATTGCATGCAAATGATCCATTTGAATTCAATTACAGAGACTTTCTAGTCGAAAAAATAGGGTGGGCACATCATAGCCATCAAGGACGTTCAAGCGTAATATGCATAAAATAATTAATATTGCAGAGTTTTTGTTGCACTTCACATGGCTCAAAAACACTATGGGTTGTACAAGGCAGTGTGACATTTGGTAACTGTAAATCCTACATTACATATAAAAACTTAGGATTGTAGCTTAAAAATAGGGGTAAATCTATAATTGGTGACTGTAATCACTACATTAACAGCAAGTTAGATTATCAACTTTAGATGTTACGATTTGCAACGAGCTGTAGAATTACAAGATTATATGAAAATACAGAAACAATACAGACTGAGATCTTCATCTTTTCACTGCTTTTTAAACCCTAAAAAAGAGAGCTAATAAGCATTACATAGAATTACTGTGTAATTACAACAACTGGAAAATTAATAATTAAAATTATAGCCGTTTTAATTAAAGAACATTAAATTTGGCACAAAAAAACCAAAACTTTAATTTGTTCATCTGTGGAACACTTACAATCATACAACTCAGGATTTTTCCACTTTGGAAAAATAACATAGTCCAAACATACAATTATTACACTATAAAGGCAAATCTAGCACAGTCTAATTATTAGCTTAAGATTTATGGTTTCTCTATTTGATAAAAAATATATAAATATATAACAATCTTTAATTAGTCTTGACAGCAAACTTTTTACCAGAAAATGAACAGAAATGAAATGAACGCACTCATAAGACCTCCGTAATTTGATCATTTATTTTTGCTTGGTGTTTGAGGGGGGGGGGACTCAAAAATATGCTTCGGAAATGTTTGGATTGATTTTTTTTTCCTTCTTAAGTGATGTCTTTGTTTTTTTTGTTTTTTTATATGGTCATCTGCCACACCTGATGCAGCTAATGAATGGCCTGATAAGCTCATACACTGAGGAAAGAGTATACAGCAAAAAAGGGATCCCAAGTATATGTATTTAATTTTTCCATATATCAACCTTATATATATAAATCAAACCATATATACATAATCATATCAATCAACACCTCATGCAAAAAGATTGCATTTTTATTTCTCAGTCCTCCCAGTGTTACAAAATGATCCTCCACACCAGAGCCCCATTATATCCCACTCTATAGTGAATTCATAATGGCAGCACAATTACCTGCTTTCACTCGACACTCATTCTACATGTCACAGCCTGCTTTTCACATTTTGAGGAAAAAAAAAATATTTTTATGGAATACACTTTTTTCAACCCACCCCCAAAACACTGAGTGCCACTTGTTTCAAAGATCCTACAATGTGTCTCCTAAAACCAATCCCTTTCACAAAAGCCGTGTGTGAACACCAACGTGTTGTAGCACGTTCAAGTCTGAACTCGGCTCTGTAAAAAGAACAACTGTAAACCAGCGTCTCTCTCTCTCTCCTTCCTTTTCTACATTTTCGTGACACCTCCAGCAAATTAGACTTTCTAATGAGAACCCAGTTGCTAATCAAGCCGAGGTTTATGCATTTATTCGGGCCAATGGTAAACAAACGCCTCCCCTCCGGCAACCACACAACAGCCGACCGCTTTCCACAGCAGCGACTCTGGAGGGGGGAATAAACCTGTACCGGGGGAAGGGAGGGAGGAAGGGGGCATTTATGATGACTATTGTTATTTTTTGGATGCATTTTAGGGTTAATGAAACCAAACAAGCACTCAGTATCGTGTCTGAAGAAAAATAAAAGAAATGCACAAACAGACTGTCGGAGGCCTGATTGAAATCCTGGGCACTGGAAGGCGCTAGCTGGCCTGCTACATATGCAGCAGGAACAACAGCTGCGCATTATGCAGGCCAGCCGATGAGGGTTCAATGTCCACGGAGAGAACCCAGTGTCTGGAAAACGCCAAGGAAAAAAAATGGCTGAAATGTGCAACCAAACACTGAAACATTTCCATGCCTGCTGGATCGCGTTATAAGCTCGCTGTTATAGAGCGATCATAATAATAATATTATAACACAGGATCAGAGGAACGTGAATAGGAGTGCTGGTTATCAGGCTTGCATTGTTCTTGTATTGTTGTGTGTGTATATGTAACACATGCGATAATGCGTTTTGTACCACGGTGTGTGTGTGCGCGCGCGCGCTCTGATAGAATATGCTGAAGAGCGCATTCTCCTCCGGCAGGCCCGCATGAATAACGCACAAGACGGGTTTGCACAAAGGCACCCAAAAAAAATCACAACTACACACACACACCAAACACACACTGACTGCACTGACACGGCGCACGTTTTGACTAAACACACTACGCACAGTCGCCGGCTCATTGCGGCTGAATGAATATGCAAAGCTACAGTACAAAAACACACACACACGCGCACACACACACGCGCACACACACACGCACACAAAGCGGCTGTATTAGCATTTAGCCTGCTAGCTACTCATAACATTGGATATGATCCTGACACAAGATGCATTCGATCGACCCATGCCGCCGATTGACTATTAATAAAATATGCTAAACTATGGCGCTTTTGCACGCAGGCGCTATGAATATGTATAGTGCACCAGCAAACACGGCTCTAAATCATACACAATTTTTTTTTTCTTTTTTTTGGCAAAAAAAAACCCCGTCTCAGAGCTCTCTCACTCTCACATACACACACACACACATATGCAGGCGCACACACACACACACACACACACACACTGAATTAATCCGCCGGACGGAATAAAAAGCCGCCGCGGGTTTGGTCGTGAAGGCGCGGCGGCGGCGGCTCCCCGACACGCTCGTTTTTGCGCGCCGGCTTTCGTGCTCGTGTGTCCCGCGAGAAAGAGCGTTTGAATACGAATATGAATATGTAAAATGCAGTAATGATTACCTGGTGCTGAACTCTCATCTTGACTCGCTGCTCCTCCGTCCGCCATTTTGAATATTTAAGGTGAAATCCCAACCCTACACAAACACAGTCCCGGTAGAGCGCCCCATTGAAGCGCAGAGACTCGACTCGCGTTTTCTCTCATTACATTCAAACAGCGCCGGGAATTTCCTTCCGCCTGGACCGAGCGCAGTAATTCACCGACTTTCATCAACTTTCAGCTCGACTTTTTTATTCCCCTCCTACTAGGAAACATGAACAACAAATGCGCCCTTTAAAAGTTGCCAGTTTATGCTGGATACAAATCTCCATTAAACTATTCCATAGTCTATTAGAAATATTCATCTGTTAGAAATAATCAATATATTTTACATGATTTTTTTTTTTTTTTTTTTTTTTTTTACTAATAATAAAGCAGAATGAATGCCTGTATTTAACCTAATTTACTTTAGGACAGGAAGCTGAATGTGCTTAACATCTATATTCAGTATAGAGTATAATATATATATATATATATATATATATATATATAGAAGAAGAGAGAGAGAAGAGAGAGAGAGAGAGAGAGAGAGGTATATATATATATATATATATATATATAGAGAGAGAGAGAGAGAGAGAGAGAGAGAGAGAGGGGTATATATATATATATATATATATATATATATATATATATATATATATATATATATATATATATATATAGAGAGAGAGAGAGAGAGAGAGAGAGAGAGAGAGAGAGAAATATATATATATATATATATATATATATATATATATATATATATATATATAGAGAGAGAGAGAGAGAGAGAGAGAGAGAGAGAGAGAGAGAGAGAGATAGATAGATAGATAGATAGATAGATAGATAGATAGATAGAGTACCTTATTAATCCTAATTGTATTTTTTTACAGCAGCCAGTTCACAGACATGCAAAAAAGTAGAAGCAATCATGTATTGAAAATGTATTCATAGAAAATGTATTATTTAAAAAACGGAATTAACAAGGTAAAGCACTGCACATTAATAATATACTGTTTCTAGGTAAAAGTTTCTATTTTAAATGTAAACACAAGATTTCCAGTCACATGTGTGGATTCTGTGAAAGCTCTCCCCATCCCCTCACCATAAGTTTTCTCTGGGTTCTTTGGTTTCCTCCAACCCCCCAAAAACATGCCAGTAGGCGAACTGGATAAGATAAACTGCAAAGGATTGTACAAATGTGAGTGTGCATAGTGCCCTGTGAAGGCCAGGCATCTCATCAGGTTATCTTATAACTGTTAAAATTAGAAACTATGTTGTTTGTTTGTTTAATGGTATATGCAATTTAATCTTGTAAAATCCATCATGACCTCAGACACTCATTAGTGTACAGTATACACTCTAAATCTAATAAGCTGTATATAACTTCATTAAATATATATTTAACCTGGAAACATATGTACATAGTTAAACCTTGAGAAAAGAACTCTACATGCACTTTATACTATATCCTAATCTGGTTCATACTCTTTTGGGAAACATAGGTTTATGACCATTAGCATTCCAATATACACTGTAAAGCAATCAAAAATATATATTTTAAATTTCTTGTTTATGTCAGTGTTTTAGTCTGCTTAAAAAAATATTTTTGATTGCCTTATTCTTGTGATCAAGGACTGGATATTATCAATTTACAGTCTTAGAAATGCCTGTTTACATCATGCCTGATTTTATTAATTGAGTAAGGACCAGTGTGCAGAAGAAGAGTACAAAATCCCTCCTTAAACTTTTTCTCATTGTTAAAGATTTGTCCTTACTAAGTAAGTCACACTTGCTTTATTAATTGCAAAGAACACAAGTAATTATGGTAAGTTTTTATTATTAAACAGTGCACAGAGGTTTAATTCCTTTTTTCTTTCTTTCTTTTAATAAACTTTTTAATTAAGTTTTTTCAACAGTATATGCCTTATCACAGCCATAGTGCTTCTTCATTATATTATAATTATATATACAATTATAATACAGTCCTAATCACGTTTCTACTGCATGGAATTTGTTCATTTAATGGTATTTCAAATGCAACTATATATTCATTTAAGACCAGTTCTATGAACAAAGATTAAGTCGGGTTTTATAATTTGGTTTATTATAATTATAATATTGATGAGAACCAGTAAAGCAAATCTCGTTGATGCTAAAGCTATATTGCCATCTGCTGGTTAGAAATGGAACATTTTTTTCAAACAATAGCTCCAACAGTGGCCCAACAGTTAATACTGGACTGATTTCACCACCTTCTGGGATACCAAAACTACAAAGAAAAAAAGCATTAATGAAACTGCCAGAGTCAACTAATAATATGGTATCCTCAGGAGGAAGCCTGTTGATTTATTTGATTAAAGACAATAATACTTTGGTGATTAATGATGACTAATTATAGACTAATGTTTTGGTACCTTGACACAGAGCAGATGCAGCTCTAAAGCAACTGTGTATTTGTACATACTTACAACTCTGTAATGTCTACTTCCATATTTAAGTAAGATATGTTATCTTTATTTTTTTTAATATCTTTGGTAAGATAAAACAGAAGAGCATAGATATGTTTGTTGACTAAAAGTCCAAAGGGTGAAAAAGGTGTGGTTAGAGTGCGGATGGAGCCGTTTAAATTAATGTAAATGTCACCTGCCGGTCATAAGGAAGTGAGCAGACACCAAACAGGCATCTGTTCTGATAATAACTGTGAAAAAATCTACTTGATTGGAATATACAATTAAAATGGACACATGGAAATCAATATTTTGTGGCAATGGAGTACTACTGCTGTCAGGTACTTTGTAATATTATTATGTTATTCCTAAATTCTGTAAAGCTGCTTTGAGACAATGTCCATTGTGAAAAGCGCTATAGAAATAAACTTGACTTGACTTGACTTGACATGTATCAGAAAAGGAATTAGCACTTTATTTCTGGATATAAATATTATTATCATATATTTACCTTAATCCAATCTTTTATGAAGAATTAACAAGTATAACAACTATCTTTATATTATTATTATTATTATTATTATTATTATTATTATTATTATTATTATTTTAAATATATAATATTATATTATTAAATTAATTGTACTTTGGGTATGACTGGTTATTGTGATAGTTGAGAGACCACAGAAAATTCACTCGTTCAAATGCATACAAAAAATACTTTACTTAGGAGGTATACTATATTGCATTGTAATACTCAGGACATGAACGACACAGTTAAATACACTATGAATATATTGTAATAAATATATTTTATATATCTCATATTAATGGATTAATTTTTGTACATGATAATATATCCATTTCAAATAATATATTTGTAATTAATTATATAGAATTTATATTGAACTTCTCTCTGTGCTGCACACCTTAATTAGCTTCAGAGACTTTTATAAGGATAATATTATTTATATATGCCTTTTGTTAAAATGCAGGAGTGACTGTGTAATGTGTGCGTGTTACACTTGTATGTGTGTATTAGGTTTGTATTAACACTCTGTGCTTACTTAATAACTTTATTAGTTATGCATACTATGTTACCTTGGTATAATGTATACCCTGATATATAATTCTGCATAGATATAAATATGCAAAAACAATTTTTAAGGCAGTGTGTGTGTTGATCATCGTCTAGCCATTCAGCGGTAGGCCCTTTCTAACTACAGGACCAGTGCTGAAATTATAATATTAGTTGATGGATTGTTTCTCAACCAAGCAGTGACATATTGAATCCCCAACAACAATGCTGTTTTCTCATACAAGTGCCACATACTCTACTATAATGGAAGCCAGAGAAATTGTGGAGTGTTATAGATGGGATACAGTCAGTTATTAGATAACTGACTGCAATCTATGTTTGGTAGACATTTTAAATTATGTAAAATAAGAATGATAGGTATTACTGTATAATATATTTAAAAATAAGTACATAAAATTTTTTAAAATGTGCTGGTTTTATCTTGTAACGAATGCTACAGATGTGCATGTTTGTTTATATAACAGCTGATCGAATAGGATCACAAAATAAAATGTTGGTTGTTATACTGAAATTTAATACGAAAGCACTAGTAGACATATGCAAAAAAAAAAAAAATAATAAAAAGACAGTAAGAAACAGGGTGTCCTGTTATTTCCCATTTTCTGAAAAAGGTCACCTTTTCTATTTAGAAAATAAAATATAGTGTACTGTGTGCGACTGAGTCAGTAGATAATTTACATTTTTATAAACATATTTTCTGATAATCTGGCTACTGAAAATAAATGAGTCAATTTTTTGGCTGTGTGTTTGTGTTTTGTATAGCGATTTGTGCTACTCTTGGATTGCAAGTGACTATTCCACAGTCCATGTATGAAGTCGCTCGAGGCGATGAAGTGATCATAACGTGCAGTTTTCAGCCTCAAAATCCTGTGAACCGACTCATTATAATCTCATGGATTGGTGAACCTGATGGGTCATTTGATGATGAAGGGGTATGAAACACCCTCTATATCTGTACAAGAATATAGAGGCAATGGCATTAATTAGAAAACAATTAGGCCTCTTCTTTTCTTCTAGGCATACAGGGTGACATAAATGTACTTTTGAAATAAGAAACACATTTTTATTTCTTTCTACTACAGATTACTTTTGGGACTTTCTATTCTGATGATGGTCATGTAGATATCAATGCAATGTATGAAGGCAAAGTCCAGATTGAAAGTGATGTCAGTAAAAAAGTGTCAAATTTAATACTGAAGCAAGTCACTTTGCGAGAAAGCAGACGCATCAAATGTATTGTCCAGATTCCTGGTGACACAGAGGGACGAACGTCAGATTCCACCTCAGTTGTGGTTCTGGGTGAGAAAGCCTTAATCATATTTGCCTAGTTTCTTTTTACAGCATTCATAAAGAGGGTATAAGAGCATACATGTTAAAATAAAAACACCGTAGCTATGAGCATGATGTGTTTTCCCTCATGTTCACTGTTGTTTTTTCTGTTCGACAGTTGCACCATCAAATCCTGTCTGTAAGATTAAAGGCACTGCAGAATATGGACAGAATATCAGCTTGAGCTGTGTCTCTGAAGAGGGATCCCCAACTCCCACCTACCAGTGGCAGAGCTATGATGTCAAAAACATCCCTAGATCATTTCCACCCAAAACCACTGAAAGTACGTGTTTGTTTTTACAAATTACCATGCCCTAGTTACTGCAACTCTCATACAGTGAATGTTTTAATCTACTTTTTATGTGCTATAAAATGCCAGTTTTTGTGATGCAAAAAAAAAAAAATTCAACAAGAATAACCATATCATATATTTTTACTTTAAATGTAATATAACAAGCAACAACATTCAATTGAAAACAAAAAACATTTTAAGGTAGAATAAAGAAAGAGAAAGAATTTATAATCATAATCTGTTTGGATAATCCATTCTTCTTCTTCTTCTTTCGCCTTCTCCCATTAGGGGTCGCCACAGTGGATCATCTGTCTCCATACCCCCCTGTCCTCTACATCTGCCTCTTTCACCCCAACTACCTGCATGTCTTCCTTCACCACATCCATAAACCTCCTCCTTGGCCTTCCTCTTTTCCTCCTTCCTAGTGTCTCCATCCTCAGCATTCTCCTACCGATATACCTCATGTCCCTCCTCTGTACATGTCCAAACCATCTCAATCGCTCCTCTTTCACTTTGTCTCCAAAACGTCCTACATGCGCTGTCCCTCTAATAAACTAATTTCTAATTCTGTCCATTCTCATCACTCCCAACAAAAACCTCAACATCTTCAGCTTGGCTACCTTCAGCTCCACCTCCTGTCTTTTACTCAATGCCACTGTCTCTAAACCATACAACATTACACAGTCTCATCACAGTCCTATAAACTTTCTTGAAGACACTCTTCTATCACAAATCACTCCTGCCACTCTTCTCCACCCACTCCACCCTGCCTGCACTCTTTTCTTTACTTCTCTAAAACACTCTCCATCACTTTGCATGTTTGCATAATCCACAGTTCTAAAAATATATTTGGCACAAAACAGCTTTTCACCTAAAGAACACCATGTACATGAAGATAAATGGTGTTGGTTGCATCATACTGTGGAGCTGTTTCTCTTCAGCTGGGCCTGGGGCTATAATCAAAAGGGAATAATGGATAGTTCCAAACAGCTATTTTGGCATAAAACCTGCAGGCGTCTGTTAGACAGGGAAAGATGAAGAAAAATGCTTACCTTCCAGAACATAACAACCCAAACCACAAATCCGATTCAACACTGGAAACGTCTTAACAGAAAATTATTGTTTTGGAACCGTCCAGTCGGAGCTCAAGTTCTCAAACCTGTGACTTGGGGGAAATAAATGGAAAATTTCCTCACAATGTGGCAAATCTGGACTGTGAAAAATGTTAAATCAAGATGTGCTACATTGATAGACTCTAACCCCAATAGACTGAGTGCTGTATCACAAACAAAATAGGTGTTAACACAGTACTTTAAAAAAAAAATCTCCACCTTCTGGGAAGGATTTTTTTTTACTAGATTTTAGAGATTTTAGAGGATCATTAATGAGCTCAGGCAGTGATATTGGGTAAAGCATGTGGTTAGTGTTCCAGTTTATCCCAAAGGCATTCATTAGGGTAGAGGTCAGGGATCAGAACACACACCGCTTGAGTTCTTCTACTCCAACCATGGCAAACTATGTGTTCAAAAAGTTTACTTTATGCATAGTTCAATTGTCATATTGAACAAGTTTGGGCTTGACCACTTAATTTAAGTGAAGGAAATTGAAATGCTACAACATACAAAGACATCCTATACAATTGTGCAGTCCCAACTGCAGGATCATTTTGGGGATGATCTATATATGAGTGTGATAGTGAAGTGTGTACAAACATTTGCCCCTTTAGTGCATTGGGTTATGATCACTAATGTAACCTGGTTACTGTACACATTTTCTTTTTCATCTGACTTTTGTTGCTGTATCCCATTAAAAAAAAAACAAATAGATAATTTGGATTCATTTTCATGCATCACAAAAACATATACTTTTTGCAGGAGTGTGTACATTGATATCATCCTCTGTACAATGTATACAGTTGTGAAATACTTTTATTTCCTCCAGAGGATGGAGTGCTTTCCCTGTTCAATGTATCCATGGACACATCAGGTTACTACATTTGCACGTCAACCAATAAGATTAATTCCGCAAAGTGCAACCTCACCTTGTCAGTCATGCCATGTGAGTGCTTTATGACTTCACAGATCTTTTCAGAGCTGCGTTTCCCAAAAGCATAAAACATACACATTTGTATTAAATTTGTTCACACTTACTATTAATGTTTATCTGATTCTGCAGCTACAATGAAAATTGGAGCTACAGCAGGAATCATTGGAGGCTGTATTGCTGGAGTCGCAGTGCTTGTACTCATAATTTACTGTGCCTGTAAAGACAAGCCTAAGCCAGAGGAGTTTGCTATGGAGTAAGTAAAATGTTTTAATGATCATGACTATCTAAGGAATATTTGACTCAAATTTGACTATTTCCTGTTTATCAGTGGTGGACAAAGTGCACAAAGCATGCACTTGAGTTAAAGTAGAGATACACTCTGTAAAATATTACTCCAGTAAAAGTAAAAGTGCTCTCTTTAAACTTTTACTTGAATAAAAGTACAAAAGTATTTGCCTTCAAATGTACTTAAGTATCCAAAGTACTATGATTTATTATGGCTATATGTCCTATTATCATTTTTGTCACAAGACTCTTTGCTTAATCAACTTAGTTAATGTTTAAAAGACTCTAATGTTACTCTTAGTACTCTTAGTACTCTAAGTACTCTAAGTTTTATATATATCTCTTTTTTTTAGACCACCAACGGTAGAATACCATGGCATTCCAGCGGAAGAGAAGAAAGGAGATGAAAGGAAAACTAGTATTGAAGGTCACATTGACCAAAGAGAGAGGTATAAGATGAAGGCAGAAAAGGACAGCGATCGTGATTCAAATCATCGGTTTGATGATGATGATCAACCTCCTGAGATGCATGATGATCACAGGGAAAACTACAGTAGAGATTATAATGAAGACCGCAGAGATTATTATGATGACCGCAAACATCAATACAATGACCAGCATAATAACTATGATGATCGCAGAGGTCAATATGATGATCGTCAATATCGCTCCGATGGCCGAGGTCACTACCGCCAGAACCGATATGATGACCGAAATAGTTTTGATGACCGAAGAGAAGTTTATGATGATCGTCAGGGTCGCTATGACAATCATAGATACCGTTATGCCGATCGTGAGGATCACTATAATGACCACAGAGAGCGTTACGAGCGACAAGGCCAATATACTGATTGCGATGAACGTTAGACAGATCATCAGACTTGTGATCGTGACAACGACCAGAGAAATGTACATCGAGACCTACAATAGATAGCACATAGGAAAATTGTTTACTTTTTTCATAAATGGCAGTTTTTATTAGTTATTAATCACTGTAAAATATGAAATTACTTTAATATAAAATTACAGGTCAAACTTCATTTGCATGTACTTATTATTGCGATATTAAAAAAGAGGTTTGAAATGTAGTTTTATATGAATAAACCTTTTGGGCTAATTGTAATTTTTGTTTAATTATTAAATTAATAATTACTAAGCATTTATAGCTCTCCTCTCATTTTAATGACTTTGTTGTACCCCAGAATAAAGCACAATATAGTTATAATATGATTATGATCATATCTTTATGCATAGTGTTGTAGATAACAATATAGCACTACTTTTTCACATTGTTAGAATAATTATACAGTATTTCATAAACTTTATCTAAATGTATCAGCCTAATGATTCTTTGTAGTTGGGTGCGCCTATTTTGGAAAATGGGTGTTCATAACGTGATGTCTAAATAAATCTTTATTTTTTTTTACAACGTTTCCCATATAATGTATGTCAATCAAATAAAGTGTGGAACTCTTTAAAGTGTGTAAACAGTCATATTTAATTTATAATCGTTTTCATTTAAGATTATTAGTAATCCCTATTTCTTTTCATGTTTACCCCGTTTGTAAAAATGGTACACTCCACTCTCTACTCAAACTCCGACGTTAATCCATCTGCCTGGAGGACACGAGTATGAGGGGAACCACGGTGTAAGGAAAACAGTCAGATCAGATCTATTAGCGGGATATTTATTTGTTTTTTATTTGAACAATGAGATTTGTTTTAAATCACTGGATTCCAGTCGTGTTTATTTCGGGTAAGTCTTTCAAACTATTTACAGAAGAAGAGGTAAAAGTTGAGAAGTGAGAAACAGGTTGATCCCAGATTTTACTGCGTGTTTTTATACTCATGGGTTATGTGTGTTTCTGAGATCAAGTCACAGATTTTGTGCTTATGTTGGCTTATAATGTAAATGTAAAAACAACAACAGCAACAAACTTTTTTTGGTACACATTTCCATACCAGACACTCCTGTGCTGACCCTAAAGTCAATGTGCTTTAGTGAGAATAGAGGAAGCAATAATGCCCCAGGCTGAGAGACTGCAGGAATGTGTCTCCAATGTATCACATCTGTCTTAGAGGTGATAAATGCAACACATGATACAATGATTTTGATTTCCTGTGTCTCTTGATAAATACATGACTTGCTTTCATAAGAATGGAAAAATCTCACTTATGGGATATGGCTAGTACCCTGACCTACGTTGTTGATTTCAGTAGCCTGGTCAGATTAAAAAAAAAAAGGGTGGATTTGAGTGTCATGCTGTTTTTATGCTGAGATTTAAAATAGTTATTAAATTTTTTTGAAGGTTATTATTTTTTTGAAGCAAATCTGCTCGTTCTTTACTTAACTATTCTTTAAGTCCTTGTAACGGTTTTGTTCAAATCTCTTTTTTTCTTTCCCTGGTGCTCCCTGGGCGAGTTGGTTTATCTTATTGGTGGGTTTTAAATACCCCCCTTCCTTTTGATTTCGGGGCTTATTGGGTGGGGGTTCTTCGTAATGACGAACAATGAATCAGGCTGACAACAAAAGGACAGGGAGATGGTCTTTACAGCCCTGGCTAGGAGTCTCTGAGAATGGTGGTTACTTTAGAGGTCAGCTGTAGTCTGATAAATGTTGAGTGGGGGTTTGACCGGTTCTTTTAAATGCAACCAGAGCATTAAATAAGACTGTAATCTTTAAACCAGGGTGCACCTTTTTTAATTGTGAAATATGGCTTCAGAGTTATGTAGAGATTGAGTGTAAGTGCCTTGCCCCTGTTATTTCCTCTTGTTTAGGAATGTTTAGATCTCAACAGCACCACTACACCCAGATGAACAGCAGACCGTGAACTCTTTTTAGATTGACAAACCCCCTACCTTGCTCTCCCCCTACACACACACACACACACACACACACACACACACACACACACACACACACACACACACACACACACACACACACAGGGTCAGGAATTTTACCTAATTTTACAGTTTTTTTTTTTAAACTGACATTCTCTCTCTCTCTCTCTCTCTCTCTCTCTCTCTCTCTCTCTCTCCACACACACACACACACACACACACACACACACACACACACACACACACACACACACACACACACACACACACAGACCATCAAACAGATCCTCTTTTTTATTTTGTCCAGCTTGCTATAAGGTAGTCTCCCACACAGCTGGGCAAATACATCTACAGTTTCTCATGGTCTACACACACAGTGGATGACTAAACCGAAATGTTATTAGGTATTTGTGCTTTCATGTTATCTTTTTTTCATTTCTTTTGAAAAGAGGATTTAGTTTGAAATAAAGATAGAAGCCAAGCTTCTGTCTTATTTCGGCATAATATATGGACAAGAGCAAGATCAGAGCACAGGATTTCCATTTTAGTAGCTAATAGTTTATTATAGTAGTTTAAAAGATGATACAGGTCAAAAGTGTAAACTGAAAAGCTGATATTAAATATAGTGGATATTTAAAATACATTCTCTTGAATTGTCGCTGGTTTTTTTTTATTTATTTAAAGCAGTAACCTGTTTTTTGGTTTTTTTTTACCATTCTCATGAATCCCAAACCACTTCATTTTGTTGTATTAAACTGCTACTAAATTTGACACTTCCACTCTTTTTTTTTTTCCAGTGTTGACTTGCGACTGTGTTCATGTGACCATAAAGGATGATAAGAAGTTTGCCATGCTGTTTTCCTCTGTGGTGCTGCAGTGCCATTACAATACCCACTCCATCAATCCACCTGTGGTGCAGTGGTTATATAAGTCCTACTGTACAGACCGAACTAGAGAGTCATTTACCTTCTCTGAGACTCTGGGAGTCCATGGCTCTAAGCTGGGGCCCAAAAGCCACTTAGACTGTTCTGATGAAAGTCGCACTGTCCAAATCGTGGCTTCCAAACAAGGAAACTCCTTGAACCTGGCCAAGCAATATCAAGGCAGAGATATCACCATTATCAACAGTAATGTATCCTAATCTTGCTATTTGCATCATATTATATTTGCAGCAAATATTTATAAATCAATAGCATTTTGGTGTTTCTATTAATTTAAAAAGGGTAATTTATACACAATGGCAGGTACGGGTTTAAATTGAATAAGAATAAAACAGCAATTCTTACTATGTTCCAGACAGGATGTAATTTGTAGGGCAGTACTAAATTTAATGACTTTAAAAGAGAGGGCTGGCCTAGTCAGTGACTAATCATTGACATCCTAAAAGGGGAACTAATTAGCTAGAGAAGTTTTGGTTTAAATTCATTTTAGTTAGACTTGTGTACTATTAGCGAAATCTTTTGGTAAATCACATTTAATTTTGTACAAGTTTCAATATACATATAATTCAAAAAACATGTAGTGTCTTTGTCTTGATTGGGGTTGTGTGCGTAATCTGTCTTTGCAGGAAACACAGGCAATTGTGTTGTACTTTTCCTGTTCCCTAAATAGGGCACAGTTTTTTTCTGGGCTACACAATGGTCAGATGCTGGCCTCAATGAGAAATACTTCAGCTCTCCTGTTCCTCACAAAACAACCCCCACATAACTCCTTATCAAAAAACAAACACAATCCCCCATGCTCTTACTAAACAAGCATTTGTGCCACCTTCACCTAGCAGCAAAGCACAGGTCATGTTATGCATAGGTCATGAGTTGAATTTGTACATTATAGTGTATAATAATATTTATATTTTAATTGAAAAATAAATACCAAAAATGGTGTATGAAGGATTTCCTCAGGGCTACAGACTAAAGTTTACCAAAATGCTCTTGTTGTTCAGAAGCAGACCTGCGTATTGGAGAACTGCATTGGGGTGACAGCGGCGTGTATGTATGTCAGGTGTTCAGTGGTGATGATCTGGAAGGCAGGAATGAAGGCCAGGTGGAGCTGCTGGTGCTGGGTGAGTCATATCCTCCACAATACTCACTAGAGCTGCAGTTTTGTTTTGCAGATGTTTCTGAAAGTCATCTATTAATGGTTAAATATAAGATATGGTGTTCTTGGTACATAAAATATTTTTCTATTATTATTTTTTTCATTTTCATTAACATATCACTGTGGTATAAAACAGCCTCTGTTATGTTTTATCATTTACATAGCTAGGATTTAGCACAATAACAATTAGGTTATTATAAACTTAATATAGCTTACAAATATGTAATAAATGCATATGATGCTGCTGTTTTACTGTTGACTGTAATACACATGAAGATGAAAGTTACTAGGATCTCAACAGAAAAGCAGTCATCCTTTTGTCTGAGTGAGCAAAATTCCTGCAAGAGTGGGAGGGTTATTCTCTACACTCTTTCAAAATCACAGTGATACTAACCAATAGTGGCTGTCTATAAGCTCCTGTATGCAGAACAAGGTAGATAGCACTGCCTGGTGACTCTAGCACAATAAGCACATTTTAAAAGATGTGGTTAGCGGATTTCACATGTCAGAGGAAGCACCATAATAACCTCCACCCTCCTTTGTCAGCAGGTGTGGTTGAGTTGACTGGTGGGTGGAAATTGCCAGTTGAGCAAAATGTACATAATGTTTGTGCAGTGTTACATAATAATCAATATTAAATATGGCATAGGTTTTTTTTTATTGGCCTTTTTAAACTTTTTTATATTTGAAATTGGCAGAACATAGTATGTCTAACAGTATTACTCTGTAATTATGAGTCATGGTAAGCAATGATGGTTGAGAACAGCTATAATGAACACCTTTGGGAACAACATTTTGCTAAATTAAATCTTGGGTTTCAGGCATAGCTTGTAAGCTTGTGTATTTTGGTGGTGTGTGTTTGTTGTGTCTAGATGTGTGTATAATGAAAACTGCTTGTTTATGCCAGGGATTGAATTCCTAAGTGCTTTTTCAAGGGCTTCCATGGTAACGGCTGAATGGCGCATGCCTCTCAACAGGGATCTGTTGCTTAATAAGAGACTCCTTTGTTCATCTCTGTCCTCTAAGGTCACTTGTATCTTAAGTGCAAGACCATGAGCCAAAAAATTGAAAAACTGCAGGGATGCTTTGGTTGTTTGGTGCTGTGTGACTGCAGAGGTTAAAATTTTGCCTGCTAAATAAAGGAAGGGTTCAAGCTCCCTTGCCAGACAACATACATATAATTTATAGGCATGAGTATTATAAGCCACTCTTAACGGTTGCTTTTTATTTTTTTGTGCAATGTCATAACCTCTTGTTTATTGGCAAATGAAGACGGAGATGATAGAAAAAAAGACTTACAGATAAGCAGTTAGAAGAAATAGAGCACAATGTAGTCTGCGGAGAATGCAATGAGTCTATTGTGGACGCTGAATAAGATGATTGTAATGGGGTTTGGTAGAGGAGGGGAAATTGAAATATGTATCCAAGGAACGTTTCATTTGTAGTGTACAGATTAAGTCCAAACCTCAATAACTCAGAAACAACTAGGCTTATTTACAATGTGTGGAAAAGGTTTATTTCTTACAAAAATAAAAAGCTATGTTGCCTCAATAAATATTCAAATTGAAATAGCTGGACCATGTTCAGAAATAAATCTTCATAAAATATTTTCCAGTAAAGGGAGTCTCATTAGTGAACTCCTGGACTAAAAGATTGGTCTGAATTACAGTCATTTGCAATGTGGTATCCCTGAGGATTCAACTTTGGACCTGACACTCCCTCATTCTTATCTGCCTACTCGTTTCATGCTTCCCCCTTTCTGTTCTGCTGCTTTTCTGTGACTCTCAAATCACTCTTCTGTGTGTTGGTTTTATAAAAGTGCCTGTACAAGAGAAATCCTAGTGCCTGAGTACTCCTTCAATGCTTCCTAACTTTGCTAAATCAGCACAGTCAGTCTAACGGATTAAAATCTGTCCACCTACAGAGGCTTTGCATGTTCAATGAAGTTGTAATTACTTCTGCAACTGCATCATTTAAAGCAATATACTTGAAACATAATGGTTTATGTATATTTTGCTGATGACATTTTCTTCTGTAATGTACAGTATATTAACCCAATTTTATTTTAAGTTGAGATTGTAACTTTGGCTACTTCAGTACGCCCCACAATTTTGAAACTATGCTTGTTGTAAACATGTTCTCATGCAGTAAGTTTGCATAATTTCCATGGTGCTTATTAGACAGTGATTCAAAAACCTTCTACCACTGTTGCACTGTTACTGTGGCATTAGTGTACCCAAACCTCTGATTTTGTCTGATAGCTGCTAAGTCAGAATGGTTTATAGTCTATCATAATATGTAGTATGTTGTGAAATCTTCTGCTTTTGCCTATGCTCTCATTTATTTAGTTTATGTATGTTAATTACTTTGGTTGGTTGGTGAGTAAGAAGAATAAACCTGAGTAAAAAAATAATGAACATGCCA
This sequence comes from Silurus lanzhouensis, assembly GCA_039877035.1. Taxonomy (NCBI): domain Eukaryota; kingdom Metazoa; phylum Chordata; class Actinopteri; order Siluriformes; family Siluridae; genus Silurus; species Silurus lanzhouensis. The sequence continues at coordinate 9,535,224 of JBCEWE010000463.1, read as the reverse complement.
GTAGCTGTATATGTGCTCAATAACATTTTAGATTCCATTTAATTGAATTTAATACATTTTTATTTCTAGTATGTTGTGCTTTCTCTTACTAGTAATTGTACTTATGCCAGCTAAGAAAGTTTTACACATCTTTTCATTTTTTGTATGCATTTGACAACTATATAAATAAAAATAATGCAAACATTATTAAAGCCAAAGCAATGATATTCGTGTAAAATATATTGAGTTTATGTTGTTAATGTCTATCAAACTTGTCATACAAGACACTCACGTGCATGTTTTGCTTAGCTGCATTCACTCCTGCATGTAATGTTTGAACTGTAAGGTAGCTGTAATATTGCGTTGTGCTATGATTAGCCACCTTAACAGAGAGTAGTGTCTGCCTCCTAACCCCCATTACATGACCACATTACACAATGAGCTTCCAAAATGGCATTAAAAGCATACTTTGTTCACCTGACTGCCTTGCACTGCTTAAATACATGGATAAATGCAAACATAAATCGATCTCTCTTTATACCTATTTACTTTCTTTTGCTTTCTGTCCACACATTTTTGATCCTATTAGTTTTTCCAAGCTTACATTCTTATTTTAGAGGACAAAAAAATCAGATCTTGCATCCATATGATTGTAAATAGTTACAATAAAAAAAAAAAACAGCTTTGGCTTAATTTTCCGCATTAGTAATCGCTGATCCTCACTCTTTCTTTAATCGCATTCCTTGCATGTATCTTAGCCTCTTGTCTAGACGTCTGAGCTTTCAGCTGCTGCTCACCTGTGCGCCTCTCATCTCTGCAGGTAAGACAGGTGTGCAGAATGACGTCCTACCTGAGTTTGAGCTGGAGATTATGCCAGGTAGGGTGGCTTTGTTGCTCTCTGTTTGTCTGCCATCTAAAACTCAATTTCCTTTTCTCTCTGGCACTGGTTTTGTTAGAACAATGTTTTCATCATTTCCTCTACTTTCAAACTGTTCAAATGATTGTACATTAGGCTGCATGCTTAATCAACCTGTAATGAACTGTCCTTAATCTAACTGATTGATCTGATTCATCAATTGATTGCTCTCGGCTAAAGTCTAAAAACACTTCACATTACTTGTACCTAAGATACCAAAGCAGAAATGCTCCATTATTCACCAGTATGTGATCTGTGCAGAGCTTTTGCTCATGCCCAAAGGAAGTACATCATTAGTTCAGAGGCAGAGACAGACATTCGAGATAAGGGTCTGGAAGAGACAGTACACAGTCTGACTCATCTGCACTCGTTACAGATTGAAGTGGTAGCATTCAATAGCAATGTCTGAATGATTATACACATGCTTCTTTCTCTTTTTGCAGAGTGGGTGTTTGTGGCATCTGTAGGCTTAGGTAGCATTCTGTTTCTACTTGTACTGGGAGTATGCTGGTGCCAGTGCTGTCCTCACTCCTGCTGCTGTTATTTACGTTGCTGCTGCTGCCCTGATACATGCTGTTGTCCGAAGCACTGTAAGTACCCAAACCCAGATCCCCAAAACCCACACACACTTAGTCATATGTACCATATACTTACTGTACATTTGCACAGCTGTGATTTTTAATACTCAAGACTATCTAATATATCTTTTCAGTATATGAAGCTGGCAAAAAGGCCAAAAGTGGACAGCCTCCTCAGATTGCCATATATCCACCATACTATGGTATTCCCATGCTTCCTCAAGCAGCACCATCTCTGATCGAGCCCAAGATGCTTTCAGTTCTCTCTTCTGTGGAGAACAATACAGCTAGAGGTCAGTGAATTTCAGCACCAATTCGGCTCCCTGAACATACCTAATAATAAGACCCATCAAAATGTTTGACTCTGACTCAGATCATTCAATTCAATTATGCATTCAGTGCTTGAAAGTTGTTAAGGAACTCTCAATGAGCCCATTACATGTTGGCCTATAATTGTTTCATAAATTCTGTACAAAAAGGAATGACAAGCATTTTGTAAATTTTATAATTTTTCTTCAAAGCGAAATGCAAAATAAAAGATAAAGATGACAATACATGAAGTAGATATATAAATATTTAGAATATACACCAGCAAGCAAAAATAAAGAAGATTAATAGGATAAAACTTGAGAGAGGAATAGGAATGGGATAAGGTGTAGGAATAATTTAGAGGGCTTGTTTCGTATAAATTGACCCTGGTTGTAATCAAGGTGTAATCTCATCACACAGGGTGTTCATAGTGGGTGGTGACTTTTTGTCTCAAATTTAGGCAAAATCAGGATGCAAGGAATGTTGTATCATACATAGAAAGGGACTTAAGAACGCTCCATATGGCAAAGTGGGCACGTCACACATGCAAGTCAGTGTGTTTTTAGCCATCTGTACAACCCCAATTGCTGTGTAAAAAGCACATAAAACATAATGCAATGATTTGCAAATCTCATAAACCCATATTTTATTCACACTTGATCATAGAAAACATCAAATGTTTAAACTCTGTACCATTTAAAATGTATTCGTTTTAAAACTAATGGCATCAGCACATCCCAAAAAACATTGGGACAGACCCATGTTTACCACATTGTAGCATTCCTTCTTCTTTTAACAACAGTCTGTAAATGTCTGGGAACTGAGGAAACCAGTTGCTGGGCGAGGAATGTTGTCCCATGTTGTTTTTTACGTTGAGGAACAGTATTCTGAAATTGTTTGATGATTTGTAGACGCAGCTTTTAACAGATTGGTAAACCTCTGCTCATCTTCTTTACTTCTGAGAGTCTCTGACTCTTTAGATGCCCTTTTTAGACCCAGTCATCTTCCTGACCGGTTGCAAATTAACCTAATTAGTTGCGAAACATTCTTTCTTGTTAGTACCATTTACTTTTCCAGGCTTTGTTGTTTTGAAACGTGTTGCTGCCATCAATTTAAAAATTATCTTTTTTTCCCCCCTAAAATGGTTAATTTTCTCACTTCGAACATTTGATATGTTTTCTATGTTCTATTGTGATTTGCAAAACAATGCATTCTGTATTATTTACAATTTACACAGTGTCCCAACTGTTTTGGAATCAGGCTATCTGTTTCTTTGAGAAACAACAAGTGTCAACAAGTTGCCATCATCATGGCAATATGAAAGTGGCAGTGAAAGTGGCCCTGTAGCTTGCACATTTGCCCATATATCTACCATACATTTTCTGACCTTAGTATTATAAGTCCGGTTTTCAATTCATTCTTAACCCAGATTTTGATATTCTGCCTACCTGTGCCTTTTTTGCAACTGCCTTTTGCAGAATCACTCTACAGTACATTAGAAAACATTACAAGGAAATAGACATTTTTATTTGTGAATTGACTAAATAGTTTGTGATATTATTAGTGTGTGTTCTTACTAATCTTATATTGTTTACAGCTGCCAGTGTATCAGAGCTAAGTTCCTTGCATGATGGCGATGTGGACTTCAGGCAGACCTATAGGCAGGTGCAAAAGAAAGCTCTGCCACCAATCAGCGACCCCAGCAATGAGCCAAAGATCCACACAGCTTCCACAGCTCACAGACACCGGCCCACGCACTATCAAAGAAATAACACTGAAGAACAACATGATAGCCGGTATAAGTTTAATATAAGTGCTAGTGCTTGTGGTTATATTAATACTCTGTCATGTATTGAGCTATGTATGCTAATTCTAATGACCACATTTATGCAGATGGAGCTGCCGCTCAGAGCACCTGCCCAGGAAGGCTTTTGACACCCGGGGTCGCACAGGGTCTTTGGATGAACTGGAGGAGTTTGCAAGTAATTACGGTCACCGAGCTGGACGGAGGGGTGACTTTCATGATCTTCGTGATCCTGAGCGAGATTTTGACATGGAAATGAGGCGCCACAATCAGTACAGGCCTCGCGGTTTTCGAGGTGATGATTATGATGACGACGATGGCAACTGGCAGCGTCATAGCCCCACTTTGTCTCCACAAAGGAGAAATGAGACCAGCAGTGAACGGTATGCTACTCGTAGAAAGTCGTACAATGATGCCTACTTGACCGCTGTGCTGGAGCGCAAGACAAGGGGGCTGGGAGAATGCAGTGGGAGGGTTGATGAGGACAGTGACACACCATCAAAAAGCTCCAAGAAGAGCAGTGACTGTTACTACAGCAGAGCACCAACCAACCGGCCAGAGGAGGACGACTCCTTACCTCCCTACTGTGAGGTAGCTCATAGCCGGACCGAGAATTCTTTGGAACGAGAGCGCTGTCGGACCATGGACCCAGCCACAAGGCCATTTTCTTATACTCGTCCTAATCAAAACATGGCCCACACTCTACAGGAGCTCAGGGAGGATAAGAACAGACCCAGAAAACTGGTGAGTTATCTATAAGGGTCTCTGCTTATGATGCCACTTAAGCTTTCACCTCTAAGAGCTCAAAAATAAATAGCACAATATGTGAAGAAGATGGTGTGTCAAAGTGATTTCAGTGAAATGTTTTCTATTAATTTTTGTAGGAACAAGATCCATAAAATCTCTAGTGTAATTATTAAGTCCAGATATTCACAAAGAGGTATCTCAGAAACAGGACATGATTACAATATAAAATGTTGTTTATTTAACATGTGCTTTCTCTGAGAAAAGATATACTGTAGTAAGTTTTGCGTAATAAAACGTACACATTTAAAGCCACTGTTTATAAGAAATGCTTTCTGAATTGTAGTGCCATACTGTGCACTGTGCACATCACTAACAATGCATGCAATCACCCGCAGAGCCTCATACTAACTATCTTCTTTATGTGGTCTTTAATATGTGGCTATTGGTGTTTTCAACAGACCACTCATCTAAGCAGAGACTCCCTCATTGTCTGAAGCCCTTGAGTATCTACTGTGTTGAATCACACTGGACTCGCATCATACTATTGACATGCATCCACAGGGACATGCACAAGGCAGCAGGAATACATACCAAATTAAGAGAAATGATGACGCTGGATCTTAAAATTTATCATTAAGAGACATATTTGCATTGGTGACCTGTACGTGTAAATGAAAATGCATGCAGGTTTTATTTGTGCATGTATACGTGCTTCTGTCATGTCACTCATTTTTTTTTGACCTACCAGTGTTAAACTATTACTGCCCTTATAAGGGGCCTCTTAACTTTACAAAACATTGTAGACTGAAAAAACACCTCATAAAACCATTTAATTTCTTTCAAAATCCTTGTTATTAAGTACTGTATTTGTTTACCTTTTTGTTGATGGTCATTGTTCTAATATATGTTTTTGCACTATACATTGAGTTTGAATTTCAGTGTTAATCAATTCTTCCATGTGTGCAGTGTGGTTTAATTTTTTATAAGACCTTTTTGTGCATTTTACTTGTTTGAATTAAAACTTCTTTTGATGTAAACACTGCACCATGTCATGTGATGTTTGTTTAATTACTATGAATGATAAGGTGTGTTATTGATAAAATATAAATGCTCTTTATCTCATATCATTGTAAAGCACTAAACACACACTGCTTATGTACACATACCGGGATGACAAGATTAATTAATTAATTAACACAACATGAATTATCTGTAATAGTACTCATTTTGTACTGAATCACTGCTCGGATTTGTACTGTGCAGCTGAAGGTCATATATTCAGCAATGCTTACTCAAAGCCAAGCAGGAAGAAGGACAGGACCTGCAAAGGAAAGGATGCTTCTTTTCCAGGAAATGAAATGACAATGGCAGGAAGCTATATCAAACCAGTGCTCACAGGTGTTCTGGAATGACACATTTATATACTTCTTAGTGGGACTCTGTAATGGTACACACCACAACCTAAGAAATTAGATGTAAACATATTGGCTATTTTCTTTTGTCTGCATTTTTTAAACATTTATTTAATCTAACACATTAACAAAGTTATACTTTGCAGGCTTTATAATACTTCTTGCATCAATACGTATCACAGAGGCACTGCAATATGCATGCAAGAAAAATGATTCACTAATTCCACGAAGCAATTCTTATTTAATCTGTCAACTCGAATGCATAAAACAGAGATAGGCCCATAGACCATTGAACTTATTTGACTAGACATTTTTATTGTTTCTGTAATTTTTTTGTACTATAAATTTACACTGAACAGAAAGGCTTTTAACTATAACTGCATTAGTTTACCAGATTACATATTTAAACAATATAGTTAAATATAGTTAGACAATAGCAGATTACAGAGTAAGGTATCTATCTATTTATTTTTTTCTGAAATAATAAAATAAGGGGAACTACTTTAATTTGAATATAATACATTTGGGTATAATGCAGCATTTACTTTAAACACAAGTTAACCCTAACAAGGGCCTCAAAAAAGATTTCATATTTGTCCTTTCATATGAAAAAGTTTGGCCACCTCAGGTATAGAGTATATCAACACAAGAAATATTCAAATAGTATGAAAATTATTTTCTTTTACAGAGATTAAAATAAACATATCCAATGTCTCAGGAAACCTAAACCTGGGTCAGACTGGACTGTCCTGTGTGCAACCAGACTCAAACTTTATTATCTTGCAACAGCTGAGCGCCACCTTGTGGTGAGCATTCAAAGCAATTGCTTCATTGAATTTAAATCAAAACAAACAGCGGTTACGGTGCCCAAAACTAAATAAATGGTGCCGTGATTTTTTACATTACACACGACAAATAGTAAAGAGTTGGTTATTTAGTATCCTAGATATAGCTTTAATGTAAGGAGTGAGTAGTTAATGTGTAACAGGGTTGCGGCCATGTTGTATGTGTGTACAGATGCACCTGTGCAGTGAAGGTGAGTGATGTCACTGTCTGGGGGAGGGGAAAGGAGGTATTCCGAAAGTCCAGCTTGACTTCCAAGGATCACTACTATACACATGCAAACCGAGGAAAACTAAATACAACATATTTAAAGAAAGGGTAATAAACTGTAAAATATGCGTAGTTCAGATGAATCACTGAAGCGGATTAATCGACTTGTATGATATTGTTTTGTGTGAAAAACCCGGAGAAAACTTGTTGCGTGGAAAAACCATGAAGAGGCCGAAACTGACAGCGGCGCTATTTTGCTGTCTCTTATCTACAGGTAAACATGGCTGCTATGTTTATTGTTCAGTAGCAAAACAAACAAACAAACTCACTGGTCTGGTTTTGTCGCGTTTTGGGCAATTTGTTACGTTTGCGGATATTTATACGTTAAGTGCGTCAAAATGAAGAAAGCTGGTCACGTGACGCGTTGCACTAGAGTTGAGTCTCGTTACTTGTATGTGCATTTGGACCTATAAGAGTTTTATTCATTACAAATTAACACAGGCTATTTTTTATTTTGCTTTTACTTACAGAAACTCAGTTAGGCCTATTAAGTTTTTGTCGTGTTCACGAGCAGCAGTAACATAACATACAATAATGTATCATTGCATGCCATATTATAACATGGAATAGAATACCATCTTATACCATACCACGCCATGTTATAGAATACAATATTATACCATGCAATGCCATGTTATAGAATACAATATTATACCATGCAATGCCATGTTATAGAATACAATATTATACCATGCAATGCCATGTTATAGAATACAATATTATACCATGCAATGCCATGTTATAGAATACAATATTATACCATGCAATGCCATGCCATACCATGTATTTTGCTTTCTCTTTTTTTCTTCTTTATATTTAATAGTTTTTTTAACACTGATTATAGAGGAAACATTTCTGTACACGAAAAAGTCCACAAATTAAACCAAGCAATATTATACCATACGATGTATTTTGTTTTCTTCTTGTTGTCTTGTTCTTCCTCAAAAGTTTCATTTAAACTAATTATAGTGGAAATCTTTTGCCAAAAAAAAAAAGAACAGACATGACTAAATCTTGTACAAAATCACTGCTGTTTTAAGAAGCTCCCACGTAAAATATTGCCAAATGATAACCTCCGATAGTTAATATCCTAATGGAATTGATGGTCCATTGGCAGTACCTTTCCATTGATGGTATTCAATGAAGTGAGCATGTTTGTCATATAGGCCTAAGTGTTTTTTAAAGGTTATTTCCTTTCCGTTTTAAAGGGCTTGCCATCCAAGTGACCGTTCCTCAGACAGAACGGAGCACCACTCTGTTTGCGTCAGTCATCTTACGCTGTGACTACTCTACTTCAGTCAACCAGCAAGAAGTGCTGGTTACGTGGCGCTACAAGTCCTTCTGCTTGGACCCTGTGCTGCAGTACTACTCAGCAGGTACACTTACTTGTTGCAGTAAAAATGTTTTTTTGTTTTTGTTTATTTTTTCTTTATATATATATATATATTTTTAATAAGCAGAATAAGAGGTAGATATATTTTTTTAATGTTGTGTTTCCAGCATACCAGGCAGCTCTGAGTCTGGGGCAAGACCCAGCGAATGACTGTCCTGACCGACAGCGCACTGTCCGTGTAGTTATCCAGAAGAGAGGGACCAATGAGCCCACACTGGGTTCAGAATACCGTGAACGCAAGATCACTATCCAAAACAGTGAGCAGTGCACTAGACAACACTCTAAGACAGACTCAGGACATGTATACATGCATATGGTCTTTGAGTTGATCAGTAATCCAATGTACCCCTCTACAGATTTATCTTTAGGTGAACTGTTATTAATTTGATTTTATTGTGCTTCTTTTGCAGAAGCTGATCTGGTCATCAATGAGGTCATGTGGTGGGATAATGGTATGTATTTCTGCTCCATTGATGCAGCTGGAGATACCATCGGAGACTCTGATAAGGAAATCAGGCTCATTGTGTACAGTAAGTAATATTGGTTTAAGTTCTTTGATAACATTTTATATAAAGTGGTGAAAGATAAACCAGTACAACTATGGAATTACAGTAATCCCCCGTTTATCGCGGTAGTACGTTCAAAACCCGCTTGCTATAAATGGACGCCACCACAAAAATGCTTTTTTTTATTGTTTAAGCTGTAAATAATCCTTCCACACACTTTAAACACACAGAAAACATTTGCAAGAATATACCAAGATGAATTTTGTGCACATTTGTAGAAATACAGTACACTGTTATCACATTTTTAGTATGTGCATGTATTGTACAGTATACAGTTCTGTAGTAGCATAGCCTATGCGTAGTTTCTTTGCTTGTTTATTTTTTTTTAAGTGTCCTATGATGTAAAAAAAGAGGCTGAGTTAAAGATACACGTCACCGCATTCTTTACTTTTATTAGCTAAATCTGGTGATGCATGTCTTTAACTCTGCCTTTTATTTTGACGTCAGAGGACACTTTAACCAATAAACAAGCAGTACTAATAAACAATAAACAACCAGTACTGTAATGCTACCTATTTCTTATGGTATGTACATTGCCGAAGTAATTATATATATATATATATTTCAAATTAAATCAAATTTTATTTGTCACATACACATACATACAGGGTACGACATGCAGTGAAATGCTTTATATTATATATATATATATAGTACAGACCAAAAGTTTGGACACACCTTCTCATTCAAAGAGTTTTCTTTATTTTCATGACTATGAAAATTGTAGATCCACACTGAAGGCATCAAAACTATGAATTAACACATGTGGAATTATATATGGAATTATATACATAACAAAAAAGTGTGAAACAACTGAAAAATGTCATATTCTAGGTTCTTCAAAGTAGCCACCTTTTGCTTTGATTACTGCTTTGCACACTCTTTGCATTCTCTTGATGAGCTTCAAGAGGTAGTCACCTGAAATGGTCTTCCATCAGTCTTGAAGGAGTTCCCCGAGAGATGCTTGGCACTTGTTGGCCCTTTTGCCTTCACTCTGCGGTCCAGCTCACCCCTAAACCATCTCGATTGAGTTCAGGTCCGGTGACTGTGGAGGCCAGGTCATCTGGCGCAGCACCCCATCACTCTCCTTCTTGGTCAAATAGCCCTTGATGCCTTCAGTGTGACTCTACAATTTTCATAGTTATGAAAATAAAGAAAACTCTTTGAATCCTGTGGATGCATGTCAATAGTATGATGTGAGTCCAGTGTGATTCAACACAGTAGATACTCAAGGGCTTCAGACAATGAGGGAGTCTCTGCTTTGAATGAGAAGGTGTGTCCAAACTTTTGGTCTGTACTGTATATATATATATATATATATATATATATATATATATATATATATATATATAATATATAAATATAAATATAAATAAGTGTGTATAATAAAAAGCTTTAAAAGATTTTTATTAATAAAATCGAATGTGTTGTCTATTACTTTCTCAGACTGGCTGACTGTGCTGTTGATCATTCTTGGGGCTTTTCTTCTGATCACACTTTTCTGTATCTGCTGCTGTCAATGCTGCCCTCAGAACTGCTGTTGCTATGTTCGCTGCCCATGTTGTCCAGAAACATGCTGCTGCCCAGAGAAAGGTACAAACTATACACTCAACATCAGTGCTAAAGCCATTCAGACACTTCTTGGCAGACTACAACAAAGTACTGTATCACAGAAGTGAATGTAAATTAAAATATACTATATTTAAAATTGTTTGTTTGTTGCATACACTATATGGACCGAAGTTCATTGCTTTTTGAACATCCTATTACACATTTAGCTACACTATTCTTTTATATTTTCCAATAGATTTTGGAGTGTGGTTGTGTTAAGAGTGTTGAATCTTGGTAAAAAAAATAATGACAAATCTTATTGGCCCTCTCTGTAGTGGTGATGCAACACAAGATGATGCGTGAGGCCCAGAAAGCTATGGCTCCCTGGCTCCATGGCCAGCCTGTTTATACCCACATTGGGTCTAATGGATCCTCTCAGGCAAACCCTCTGCTCTATTCAGGTGTGCAAAACAACTTGTTAAAAATGTCATGCACTTACAAATTAGGCTTCCAATTATTCTAATTATGATACACATGATTTATTTAAATCTGTCACTCACAGGTTCCTTCTCAGACCATTCTTCAAAACACACTATACCAATGGCACAGATGGCAGGTCCTCCTCTGCAACCTGTCCCACCTATGGTGCTTTCAAATCACGTGCAAGCCAATGGGAGTGTGCATAGTAGTGTCTATAACAACAATCAGATTCTAGACTTTCTGGAGAATCAGGTGAGGGGGATAAATGGGGAAGCCCCAGTTCTCCAGCCTGCAACTCATTATGTGGCAACACATCTGCCTCCTCAACAAGTGGCCCATCAACCCCAGCATATGCATAATGTTCCACCCATGCAGCCAATAACACAATCTGTGCCTTTCTCCACCAGACCCCCTAGTATGCTTTCAGCTTTAGATGAAATGGGTGTGCGTGGTGTAGAGCGTAGGGTTATCCAGTTGCCTCCCATTGTGGGCCGTGCACCAAGCTTAACCTCTCGCAGGGGCCCAAGGGAAACCCGTGCGGTACCCCGACACTCTAGTCAATCAAGTGGCAGCTCAAACCGCACAGGTCGTAACCGTGACAATTCCCGGTATCCCGGGACATCACAGCATGGGATCTTGCGCAGCTACAGTGATGAGTCTGACTGGAATGACAGACGGTTGGGCCGAAGCTCAAAAGAACACAGGGGGGATAGAGACTCGCAGAGGTCTCGCTCATATGTTCGCAGCAAAGCTGAGTTAATTAAGGAACTTGAAAGGGAAAACCCTCAACGAGAAAGGAGCTACTTGCCCACACCCGAGGGTGACTTCTGGAGCTCAGAGGAGGAGGATGATGGTAACAGAAGGGTGTCAAGATCACGAGACCGTGCATGGCCTGACAAACCACCTAGTTACTCTTCCATTGAAATCCAACCAAGACATAGCAAGAGGACTAGTGAGCGTAACTCGGTAAGAATTTTTGTTTAGTGGTTGGATCTCTTTCTTCTTGTCTTTCATGTCCCTGTGCCATACCCCGAATGTATTTTTTTTTGTCTTTGCCCAACCATTATGCTCTTCTTACTTTCTCTTTGTCTTAGGACAAGAGCTCTCGAAGTGGTGCCAGCGTTATCATCTGAAACCTCTATGTAATGTATTTTTACAATGAGTGCTTAAGTTAGTGTATTTCTGTAATAGCGAGTGTTACAATATCATTATGAAGATTATTCTAAGATCATACAATAATAACTTTCACTAGGACAGTGGGGCTAGAAAAAAATATAAGTGAATCTTTGTAATTTTAAGATTCACATCTTACATTTTTTATATTGTTTTATATATTGTCTGTATTTTCAAATGTCTGTTTTTTTACACTTCAATAGGCTGCACTTTTTTTTTTTGACTAATATTTGTAATTTTATAAGCTGATAATTTTTTTTTTATTTTAGAATGTATTATTTGAATCCTATTTGTTATACATTAGGCTTTTTCTAATTTTGAGTGCTGTTTGTTTTATGTACAAAATGAAGGAAATCTTGTTACACACAGTTTATTATAAATATACCCTTATTGAGAATCATTACAGTTCTACTTGCTGTACATACTTTTCCTCACAGAACACTAGGCTAGTTTATTTTAACGTTTTCTGGAACGTAATATTCAGTTTATTTGTTACTTGTACGTACACTTTTAAAGAAATGCTCTTTTTCTATTGCTTATTCTGTAATTTAAAAAAAGGAATCACATGAGGCATGTTAAAGAAAATTCAGAAGGTGTGTCCTTCTAACCATTCAAAATAAGTTGGTAATTGGTTGGTGCCACTAAGTAACCACATATTATATAGTTATCAAATTTGTTTACTTCTCTTAACAAAACAAATCAAACCTGTTCAGATTAGCATCTGCCTCTGCATCAGCATAATTTATAATTTTTTTCTAATAAACAGATCCAGCAAAATGAACTATGTAATGTATAATTTACAATTGAACTAATTTTGTTCTTATTACATTGTAGGACACAGCCACATGAAATATGGTTGTGAGAGTTCTGGTATTTCATTTCTGTCTTTTGAAGATGGATTTTGATTGTCATAATGACAATGTCTGTAATTGCACATGGATATATAATAAATACATTTCTAATTACATATTGAGTGCACAGGTCATGTTGGTCTGGTTAAACACATTTCTCATCATGCGCATGTGGGTTTTTCTTCCGTTTCTGCAAAAATGCCCAAATGTGGATTGCCCCCATGTCTGAATATGTTAATTTCTGTGTGTGTTTTCTGTGTGTGTTTTTCAGTGTCCCATTCAGAGTGTATTCATTGATTCCACAAAGCTTTGTGTTTCTTAGATAGGCTCCATATAAACAGGATAAATATACTGTATGTACAAATATTTCTCATACAGTTTGTCCTACCAGGTTAAATAATTATATGATAAACATTCTGGAGAAGTGGTCTTCAAGAAAGCAGTGGAGCCAAAAAGCCATACTGAACTATACAGTATGAAACAGTAGGAAATGTGGTGCAGAACAAATGGTAGTAGGTGCACTGGACTGGCCAAGGCATGAGTTGTTTGCTGAAGGGCTGGAGACATTCTCCAGTGTCTGCAGGCAGCAGTGAAGCATGGTGGATGTGCCTTTTCAAGTTTGAGGCTGCATTTGAGCAAATAGTGTTGTAGATTTGGTCAGGATTGATTAGGTCCTCAATGATGAGAAATAAATCGAGATACTTATCCATCATGCAATGCCATCAGGGAGACATCTGATTGGCCACAAATGTATTCTGCAAAAGGGCAATGACTCCAACATACAGCCAATGTCCTTCAGTACCAGCTTTAGTTTCTTCAAAAACGGTGTGCAAGTGTACCTAAAAGAATTGGTGCTGTTTTGCAGGCAAAGGGTGGTCACACCCAATATTAATTTGATTTGGATTTAATTTCCATTTTGTTAAGTGATAAAATAAATAAACTATTAAATAATAAAAATCGTCCTTTCTTTACAGCATTTTCCACACCTGCCTGAAACTGTTGCACAGTACAGTAATTTCTATTTTTGCATTATAGTTGTGCGGAAAAAATAAAAAACCTATGAAGTGGCTTAAGCATAATATTGTGTGTGTTTTCTTTGACTCGACCCCCATTTCTAAGAGGGTAAGGCTACAAATAATAGACTGTGTCCCAAACATGTATGTTACCGTAGGAAATAAAAGGGCCTAGTATTCTTGCATACTATGTAGTCCACTAGTATGCGCTTGAAGACGCACCATTCTATTTGGATATGCAGCCTTGTCAGCTTGCGTCCCTTGTCCTGATTGGCTGGCTTAAAGGAAAGGGGGCGGGGTCAGATATTGGGCTGTAGGAAGTAAAAGCGTCAATGTCAAGTCGGCAGTTTGAGCCGCTGCATCTTTGAGCAGTAAACAACAACAGCAACAGCAACAGACCGGAGGTAATATATATCTTAAATCTTATGTACAGTAATTGTAAGATGTTTTGCATGATAGAAGGCAGGATGATGGAGATTTCTCAGTTATTTTCTATCGTTCATTGTGTTTTTTTGTATGGGCGTGTTTATAGTATCTAGACAAGAAAAGCCCAACGGCCATCTCGATGCAGGTCTGATATTTGATACACCGTTTTGTGTTCATTCTTTGTATTTTGTTACATTATACCACATGTACTACTAAAAATGATCGCGTGTATAGGAATTTTCTTAAACCCAAGGTTGTTTTAAAAGACACCTCTAAACTGCATATTGTAGTCTCTTTATTGTTTAGGCAACGCCGGTGTTGTTTTCCAAAAACATACACATAAAGACACACTCATCATCTCTGCATTTGCGGTGGGTTTTTATTACAGGACAAGATTGCTGACATCACCTAAATGTTTTCATACTTCCTACATAGGTGTACTACATTGCATAAGAATAATGGTTTCAACCCCCCCCAATGAGGTGCTCTATTGTGTCCAAAGGAAAGCACACTGGCATGCAGCTCTAATCAAAGTGCCGTGTAATGATCTAAGACCCTATGTCAACCCCAAATGTTTTCCACTATCTTTCTTTAGGAAACATGAGCGCTCTTTCTGGAAAGAGTGTGCTGTCTTTGTGCAGACGGACCTCCAGCTCCATCTGTGTGCTGACCAACAACACTTCTTCAGTTTTTCCTTCAGCTCATGGACTCGCCGGGTCATTGTTAGTTACACAGAGAGTGTGCCACTCAGCCACAAGCTCCAACCCTGGCAGCATCAAGACCAAAAAACGGGGTTATGACATTACAAGAAACCCCCACCTTAATAAGGTAATGGCTTAAATGCCAAGGAAAGTGCCCTAGACCCGTGTGTTGAGGCCAAGCAGGGTGCTGATGCTCTGATCCAAGTCATTTGTGCTTTGAAGAACGAGAAAACATTTCTAAGGAAATAGAATATGCGAGACAAAGGGCAATATAATGCGCTTTATCAAAGCACTGATAAGCTTTTGAGTGTTTACAAAAGAGAAAGCAGACTTTGCATAACACAGATCTGCAAAATCTGGATAATCATACATGAAGACTTAAGATCATAAAAGCATTTTTGATTTTTATTTAGATACATCATCTGGATAAACATAGTCTGGTACACGATGTGGTGCGATGTACATTAATATGTACACATTAATGTCTGTTAATATTATCATTGATGGTCAGTAAATTTGAAGAAACCTTTTCAAGGACAACTTGAAAAAAGTGCAACCAACTAAAGTTGCAACAATATGAAAGTACATAACATAATATAATAGTTCTTAGAGAGTCTGCAAGGAATCATAATCTAAAAGAACAGACACAATGTTCAAAGCTTACTCAAACTCCAAGCCATAGTTATGTGCTTAAAAAAAAAAAAAAATCTATATACCGGTAAATAAAAGGATGCTTTATCCTAGATTTGGTGTAAAAGTAGGTTTTTAGATCTTATATAAGACTATGATGCCAAAGAACATGCCAAAGCACTCTGAAGCACTGAACTACAGAAATTCAGAGTTTTGGAGAATTTCCTTAATTTCCTTAATCCAGTATGGAGAAGTGAGAGTTATGCTGCAGGATATGACTCAGTGTTTTTGTGTGTGTGTGTGTGTGTGTGTGTGTGTGTGTGTGTGTGTGTGTGTGTGTGTGTGTGTGTGTGTGTGTGTCGTGAACAAATTTTTTAGAATCCCCTTGTTTTTTTGTTTTTTTTTGAGAGATCACATGAGTATAATACAAGCACAGTTAGATTTACACAGGCGAGAGAAGGAGAGTAAAGGAGAGTGAGTGAGTGAGAGTGTAGGCAGTGTAACAGGGGTGGGGTGCTGAGACATAATTTCCATTGGTTAGGAATAAATAGACTCAATATGTGGTGTGTGTTTCCCTGCTGGTGGAAGCTTTCCCAGACTTAGAGACAGACCTTAAAGCAATGAGAGGGTTTCATTTGAAGCAGATAATTGGATGAATTCTTTTATGTTGTGTAAAAGCAACATTTTTAGTTGTTTAGTTTAGTTTTTTAGATTAATTATGGTGTGGTTCTGGATGTGCAGGGCATGGCGTTTACTCTGGAGGAGAGGCAGCAGATGGGCATCCATGGCCTTCTGCCTCCATGCTTTCTCTCCCAAGATGTCCAGGTGCTTCGTGTCATGAAGAGCTACGAGACACGTACCAACCCACTTGACAAGTAATATTTGAATAACCCTATAGTTGTGAATTAAACATTGTTCCCATTGTAATAAAAATTAGGTGTGTTTCTACTTAAGTTCTTAAAACCTTTGAACTAAATGAGAGCGAAAAAGTTCCTGGACATATTCCTGGTTTGCGTTTTCTTCACACTGCAGAAACTATAATTGTTAAATAACCTAAATGTATAGCAACAAGGTGAGCTTAGAGGACTTTGTGGTTGTGTCATGTCATTTTTTTTTTCCTATTTAACCAAGTATTAAAAATGCATATAATAATATAAGATTTCCTTATTGTATTTGTTTCACTTGTATAAAGTAGGAAATTCTAAAAGTAATTACATTGCATCAAAAAAAATCTGGAAAATAGTGAAGTGCTGTGAAAAGTCCTGGATGCACTGTATGTATTAGATTTAAAAAAAATTGTGCATTAACTGTGTTATTGCTTATGTTTAGCCAGTGTGTTCAATAGTAATGGTATGCACAGTATGGTATTCACACAGAAATGTAAATAAAACTCCCACCTGGGCATACCTATATACAAATGGAAAAATGTAATGGATTATGTAGTTTTATCAATTGTGCACAAATGTAATTGTTTATAATTTCCTCCTTTCTGTCTTTTTTTCTTTAATATTCAGATACATTTTGCTGATGACCCTGCAGGACAGGAATGAAAAGCTCTTTTATCGTTTGTTGACCTCTGACATTGAAGAATTTATGCCTATAGTTTACACTCCCACTGTGGGACTGGCCTGCCAGCAGTATGGCCTGGCATTCAGAAGACCACGGTTAGACACATAACAAACATAACTCTGTGTACATTAACAAACATTTTGCATTTGAAAAGAATAGTGTTTATAAAGATAATTCACAAAAATGTTTCTGTGTCCTCCAGAGGACTTTTCATTACCATTCATGACAAGGGCCACATAGCCACTATGCTAAACTCATGGCCAGAAGACGACATCAAGGTGTTTATAAAGATTATGTGTAGAGATCTAATAGGACATTTTCAAATATTTTTTGTGTATATGTATGTCTTTACATGTGCATGTGTGTGCTTTATTAGGCCATTGTGGTAACTGATGGTGAACGGATCCTGGGGCTTGGAGACCTGGGTAGCTATGGAATGGGTATTCCAGTGGGGAAACTGGCTCTGTATACAGCTTGTGGAGGAGTGCCCCCTCAGCAGTGCCTACCTGTACTGCTGGATGTGGGTACTGACAACCAGGTATACAGTGCTTTTGCTTTCATAATGGTATTTATTTAGCTTTACTGTGCTGGTTCAGTTTAATAATTTCAAGCAATTGAAAATAAACATCACATTGAATAATATCTGACGCATCTCAGAACAAACTAGAACGTGTCTGGTTAAATGTATCTATTCTTGTCAGACTCTTTTGAATGATCCCTTGTACATTGGACTGAAGCACAAACGAGTGAGAGGAAAAGAATATGATGACCTTATTGATGAGTTCATGCAGGCTGTCACAGACAAGTGAGTACTATGTCTATCAGAGTGCCAGTTCTTAAAGCTGATAGCTTAGATAATGATTAACACTGGTCCTGGGTTACAGGTATGGGATGAACTGCCTGATTCAGTTTGAAGATTTTGCCAATCGCAATGCTTTCCGCATTCTTAACAAGTACCGTCACCGTTACTGCACCTTCAATGATGACATCCAAGGTAGATTAAAAACCAAAAATTTAAACATTATTACATTTCAAAAAACACCCTGTGCAAATGAATGTAACTAAATAAGGCATTACTCCTTCAGGAACAGCATCAGTGGCTGTTGCTGGCATTCTTGCTGCTCTGAAGATCACTAAAAACAAATTGTCTGATCACACTTTTGTGTTTCAAGGAGCAGGAGAGGTACAGATTTAGACTAAATTCAATGTTGCATTTTTATTGATACAGTATAGAACACATCTTAACTTAATAGTCTATGTTAGAATGAGAATGTAATTAGTTGGATTCAGCTATTTTGATTGGTTATTGTTAATCAATATGGCCAGGCTGCTATGGGAATTGCTCATCTGCTCACCATGGCAATGGCTAAAGAAGGAGTGTCCCATGCTGATGCTGTTAAGAAGATCTGGATGGTAGACTCTAAAGGACTGATTGTTAAGGTAACTCTTATTTAGGCAACCCTCTAAATAGTCTCTACACACGTTCCTATTATCATTACGCTAAGATGTGGCTGTCCTCCTACACCAGACCTGGAAATTGATATTTATGGTGACTTAATTAAGGTGTAGAATTTAATTACATGACTCAAATTATATGGCACATCTAGTGACGACATTCATTCCTGCAATGTACAGAACATGCTTAACAATTATTTTATGGGTTGTGTCTTTTAGGGTAGAAGTCACCTGAATCATGAAAAGGAGGAGTTTGCCAATGAGCATCCTCATATAAAGACCTTGGAGGAGGTGGTGAAGACCATTAAGCCTACAGCCATTATTGGTAATTTTGCATTGTACAGTACTTCAGACAACTGAACAGGATTGATACATTTTTGGTGAAGAGAAGGCCAGTCACAAGTTACATCCTATTATACAAATGGAACTATGACAGTGCGTTATTTGCAGTATGTTCGATTTTCTTTGTGCAGGTGTTGCTGCCATTGGTGGAGCTTTCACAGAGACTATTATAAAGGACATGGCATCCTTTAATGAGAGGCCCATCATATTTGCACTCAGCAATCCCACCAGTAAAGCAGAGTGCACTGCAGAGCAGTGTTACACACTCACAGAGGTAGCACTGGCCTGCCAGTTCTCGCACTATGTTAAAGAGTCAAAGAGTACATCCCTGATTAAATGCAGAGATAAAGGTCATATTGATCATATCATGCTTTATGACAGGAGTATGATAGCCTACTCTTTATAATGTTGCACTTCCTGATATAAAACTTGACTGTTGTCAGGGCCGTGGAATCTTTGCCAGCGGCAGCCCTTTTCAGAAGGTGACGCTTGCAGATGGGCGCACATTTTACCCAGGCCAGGGGAACAATGCGTACGTGTTCCCTGGTGTTGCACTGGGTGTCATGGCCTGCGGTGTGCGTCATATATCCGATGACATTTTTCTCACCACAGCCGAGGTAAATTAAAATTTTTAAATAAAATGGTCAGACACATCCCACTGTAAAGAAATTAGACTGAATACATCTTTTGATATGTGTGTGGCAGGCAATAGCTGGCATGGTTTCAGAGGAAAATCTGGCTGAAGGCAGATTATATCCCCCTCTCAGCACCATCAGAGAAGTGTCCTTCAAGATTGCTGTTAAGGTTAGTGACACTATCTAATCTTGCAACTTTCATGGCTACTATCAACACCATTCCTCCTTTTGCTATCTTTTACATTACAGTGCTACATTACAGAATTACATTGGATATGAACAGTCTACATACCCCTGTTAAAAATGCAGGCTTTTGTGATTTAAGAAATGTAACCAGGATAAATCATGTTGTATATGATATGACATAACTACCACAAATCAAGTAAATTGTATATAGAAACATTGTAATAAAAAAAACAATAACCTGGTTTCAAACCCAATAACTAATAATTTGTTTTAGAAAAAGTACTCTTTTTTTTTTTTTTTTTTATGGCAATTTTTTTTCTAGTCATCATTTAAAAATTTTTTCCAGATCACAAAAATGTGAGGAGATCTGCTATACATATACAGTGCAACCTCGATACTTGTGGGGGTTACGTTCTATGACGTTCTTAGGTTTTGACTCTCTCCTTTTTATGGTTCCTTTTTCAAGGGGAATTGTACATGTACTGTAAACTCAACAAAAATTATGAATTACTTGTCAAATGTTTTATTTACTACTTTTATTGGATAATACGATAATAAAAACAGTTTTTCAACTATTTTTATGTAATTTATTAGTACAAGCTCTGTTTTGACCTTTCGAGCCACTCGCGGCTGCTCGCGAACTATCAGATTTTTTGCGAGTTACTCTTAGTCTGGTTCCAAATGAAAACTCGCAAACAAACGAGGTCGCGAGTGTCAACGTCACGAGTATCGAGGTTCCACTGTACCTCTTCATGTCTTGTTTTAATAGGATTTAGATCTGGGTTTAGACTAGGCCATTGCAAATATTGATCTTTTTCTGAAGCCTTAATATTTGTTTACTTGGCCCCATTATTGTGCCTGAAGGTCATCTGTATCTGTTTGAGAGTGACCTACTGGGGTTTATAATCAAATAGATTGGTTTTTAGAATCCTGTTTCATTCTATTAATATTTTGATTTTGTTTAGAACCTTAGTGCCAGCTAATGCCAAGCAGCACCACAGCATGATTCTGCCACTGCCACGCTTCGTGCACCAAGCATTTCAGAATTATGTCTAAAAACTTCTACCTTGAGGTTATTAAACCATAACAAATTCTGCCACATTGCATCTGTTTAGTCACCTACCCCATGTCCCAGAAATGTGAAGAATATGACACATTGTTTTTACATGGAGGGAATGGTCTGTACTTTCTTGTATTTTATTGTTGCCATGTGTCTGTTGGAAGTATCATTTTGATGCTTCTATTCTTCTACTTATTGTTCATGGCATCAGCAACCAGATAAAACCAAGAAGGTGTTAAGAAAATCCTAAAGAAACACCAAATATTCAATTGGGGTTAATCAGAATCATGTCATTGATGACATGCAGTCGCATGGCTCATCAAAAAAAAGCGTATAACACTGGTTCAAGGAGGATAGTGCTCTTATTTATTTTCCTCCTTAAACTCTTTCTATATGTTTTAATTTGGATTTTGTTAGTTATATCACATCAAAAGTTATTTATTTTTGGTCATTTTTATAGGTATGTTTTTTTTTTTATATAACTATATATTATATAATATAGTGGTTATATGTGTAATATTAGATGTGGTTCTAAATGTTTTTTTTTTTTTTTTTTTTGCTGATCCATGAGCACCCTGGACTAGCACAGTAGTCTAAAGTGGTCTAATTTTATCCTGACTTACAACTGAGCAGTTGGGGGTAAAGGCCTTGCTCATCAAGTCCCAACAGTTAGACTTTGACAAAGCTGGGATTTGAACTCGTAACATTCTAATCAAATTCAAACCCAAACCCAAAGTCCTTACCAGTAGCTGACTATTTCTAAATTTCCAATTGGGATGAATAAAGTATCTCTTTATCTACAGTATGGGCATTAATGAATAAAAAGGAAAGATGCATTTTGCCATTTCCTTTAATTTCCCCTTGAGATCAGTACAGTTATTGTCTGTTATATGCAGCAATGCTAAAGTAATATGGTAACTTGTACTTCCCCCATATTATTAGTTAGCATAGGAACTGGACTGACATTTTCAAAATATAAATTAAGGAAGAAAAACCACTTTGTGAGCAGTAAACTATGCATCTTGTAATATCTCCGCATTTATCACACCTAATGTCCCACTCTTGTGCTTCTCTCTTTCAGATTGTGGATTATGCTTATAAACATGATATTGCGTCATGGTATCCTGAGCCCAAGGATAAAGAAGCCTTTGTGTTGTCACATGTCTACAACTCTGACTATGACTCCTTTACACTAGACTCCTACACATGGCCAAAGGAAGCCATGACAGTTCAGGATGTGTAGTTTTCCTGGCTCTTAGCTATTCTCTCATAACTCTCAAAGGGAGTGAAGTTTCAGCACCAGGCCTCAGCTTTTATATTCTTAAGATATATAATTTCTTTCTCTATATTTACACATTTGGCTAGTTAAAATGAAAACACTTGACTCTTAAAACATTGCCCCTGGTTGCAGGTGCCAAAGGGACGGCCTGTGTTATGCTAAAGCTTGAAATTTGGCATCGCAGCCCCCTAAAACAAGGGCACAATAATAATAAAATAAGGCCGAGTATACATTTTATGTCACTCCATGATTAACTCCTGACTGTTTTGATTGAGCACTCCAGTCTATTTGTGTACAAGACCCCTCTTTTTAAAAGCGCTCCCTTTCTTAATATGATTTTCCTCAAGTATTATCTCCTGTTAATTTGCTGGTATCTCTTTAGGGCTGTCTTGTTTGTATATGGTTACTGCCAATAGAACAAACTAAATGCTGATTATAATGAATTGAAGATTTCAATCAACAGAAATGTATTTTTGTTTGGATCAAAGATCAAAACTTTGATTCTGTTCGACTTTGTTGCTTTAATTGTAAAATCCATGGTCTATATTGTCTTATCAATATTACCAAATATCGGCTATATTTAAGAATGACTTAGGTGCCGACATCAAACAGATTTCTGTTTATGCTATGATGTACCACATAAGTCCTGAATGGATAGTTCAGAAGTTTTAGTACTGTTCTGAGTTCAATTTGAAGGATTGTTGCAGTTTATTATAATTTTCTAAACATGCCTTAGTTATTAGCGGCACACTACAAAATAATTCTATTTTCAGATATTCAAGGAAAGGGCAA
This sequence comes from Silurus lanzhouensis, assembly GCA_039877035.1. Taxonomy (NCBI): domain Eukaryota; kingdom Metazoa; phylum Chordata; class Actinopteri; order Siluriformes; family Siluridae; genus Silurus; species Silurus lanzhouensis. Next base: position 9,512,264 of record JBCEWE010000463.1, on the reverse strand, counting down.
ACAACTGTTTTGAATAAATAATAAAATCACACTAATTTTGTGTTGTAGTGATGGATGATCTTGAGAAAGGTGAGCAGGGCTAAAGCTAATGTTTTGGTTATTTAAAAACATTTTTTTCATTATTAATTGAATATTTTCAATCTTTAATTTATCACATATCTAAGGAATTGTTTATTTTACTGATACTATTACATAACTAAACCAGAAATAAATAAACAACAGGTCACTAACTACATTACTTATCGTATTACAGAATGAGAATGTACTTATTCTAGCAATTGAGAAACACAAAGTAACACAACTATGTGTCCTGCCTGAATTTCAAGTTTCTGTGCTGTTTTGTTGTAACCCTAAACATAAGCAGTAAGCAAGCAGTACTGGACGTGCAATGAACATACAAATTGAGCATTAACATCACTAATGGCTACTAAAGTCTACATGGTTTGCTTCAGCCCCCTCAGGTGGCAGAATATATAACTGCATCTATAAATTCTGCTCAAATGGGTTTCTCTTTACATTACTTGGAGAAAAGCTTGTGAAGACTTGTGAAGTGCTTTATAAACAAATCATTTTACATCTATTCCCCATTTGCTTCTATAATAACCTCCACTCGTCTGAAAAGATGTTCCACTAGATTTTGGAGTGTGCTTGTGGAGATTTTTGCTATGGTACTGATGCAGATTGAGGAGACCCGGGGTGTAGTCAGAGTTCCCATTCATCCCAAAGATGTTGAGTTGAATTCTGAGCTCTTTAGCAGGTCATTCGCACAGATCTTCCACTCCAACCTGTGTAAACCATATCTTCATGGAGCTCATGTTGTGCACAGTAGCAATGTCATGCTAGAACAGGTGTGGTCTTATAGTTCAGTTGAAGGGACATTTTGGTGCTACTGCATCCAAAGACATCCTATACAATTGTGTACCTCTAACTTTGTGCTTTGTGGTAACAGTTTGGGGAAGAAGAAATGTCAGATGTCCAAATACTTTTGTCCACAAAATGCAACTATCTTCTTTTATTTATATATATATATATATATATATATATATATATATATATATATATATATATATATATATATATATATATATAAACAGTAACCAAAAACAACTTAATAAAATAAAATTTTACATAAATATGAACAGTGTAGGAATGACAGTACTTTATAAATGTGGTTGCTTCTTTTTATAAGGGACCAAAACTAATAAGTTACTTGGCTGCTCAGGTATTTCATTGCCAGGTGTGTGTTTCTCCCTTTTTATTACACATCACATTAGTAAAAAGCAGTTGGACTTACCTAAGGTTGAAGTGACTGACCACAGGAAATTGAAAACTAATTTCAGAATGTAAAGGCATACTAAACAGGTATGCAATTTGTGTATATACTCCTCTGGTGTATAAACAGTGTGACAACCTACACAACATTAACATAACCTTATTCTAAGTTTAAGTAACTACAATGTATCAATTAGAATTGTGAAATTCATAGTTTATAGTTTTTGTTCTTGACACCACTTGTTCTAGGAAGCTGCTTAATCTGTTTAAATCCATAATTTGTAAAACAGATTAGAAAAAGAAAAAAAATGGTTGTTTCCGCCAGGGGGCGCAGTTGACTAGTGACATGACTCACTGATGAGAGCTGTTGAAGCATAATTTCTTAGGTGCTATAGAGAAATAATTTAATCAGCACCCATTCTTTTTTATTTTATACACTTTGCTTGTTAGGTGAGAGAGAAAGAGAGACAGACAGACATCTGGTGGATGAGTTAAAGAGATTGATGGCAACACATATAAAACACATTTAGATCCATGGATTCATCAGTCTGAAGTTAAAGGTGCTCTATATTTCAATTCTAGGCAGTCTTTCAGTGTATCTTTCTATAGATTTAAAGACCTGGAGTCTCATTTATAAAACTGTGTGTAGGATCCTTACTAAAAGTGTGTGTACCCGAAAGCCAAAATGACATAGGCCAAAAAATATTCAGACTTTTAACACACCTGTAAGTAATGTTCCCCTTATAAATCACAGATCACCTGCAAGTGTCTGTACACTGTTGTCTTCAGCAAATCGTTTGTAAGCTTTCTTGAGAGCCAGCTCCAGAAGAGGCTTTCTTCTGGGATGATGGCCATGCAAACCGACTGGTTGCAGTGTGTGCATTTAAATTTACATTTACATTTGCGCCATTTAGCAGACGTCCTTATCCAGAGCGACGTACAAAAGTGCTTTGAGTCTCTGGTAATGAATAAATCTACACTGGTACACAAGATTACAAACTTAATATAAATATAACTCTTGAATTCTACAAAGCAAATTTGGAAAGTGCTAATTTAAGTGTTTCAGGAGGAGGTAGGTCTTCAATCGTCGCTTGAAGATAGTCAGGGACTCCGCTGTTCAGACATCTAGGGGAAGTTCATTCCACCACCTCGGTGCCAGAACAGAGAAGAGCCTTGAAGTATACTTACCTCTCATTCTGAGAGAAGGTGGTACCAGTCGAGCAGTGCTGGAGTATCTCAGACAGCGTGATGCAGTGCGAGATGTGATGAGGTCTCTGAGGTAAGATGGCGCTGGTCCATTTTTGGCCTTGTAACAAGCATCAGTGTTTTGAATCTGATACGTGCATCTACTGGAAGCCCATAAAGGGAGCGCAGCAGTGGGGTGGTGTGAGAACTTGGGGACATTGAACATAAGTCGTGCAGCATTCAGGCGAAGACCTGCCAGCAGAGAGTTGCAGTAGTCGGGTCTTAAAATGACAAGAGACTAAACAAGCACCTGGGCAGCCTGTGTGGACAGAAATGGTCAAATCCTTTGGATGTTGTAGAGAAGAATTCAAAAGGAGCATGCCACATTAGCGACATGAGGGAAGAAGGACAGTTCATTGTCCATAGTTACCCTGAGGTTACGAGCAGTGGCTGAAGGGGAGAGCAGAGAGTCATAAAGTGTTATTTGGAGATCTTGACCTGGAAAAGAATCACCTGGGATGACCAGCAGTTCTGTTTTGCTGGGGTTAAGTTTTAGTTGGTGAGCACTCATTCATGAAGATAAAGATATGCAGTTGTAGCACTTGTCCTACAGTCTTCAGCATAAACGACTTTTTAATATCTTGGACCAGATCAGAAAACTGCCCTTGAACCAGTTTAGCAGCAAGGCAAAGGAAACAATTACAAACCAATATTATTATTGAAAGATACGTGTTTTCTCTATCTTTATATATCTATATCTCTATGTTAAGTTGTATTTCCTGTTTATAAATTTTAGCTACCTCTTTATTAATTAATTATCTTGCCATTTAATGTATGTCACCCCCAGTTCACATTCAAAGGACAGGATTTCAGTTGTTTAACTCAATAACATCTGTATTGTTTCTTTACAGACCAATTTCAACAAGGTGCAAAAAATCGAAATGAAACAGTATGGTGACAATAAACATCAGGTAAACTACCCAATGACACACCAAATAAAAATGTCTTTCAATTAATTGTCGTTGGATAGAAATAACTCAGGTAAATATGTGGTAAAATCCAAGAAGAGAGAGGAAAAAAAAGTAAACAAATGGTACACGTATGGTCCTAACACACAGATGAAGCACGAAAAATTATCCAGGTTTACGGGAAAAAGAAGGGTGGCTCGCCGGTTTCTACCAATGTTGAGCACTCCTAGCTGATTGTTGAAAGTATTCTAATTCCAGAGCTCCAAGAACTCCTCATCCAGCATCAAAAAAAAGATGTCAACCAAATTGGGAAGGGGGAATACAGAATTTTTTTTTATAAAAACCTTGCGAAGACAAGGCAGGAAAATAATATATTGCAGTAAATTCTCATTTACCCACATTAGTATTCCAAAGGTCCCCTGGTGGTCTAGTGGTTAAGATGCAGCGCTCTCATCGCTGCGACCCGGGTTCGATCCCCGGTCAGGGAACCATCCCCAGCCACTCTCAGTCTGGAAGTGAAGGCCCAAATGCTTCGAAACCTCTTACCTGATGGTAGAAGAGTGAAGAGTGTGTGTGAGGGTCGTCCACAATGCTGTATGGCTTTGCGGATGCAGCGTGTGTTGTAAATGCCCATTGTAGAGGGGAGAAACTCCAATGATCTTCTCGGCTGTCCTCAGAATCCTCTGTAGGGTCTTGCGATCCAAGACGGTGCAGTTCCCAAACCAGGCAGTGATGCAGCTGCTCAGGGTGTATCAATGGTCCCTATGTAGAACATAGTTAGAAAGAAAGGGAGGGAGGGAGATGGGCTTTCCTCAAAAAGTGCTGCTGGGTTTTCTTGGTGATGGTGCTGGTGTTAAGTGACCAGGTGAAGTTCTCTGCCAGATGAACACCAAGGAATTTGGTGCTTTTGACGATCTCCACAGAGGATCCATCGATGATCAGTGGAGAATGGCCGCTCTGTGCTCTTCTAAAGTCAACAACCATCTCTTTAGTTTTGACAGTGTTCAGAGACAGGCTGTTGACTCCACACCAGGCTGTTAATTGTTGTACCTACTCTCTGTATGCTGACTCGACGATCTTGCTGATGAGACCCACCATGGTCGCGTCATCAGAGAACTTAATGTGATTGGAGCTGTGAATTGCTACACAGTCACGAGTCAGCAGAGTGAACAGCAGTGGGCAGAGCACACAGCCCCAAGGGGCCCCAGTGCTCAGTGTGGTGGTGCTGGAGATACTGTTCGAGATTGGGACTGACTGAGGTCTCCCAGTCAAGAAGTTCATGATCCAGTTGTAGAGGGAGGTGTTCAGGCCCAGTAGGCTCAGTTTCTCAACCAGGTGCTAAAGGATGATTGTGTTGAATACTGAACTGAACAGCATTCGTACCTATGTGTCCTTATTGTCCAGGTGTGTGAGGGCCAGATGGAAGGTTGTGGCGATGGCATCGTCCCTGGAATGGTTTAAACAATAGACAAACTGCATGGGGTTCAGTGAGGGTGGTAGCTGGGTCTTAATGTGCCTCATGACCAGCCACTCAAAGCATTTTATTATGATGGGTGTGATTTCGACAGGGACGATAGTCATTAAGGCAGGAGACTGTAGACTTCTTTGGCACTGTGATGATGATCGCTGTTCCGAGGCATGTAGGAACAATGGTGCTGCTCAGAGAGAGGTTGAAGATGTCAGCTAAGGTGTCTGGTGCAGCAGACTTCCGTTGATTGCACAAGGTTTTCCTCACTTCAGACAGAGCACCTGGTTGTTGAGAGGAAGGGTGGTCTTCTTTGCCACCATGTTGTTCTGCACCTCAAACCTGGTGTAGAAGTTGTTTAGTGCATCTGGGAGGAAAGCTTCATGGTCACAAGCTGGTAAAATTGTCTTGTTGTTCATGATCATCTGGATGCCCTGCCACATGCACCGTGTGTCTCCGCTGTCCTGAAAGTGGCTGTGGATTCACTTGGCGTGTGCATACTTAGCCTTTCTGATAGCTTGGGACAGTTTGGCCCTTGCTGTTCTTAAGGCCGTCTTGTTCCCTGCTCTGAAGGCTCTGTACTTTAGCTGTGCACGCACCTTTGCGGTCATCCATGGCTTCTGGGTGGAGCGTGTAGTGATGGTCTTGGAGATGGTCACGTCATCAACGCACTTGATGTAGTCGGTCACTGATAATGTCCTCCAAGTGAATGGAATTGCCACATGATGCAGCCTCCCTAAACATGTCCTAGTCAGTGCACTCAAAACCGTCCTGAAGAGCAGAGGTGGCTCCTGCTGGCCAGGTTTTTCAGAGCCAGTTTAGAGCATCTGACAAGCAGTCTGTATGCTGGAATTAGCATAATAGAGATGTGGTCTGAGTAGCCAAGGTGGGGACCGGGCTCAGCACATTGCAAAGTCCACATACGGATGAAGTTTAGGGAGCACAGTCCTGAGATTTGCATAATTAAAATGTCTTCCGATAATAAACAGCCTTTTAGGTCGAGCAGGCCGCTAATAGCCCCATAAAGCTCACACAGTGCCTCCTTAGTATTAGTGCTGGGGAAATGTACACTCTTCACAATCCACATTAGGCCATGTCCACACTAATACATTTTTGATTAAAAAGGCAAATTTCTCTCTCGGTTTTGGCCCTCTGTCCACACTGAGAAAGCTTTTTGAAAATGCCCTCCAAAGTAGCTAAATTTAAAAATGCCATTTCACAGTTCACAAAGCGAAAGGAAAACAGCGCTTTTAAATGTATTATTAGTGTGGACACGGCATAATGTGGCCAAAACCAATGTCATAATGGTGTACTAAGGACTTTGAAAGAGGCTTTCAAAAATGACGACACATTTTTAGTCATTGTTGCGGCGTTTCAAAGAGCCAGTAAGTATATGAACACCAGGTGGAAATGATACGAGTTGAAATGACTTTTTGCCTGTGTGCAGTACAAAAATGTAAGGGTTTTTAGACATTTCTTTGTCTATGAGCAATTTTTGGTAAATAATTGAAAATGAAAGTGTGGACACAGGGTGTTTTTAGATGAAAACACAGTTTTTACCAATCATGGCCTGGTCTCCTGTCCATCAGAAACACATCCAACAACAGCACTGTCATCAGAAAGTTTGTGCAGGTGAAACAGTGCTGTGAGTGAGCTGTACTAAAGCTGTTGAGAATTATGTAAAAGATCAGCAAAGCTTTTGTAAGCTGTGTAAAATCCATTTTAGTAATGTAGAAACAATGGACAAGAAGGCAGTTTTTAAAATAATGTCCAATAAGCAGAGGTGGCAAAAGTACACACATCCTTCACTTAAGTAGAGGTACAGATACTCATGTTTTAAAATACTCTGGTAAAAATTTAAGTTCTGACTATACTTTTGTACTCAAGTTAAATTACAGAAGTTTGAGCTCTAAATTGTACTTAAGTAAAAAGTAGCCATTACTACTACCTGTTCTAGTGTCATGCTGGTAGCTGGACCTCACATCATATTAATATTTGAGCTGTCAACCAATATAAATATTTAATCGTGATTAATCACATGACTGTCATGAGTTAACTCATGATTAATCGCAACTAAACCACACATTTTTTAGCTGTTCTAAATGTACCTTATGTTAATGCGCCAATGTAGTGAAACCATACTTAACATTGAGCACGAACACAAAATATTCTTGTAAATGTTTTAAAGTAATTGTTGTGGTTCAAATTAAGGAAATCATCAGGACACCAAGCAGAACTTTTGCTATGTTTCCACACGGACAGTTAACGAGGTGATACCAGAGAAACTGTACCTCGTCTAACTTTCATACGGATTACATAATCAGTGAATATTGGTTTTAGATGTTAATTATTGTACTTAAAATTAGACATTTCAAGCATTTTTTTTACATATATTTATTATGTATGTGAGGCAAGTATTCACTGAGATTCAGGTTGTTTTATTTTTGTGTCTGTGAAGAGAGATGACAGAGATAGCAGAGAGCACACACTATTTGTTTTCTTTATTTTACGAAAGCACAGCGTTTTGTTGTTTTTATGAGTTTATACAAGTAATAGTTACAGATTCGAATCATGTATTGCTCTTATAGATAAAAAAAGACAGAGTAATTCAAGTTTGTTTAGCGTTATGAGAAAAAAAATGCAGACAGAGGGTTAATGTGTGCAACATGGTGAATTTTGGTGCTGATTTGAGACTTGGCGCATCAGTAAAACAAATGTTTGGTGATTCATTTATTTTTTTCTGCGATTATTTTTTTTATATCTGAGTAAAGAGAGAACATTTATACGGAAGCGCATTGCATTCACAAAGAGAAAAAAAATCACAGAAAGGATCTCATAATTATGACTTAATATCTCATAACTATGACTTACTAACTCATAGTTATGAGATCCTGATCTCTTAATTATGACTTAGTATCTCATAATTATGACTTATGACTATTATTATTATTATTATTATATTTTAACATTGACTACTAATATATGTTACACATTCTGACCGTCCACTGTCCACTTGATAAAAGATTATACCTTCCTTTTCCGGTTTGTCTGAATTGTTGCAGGAAAACACATTAACAAAATCGGAAACACAACAACAATTCAGACAAACAGGAAAAAGTTGGTATAATTTGTGAATGGAACACTTACGATCATTGGACAAGACACCTCTCATTCAAGATATACAGGAAGTACAAGAGTTTTTTTTTTCTTTATATTTATATTAAGCAATTAGCCATATACAAACAACATGGCAATAACAAGTACAATTTACATTACAATACACAGAACAGGTGCATGAAAATACAACTATATACACATATATTTAAGGAAAAGGGGGAAAATTTTTTTTTATAATAATAATAATTATAATAAAAAAATTAAATTTAAAAAAGGATAAAATAAACAGGGCTATGGTTTATTCTGTAAATCATATTTTTCTATAAAGGACAAAAGATTCATTGTATTTTTCTTTTTAATTACTTTTGTGTGCTTTTGTGAATGAAATAAACTCATTATACTTCATGCAAAAAACGTTGGTTTCACTTTCAAGTATTTTCGATTTGTGTATTTAAAATCAGAAGTATATTATTAACAAAAAAAATCTTTTTTATTCTTCATTATAAGTCCAAAGATAATGTCCTTCAATGTCAAATTTCTTAGATGGGGAACCTTTGGGCAAAACCATAAAGCATCAGTCTGTGGCAGGAGAAAGTTGGAACGCATATGTAAAAGTGTACAAACTAATCGTTATGTCATGATATACTGCAGCATTTCCAACATCACTGCATATGAATGTCCTTTCTCAAAGTAGCTTTGAATTAATTACATTTTCTTTTTGATGGTCAATGTTTACTTCTGTTATTTTCTTATATTTAAAGGTGCACTAATCGAAATGAAAATGTTTAAAGTAAATGGAGAACTTTAGACATGTACAAGAAATAAAGTTTTAAGATTTTTAGTCATTGTTGCGGCGTTTCAAAGAGCCAGTAAGTATATGAACACCAGGTGGAAATGATACGAGTTGAAATGACTTTTTGCCTGTGTGCAGTACAAAAATGTAAGGGTTTTTAGACATTTCTTTGTCTATGAGCAATTTTTGGTAAATAATTGAAAATGAAAGTGTGGACACAGGGTGTTTTTAGATGAAAACACAGTTTTTACCAATCATGGCCTGGTCTCCTGTCCATCAGAAACACATCCAACAACAGCACTGTCATCAGAAAGTTTGTGCAGGTGAAACAGTGCTGTGAGTGAGCTGTACTAAAGCTGTTGAGAATTATGTAAAAGATCAGCAAAGCTTTTGTAAGCTGTGTAAAATCCATTTTAGTAATGTAGAAACAATGGACAAGAAGGCAGTTTTTAAAATAATGTCCAATAAGCAGAGGTGGCAAAAGTACACACATCCTTCACTTAAGTAGAGGTACAGATACTCATGTTTTAAAATACTCTGGTAAAAATTTAAGTTCTGACTATACTTTTGTACTCAAGTTAAATTACAGAAGTTTGAGCTCTAAATTGTACTTAAGTAAAAAGTAGCCATTACTACTACCTGTTCTAGTGTCATGATGAATTAATTACATTTTCTTTTTGATGGTCAATGTTTACTTCTGTTATTTTCTTATATTTAAAGGTGCACTAATCGAAATGAAAATGTTTAAAGTAAATGGAGAACTTTAGACATGTACAAGAAATAAAGTTTTAAGATTTCATACTTCCTGTATATCTTGACTGACAGGTGTCTCGTCCAATGATCGGTAAGTGTTCCATTCACAAACTATACCTACCTTTTCCAGTTTGTCTGAACTGTTGTTGTGTTTTCGGATTTGTTAATGTGTTTTCGGATTTGTTATTTTGCTTTCAGATTTGTTACTTTGTTTTCGTATTTCTTATTTTGTTTTCGGATTTGTTAACGCGTTTTGCACTTCTCGACCACCGTAGCTTTTAATTTATTTAGCACATTAAATTCCACATATGTGATTACCATTCTCTATGACCATTAATCTGAATTTGAGAACAATTACTCAACCCTCCCCCATCCATCATTTGAGAAGACAGATTATACCTCTGCTGTTCTCCTCCCTGCATACAAATATAAGATATAAACAGGATAATCTGGTTTGTCAAGGCAAGTCAATTCGAGTCAAGTTTATTTCCATAATACTTTTCACAACAGACATTGTCTCAAAGCAGCTTTACAGAATTTAAGAATTACGGTGAATGATGTGCATTTATCCCTGATAAGCAGCCACGGTGACTATGGCAAGGAAAAACTCCCTTAGATGTGATGAGGAAGAAACCTTAAGAGGAAACAGACTTGAAATGAATTAGGAATCCATCCACATTTGGGTGACATCAAGAGTGTGATTATAATCTTTAAACAATACAGAACACTGTTAAGTGAGAACTAACATGAGCACTGGAATGTAAGATTGTGAGTAACGTCCTTTCTACAGTCTTATACAGTAATTTGAGATTATGGTACCAGGAGCTAATGAGCAACTCATTAAATAGCTCAACATTTGAGATCAATATAGATCCAACACCAGCTTCTCCATGCCAGAGCCTTTAAACACACAAAGAGGTCCGATGTCCAACCTCCACATGTCCAAATGGTGCTGGTACATCTCCAGATTTTTTGGGAAGTTTGTGAGGTCAGCATCTATTTCTTTTAAGGTCCACAATCTTAATGAGGTGGGACGTGACTGGAGCCGCATAACCTCAGGATGCCTCGGGATTTGTAGAGAAAGAGAAGCAGTGGAGAGGAATTAGCGTAGCTGCTGTTCATAATATTAACAAGCACAAATTGATAACGTGCATGTGATCAGATGTTCTGGAGCACAAGGTTATGATATGTGATGTGTGTTATGTGTAGGCTTTGCTAAAAGATACATTTTTTAAATCTGCACTTAAACTGGGAGAGTGTGTCTAAACCACAAACACTGTCAGGAAGACTATTCCAAAGTTTTGGAGCTAAATGTGAGAATGCTCTACCACCTTTAGTGGACTTTGCTATTCTAGGAACTACTAGAAGTTCAGAGTTTTGAGATCTCAAGGAGCGTGATGGATTGTAGCATGTTAGAACCAGAGGCAATTTCTTTAAGACTGTAACGGAAGCTCGGCTTCCCTTATAATGTCACAAAATTAATGGTCAAATATGTACTATTGTATTAACATTTTATTGACTAAAAATGCGTTAGAAAACGTTCATCTCAAAGACGAGTTCGTTCAGAATCAGTTACATATAGCAGGTCGGCTGACTCGATTTCCTTCTCATACATTCCCGCAGCGTCACAGTGCATTTCCCTATTGAAGCCCAGCGTCCATTGACTTCAATGGGGCTGCTTTGAACGGTTTTTTTCAGCGCTTCGAAACTAGACGGTCATTGGATAAACGCTGCGATTATGTCCCGCCCACGGACGCTCAGCGTCTCTGGGGGTGAATGGGGAGTGGGCTGGCCCGGACTCCGAGCTTCTGCGTGATGATTGGAGGGTCTGTCGAAAGACTGCATCTCCTTTTGACTGACAGCGATTCTGTACTATAAGGAATCACTGAAGCTATTCGCGCTCAGTCCCATCGCGGATTTCTCAAGTTCAGTCGAAATAAAAACTGCTGCAACCTATTTCTTTGATATTTGCTTGGCGAAATTGCTTGATTTTCATCATACATTTCACACAATTATACACCACATTCCTTGTTTCAGTTTTACAGAGTTTAATATTTTAAAATTGTACATGGCCATCCTTGATAACATCTTGGAGCAGATTCCTCGACGTTTTCAAATTTGGAAAGCATGCTCTTCTTAGAATTAGTCAATCCAGGGAAATTTGATGACATGAGACAGGTATTTCCAGAGGAGGCCTTCCAAAGTGTCCTGAAAAGTTATGGCCATCACTTTGATTCAGGAAGACTGAGGTCAGAACTTCAAGTCCTGTATTCAGATCAGGACTTGCAGGGTAACAGGGGAAAGCTGTGTGATTACTTGGTGTTCCTTAAAGACATGGAGTTGGACAGTGCAATGCCTCAGCTTTACAAACTGTTCTCATTAGTGGCAACAATTGGAGCTACATCTGCAGGTGTAGAAAGGAGCTTCTCCTGTTTAAAGCGCCTCAAGTCCTACACCCGAAACACAATGGGCCAAGGCCGTTTAAGCAGCCTAGCTCTGCTGGCCATTGAGAGGACACTGGTCAAGTCACTTGAAAAGACTCCTAGTTGGTACGACAGGGTCACAGACCATTTTCTTGAAAAGGAACGTAGGGCAGAATTTACTTTTAAATAAATAGACAATTTTATGATGTAGGCCGAAAATGAGCTTCCCCTCTCTGACAGACCAGTAGCCGCCACTGGTTAGAACACTGGACAGATAAATAAGAACTAAACCATTTATACCTATTCTATACCTATTTTGTAGGTAAGTAGCAGTAGTTTGTAGTCGATTCGGGTTATATGGTCATATTTTCTTGACCTTGTGAGAACTCTGGCTGCTGCATTCTGGACTAACTGTAGCTTTTTTATTAATGATGCAGGACAACCACCTAGTAATGCGTTACAATAGTCCAGTCTGGAGGTCATGAATGTATGGTTGAGCTTCTCTGCATCAGATATAGACAACATGTTTATTAGCTTAGCAATATTTCTAAGGTGGAAGGAGGCTGTTTTTTGTAATATGGTTGATATGATTTTTCAAAGACAAGTTGCTGTCTAAAATAACTCCCAGGTCTTTTACTGTTGAACTAGTAGTTATAGAACATCCTTCCAAATACAGGTTGAAATGCTGGAGCTTCTGTGTACTGGTTTTTGGGCTGATGAGGAAAATCTCTGTCTTATCAGAATTTAATAATAGAAAGTTATGCATCATCCAATTACAATCAGACAGGTAGGATTTAAGCCAACTTAATGCCTGTCCCCGAATGCCGATGTAATTTTGTAAGCGATCTAGGGGATCATGATCTATAATGTCGAATGAAGCACTAAGATCGAGCAAAACTAACAGAGAGATGTAGTTTTGGTCTGAAGCTAAAAAACAGGTAGTTTGTGATTTTAACTAGAGCAGTTAATGTGTGATGTACAGTTTAACAATGGAGCAAATATATCAGTAAACTGATCTAAACTGTACTGAAACTACAAAACGGAGATGTTCCAGATAGGAACATAAATGACTACCAGATTCTGTTAAGGCAAACATTAGTAAGCTCACCAACTGTATTGTTCCAAAAATCATAGATCACAAACGCCCTGGATAAATAGTGGTGTCCCAGCCAAACTAAATTCTCAAAACTTTAGGAACCTTGTGGCCTACAAGAAGGCAGAATATGACTCTATCGCAGGGGTGGCCAATCAGTCAGAGACTGAGAGCCACATTTTTGACTGTGTTACGGCAACGAGCCACATCATACACATGGGCACACATGAACATCACCCATCCCTTCCTCTTACACACACACACACCCCTCTGCTCAGCCAGATTTATTGTAAATGTCACACACCAACATAATGACAGAAATTGACTCCTATAGTTCTAAGACCACAGGACAGTCATTTTCAACAATGAACATTGTGTGCACTGTCTCACACACAAACTCTGTTTAACCAAGTCCACAAACAAAAATATAATAATTTACAATAGCGTTTTATTTTACTATGCATGTTACTTAGTGGGACTTTTGGCATTCCTTGCCTTGAACAATCCCCTTCAAATCTGCCTCGTTTTCCGTTGTTGCCACTTGAAGCATTCTTTCACATGGGTGTCAGTCAGAACAGATCGATGCTTTGATTTCACGTGTTTCAGGGTAGAAAACAGACTTTGTGGGGTTTTTTTATATGCATGTTCACTTCGCTTGCGTTCAATACGGTATTTTCGTCAAACGCGCATGTGCGTGAGATGAATATGGTGGGCAATTAATTTTTACAAGGGGCCACATGAAAAACCTGAATTGTGTCAGAGGGCCACACCAACGATAATATTTTAGGGCTGCACCGAAATGAAAATTCAATTCAAAAGGCAATGAAATCCATAATTTTTTGTGTAATGCCTTTTGCCTTGGCACCATCACTGGAAAACTTTCCTGCCTTTTCAAAAACGTCCTCTACAGACGGAGTGCGCATGCTCGGATTGACTTTACTTTTCTGCGCCGCATTCTTCTCATATTTAGAATGGCAATCGGGATGTTTGGATTTCAGGTGATAAATTAAACCCGACTTGGAGAAACTCTTTGCAGATACACCCCCTCTTGAAATTTCAGCATTGCATGTTTTGCACATCGCTCTCCGCACACAGCAGACATGTTGCTCTTATCAAGATAACTGTGTGCTGGCTGCGCTTTTTTATTGCGCCATTACAATTGTGTTTCTGCCGTGTTGTTTCGGTGATTTAGGTATTTCCATAAATTCTCGGTGCATCCCTGTAATTTATGATTGGCCTCATGCCAAGGTCTGATATACCGCAAAGTTTCCCAGTAGGGGCAAGCTCATTTAAGTCCTAAAAATACCGAATTTAACTCAAGCAAAGCGAACACGCACATTAAAAATCAAACACACACAAACTTCGAAAGGAACGTAAGAGCCGCATAAAACCAGCCAAAGAGCCGCATGTTGGCCACCCCTGCTCTATACATTCAAAGCAGTTAAAATAAATTACAGTACTTTGCTGCTTATAAAGAGATCTAGACAGAGTCTAAACTAGACAGCAAGTCCCTTGTAAAGACTGCTCATTATTTTCATTCACTTTAGATTTCATCAAGTGATTTTTATACTCTGCATTAGTGATTAGACAAAGAGGCCATGGTGTTTACATACTGTTTGAGCAGCTGCTGTTTATAAAAGAGAGAACACCCACTCTATTGTAAATATTGTAGCTAGTTGATAGCTGTATTTATGATGTTATTGCCAATGGAAGAACAATGTTTAGACACAGCTGCCAGAGTTTTGAATTAGGAAATCTAGTTTGAACTTGTGGTGGTGCTTTTTGTGTAAAATGCCCTAAAAATATGTTATCAGTTTTTCGAACTTTCAGTCCTGGAGCAAGTGGAAATTTCTGTGTCTGAGCTAAAAAAAAGAACACCTCCCTCTTTGCATATGGACTCATAGGCCAGGATATGTGGCAGCTATCCTGTGCCACTGAATCACATTGTAAAGTCCAGCACATGGATGGTCAAATGTATTGCAACAGTTCAGTGTTTTAACACTCATAAGGAAACAGAGAACAAGCCATTCATAGTCAGGACCTCTTGTAGGACTCGGTTGCTCATCTTGATCAGATCCAAAGAAATAATGTTCTGTCTGACCAAATAATTTTGTTCTCTTAGACGGAGGTTTGAATGACACCCTGAAGTTCAAAACAAGTAATTTACAGAACCTATGTTCTTGCTCAGAACAGAAGGTTTTCATCCAATTTTAACATGACTAATGCACAGTGGTGAACCTTTGCAATATTTATTATTCCCATTAATCAGAAAGGCCATGTAATTAACTGACATCTTTTGACTATGTTAAAATGGATGCCAACAGGTGAGTGAATCATAAGCCAACAGCTGGACCAAAAATATTACAAATATAAACATGCCCATGCCTCAAGAGGGACTAGGGCAGATTTACTTGCTGGAGATTTAAACTCCTGTAGAGGCTAGGAAGAATTATATAATGACAGGGAAAAAGGGGACCCGTTTATAATAGTACATATTCAGTCGAATATGCTGGTGTATTCAGACTTAATAACCATCAGTTACATTAGCTTTGAGTGCCTTCAAATGCATTTCTCTACAGTGATTATTTATTTTTTGCTTTGTTGAAACATTCTAAATGGATTTTTTCATGGATAGGTAGTAACAAAGAATTTAAATTATTATACTTTTAAAACTACAAATGATCCCACTTTAAATCACAAAGAAAGTTATTGACATGGTTAGGTATTTTTGTAGATTTCTTTTGAACAATGGAAAGTCAAAAATCAAAATATTAAGCTTTGTGAGTTGTCAGTTCAAATCGCATTACCAAGATGCCATTATCCTTAACTGCTCAGTGGTATAAATTATATAACTGTAACTCACTCTGGATAAGGGTGTCTGCATTGCTGTAAATGTAAAATGTTATGTAAATTATTTGGTGCTGTATGTATAAATCATTGTTGTGTGGTTATTGCAATAACTGGATCTAGGATTAGAATATTGGTTTGTTTAAAGTTTAAAAACCTGAAAAGATATCAATGCCACATATTATGAATAAGACAAAATAGCTTTTTCATTAGTAGTGGAATTCATGTTTATGGTTGCTAAACTATATCAGAACAGTATTTTAATGTCATTACAACAGCTCCAATAAATATTTAATTTGCCTTTCAAACAATTCTACAGATACCTCCCAATTAGACATTATACACACAACTATTAAAATCTCTATATTATATATTAAAGACTTCATCTCTCGATTTCTTGTTATGATTGCTGTTTATTTATTAAACAAATAAAAGTGAATGCTGCATAAAACAAGTTAAAGCCATGTGCCCCAGATTTCCAAGTATGGCATTAAACTATATAATGTTTACACTTCTTGATCCCCTTGAATATATAAAATGTTTATATGTTGCTGTGAAACTGATATACAATGAAACATATGTTAAACAACTTTTTAAACAGTTCTATGTTTTTTCAAAGTGGCAGATTTTGGAGAGGATCAGATCAATCATATTTTTGACAATGGGGCGGGGTGGATGTAAGTCATGAGGTAGATTGTGAGCCAGCATCATCTCCCAGGCATCTAGTATGTGTATGTTAAGTCCATGAAACATAGCACGAAGTACAGTATCCTGCTGCTGAGAGAACCAGTCACTGTTTGACAGGCTGATCTGTAAGTTCAGTTTCCTCATGTTGGCAGAACGGATCACCACTAAAGTAGTAGGCTCACGTTTCAGCAGCTGCAACAAGGCCCTGCGGATGTGCCGGAGGCGCCGTATATATATATCAATAGGGTACATGTTAAAGTGGGCCCCAATACTTACAAGAATTACAGTGTTTGGTCCACCCTCAATCCGATCAAGCTCATTTGCTACATAGCGCAGCTCAGAAGTGAACAATGTAGTAAAAAAGATGGGTGGTCCATGGCAACGGAAACTGATCATAATGTTGTTCTCGCTGTCCACAGCCACATATGGTCCTGCACTTTTGGGAATGTAAAGATTCACCTGTTTCAGGTCTGTGGAAGTTGGACAGTGGAGAGAAAAAAAACTTAATGCTTTGAATGGAAAAAAATTATAAAAAACAAATCATTGACATTTCAATAATTTTCTCTTACTTGGAACAACTGCAGTGAGGTATTCAAACCACTGGCGTATAGTTGAATCTCCAAACATGTATACAACCTTCCCTCTAAGACACTTTGTTATGGCTGTTGCGTTATTAAACTGGTGCATATCCTGGCCCTTTAAAGGTCTCCAAGTATTTTTATAGTAATATCCAGAAGTAGTTTGATTATTTTTTACCTGGATTTGTCCTTTCAGGGAAGAAAAATGATATAATGTAATAATATTACAATCATAATAATATAATAATATAATAGAATTTGTTCATATCCAATATTTCTTTGAAAATGTGCATTTACTTAATAGACTCATTCTTTTGGAAAATGCATTCTAAACTGACTGCATTTTAATTTTCACCACTGTTTACCTTTGAGTCACATGTCAATTGTGACTTTCAGTAGTGCCAATTCTTTCACTTGAGGCAAGAAATTGCCCCAAACCCCCAAAACAACAGTCACTGACATTATCAACAACCTCCTCTGGGCAGGATAAAGGTGTCACAATTTGAGGTCAACCTATAGTGGATTTTACTAATACTTGTATCTTGGTTTGATTGTAGTTGGCGATAACCAATTAATCAACCAATAGTTTTAAAAATGGAAAATGGATAAAAAAAAACCAAACATAACTCTCCATTTAAAATTTAACTGTATTACGGAAATAAAAAATAAAACAGTGCTGAATCATGAGCGTGATAAATGAAATAAATATAAATATATCTTAATAAATAAATATAGTGATATAATTAATTAATGATGAATTTTAAATAATAAATATAATATAGTGCTCTTTGTGCATTGAGTGCTCTCTGTGCAGCATGCAGTCTCTTGTGTAAAAACAAACAGCATGGGGTGTCCTTAATTGCTCTCATAATGACACCGGACCTTCTCAGCCGCTCCAGCAATGGATGCAAGCTGGAAAAACTATCAATGTTCTTTTTTTCCCCGATAGCCAATAGTCCAGCAATCAACAGATGAATCGGTCTAGTCACAATTCCCTATTCAAAGAAAACATTAGGAACAGAAATATAGAGGCCATAACACAAGATGCATACCAATCAGCAGCAGTAAGAATTGCCAGATTGGAATACAAACAGAAATACAGAAATGAGCCCCAAAAGTTCTAAAACCAAAATTAACCTCTGATATTGATTAACATCAGTAGGGAAACATCTTTCTGACAACTTATTGAAAAGTCCAAAAAACATCCGGCACTACAACAAAAACACCACCCCAACTAAATACCCACACAAACAAAAAAGAATGCAACAGTTTGATTATGTCAGTGAATTGCTGCCTTGCTGTCAAAAATAAAAGTGTTTATAATTAAAAAATGGAAAGTAAATGAAGATAAATTACATTTTATTAGTATTTAGTGTGGCCAACATTTGGCTTACAGTGTGAGGTCGTGGAAGACAATTCCTGCCATAGGCCAAAAGGTAATTATACTGCATCAGCAAAGTCTCTCCCAGGAAAAAAATTCTAAAACAGACTGTGGTTTAAAATTGTGCTGTTCAAGCTATTTTCAAAAAGTACAAATAAACTAGCAATGTTCTGGATTGTAGATGCAGCGATCGATAAACTTTTTTGCTCCACAGACCGGATTAATGTCGGTCAATATTTTCACATACCGGTTTAATGTCACACAATATTTTCACGGACTGGCCTTTAAGGTGTGGCGGATAAATACAACAAATAAACTTATACAACCGGCATAAAAACTGGTATTTTCTAAATATAATGAGAGAATCCGGTAATATTCCAAAATAAAACATTGTTCAGAATCAGAGAATAAATAAAATGGAAATAATGTAAGTTATGTATTCTTTCTGTGCGTCCTGGTACCGATTGACCCACGGACCGGTGCCGGTCCATGGCCCGGGGGTTGGGGACCACTGATGTAGTGGATAAAGAACATATAAAGCTTACTTCCCTTTGACACTAAGATATCATGCAGTATATAAACATTGAACTGGTAGAAACCAGAGGGATCCAGGTAAACTAATTTACTGTCAGGAAAAATGTCTGGGCAGAAGTGGTTTTCATAGAAGAATTGCATTCATAAAGCCATACCTCAAACATGGAAACAGGGCTAAGTGACTCAACTATAAACAAAAACATAGGAACAGAAAAATTGCAGCAGTTACACTGGACAGAGTCAAAATCTGAAATATTTGGCCGTAACAAAAAACAAGTTTCCTAAAGGGCTAAAGGGAAGTACAATAATGAGTGTCTACAGGCAATATTGAAGCATAGTGGAGGTTCCTTGCAAGTCTGAGGCTGCTTTTCTGCAGATGAAGTTGGAGATTTGGCCAGAGGCAGATATTTATCCATCATGCAACACCATCATGAAGGCATCTGACCTTTCCAAAATGTATTCTGCAGCAGGACAATGATCACAAACATACAGTCAATGGCATTAAGATCTATCTAACTTCAGCATATAGAACAACAGGTAATCCTGGAAGTAATAGCTTTGACAACCACAGAGTTCTTATCTCAACATTATTGAGTATATCTGAGATTAAATGAAGGGACAGAAGAATTTCAGGTAGCCTACATTCATAGAAGATCTGTGGTTAGTTCTCCAAAATATTTGGAACAACCTCTCTGCCATGTTCCTTCAAAAACTGTACATAGACATTCAAGCATACCTACACACATTGACAAAATTGTTGGTACCCTTCGGTCAATGAAAGAAAAACTCACAATGGTCACAGAAAAAACGTACTAATCTGACAAAAGTAATAATAAATGAAAAATTATATGCATGTTAACCAATGAAAGTCAAACACTGCTTTTCAACCATGCTTCAATGGAATTATTAAAAAAAAACTCATGGAACAGGCCTGGACAAAAATAATGGTACCTCTAACTTAATATTTTGTTGCACAAACTTTTGAGGCAACCACTGCAATCAGATGATTCCTGTAACTGTCAATGAGACTTCTGCACCTCTCCGCAGGTATTTTGGCCCACTCCTCATGAGCAAACTGCTCCAGTTGTTTCCGGTTTGAAGGGTGTCTTTTCCAGACGGCATGTTTCAGCTCCTTCCAAAGATGCTCAAAAGAATTAAGGTCAGGGCTCATAGTAGGCCACTTTAAAATAGTCCAGTGTTTTCCTCTTAGCCATTCTTGGGTGTTTTAGCTGTGTGTTTTGGGTCATTGTCCTGTTGCAAGACCCATGACCTGCGACTGAGACCAAGCTCTCTGACACTGGCCAGCACATTTCTCTCTAGAATCCCTTGATAGTCTTCAGATTTCATTGTGCCTTGCACAGATTCAAGACACCCTGTGAGAGATGCAGCAAAGCAGCCCCAGAACATAACAGAGTAGGGACAGTGTTCTTTTCTTGATATGCTTCATTTTTCTGTCTGTAAAAATAGAGCTGATGTGCCTTGGCAAAATGTTCAGTTTTTGTCTCATCTGTTAATAGGACATTCTCCCAGAAGTTTTGGCATATTCCAGTCTAGCTTTTTAATGATTTGTTTTCAACAATGGTGTCCTCCTTGGTCGTATCTCATGTAGTCCAAGTCAAGTCAAGTCAAGTCAAGTTTATTTGTATAGCGCTTTTCATAACAGACATTGTCTCAAAGCAGCTTTACAGAAATCAACAGTCAAGGTGAATGGTGTGCATTTATCCCTGATGAGCAAGCCATGGCGACTGTGGCAAGGAAAAACTCCCTTAGATGTTATGAGGAAGAAATCTTGAGAGGAACCAGACTCAAAAGGGGAACCCATCTTCATTTGGGTGACATCAAGAGTTTGATCATAATTCTTTCAACAATACAGAACACTGGAGAGTAAGAGTTAACATGAGCACTGAAGTATAAGATAAATAAGTAAATGTTCTTTCAACAGTCTTTGGTATAAAAGTAGGAGCTACTGAGCTCAACATTTGTGATCATCACAGATCCAGCATCAGCTTCTCCATGCCAGAGCCTTTAAACACTCCAGGAGGTCCAATGTCAAACTCCACACATGCAGTGGGATCCAATTGGCACTGGTAAGTCCCTAGATGGTTCAGGATGTTTGCGAGTTTGGCATTTACTTCTTTAAAGTCCATAATCTTCATGAGGTGGGACGTGACTGGAGCTGGCCAAACCTCAGGAAGCCTCGGGATGGGGAGAGAAAGAGAAGCAGTAGAGAGGATTTAGCGTAGCTGCTGTTCATGATATTAACAGCACAAGTTGATAATGTGCATGTGATCAGATGTTCTGGAGCACAAGGTTATGATGTAAAACGTATGTTATGTGTAGGCTTTGCTAAAAAGATATGTTTTTAATCTACACTTAAACTGGGTGAGTGTGTCTGAGCCCCGAACACTGTCAGGAAGACTATTCCAGAGGTTAGGAGCTAAATGTGAAAATGCTCTACCACCTTTAGTGGACTTTGCTATTCTCGGAACTACTAGAAGCCCAGAGTTTTGAGATCTCAGGGAGCGTGACGGATTGTATGTGGTCATATTTTCTTGACCTAGTAAAAACACTTGCTGCCGCATTCTGAACTAACTGTCCACTGAACTAACTAGTAAAAAACTGATCTAGTGTGGACATGCTGTGCTAGTTATGCTGTTGGTGATTTAGTCTAAATTGACACTTAACCAGCTTTACTGCCACAGCATTTCCAGGCGACATGCTTTCTTTTCTGTTTTGCCCTAGGACCATAATTTGTTTTCTAACAGGATCATGACCCCAAACATACAGGGTCATCTTAATAAATCTTAATAAATTGAAAATCATGATAAAGTTGATTTATTTTAGTAATTCAATACAAAAAGTCAAACTTGTATATTATATAGATTCGTCAAACACAGACTGATATATTTCAAGTGTTTATTTCTTTTTATTTTGATTATTATGGCTTACAGCTAATGAAAACTCAAAATTCAGTATCTCAGAAAATTGTAATAGTGTGAAAAAGTTCAATATTGAAGACTCGTTACACTCTAATCGGCTAATTAAATCCAAACACCTGCAAAGGTTTCCTGAGCCTTTAAATGGTGTCTCAGTTTGGTTCAGGCTACACAATCATGGGGGAAGACTGCTGACTTGACAGAAGATGACCATTGACACCATGCACATGGAGGGTGATACACAAAAGGTCATCACTAAAAAAGCTGGATGTTCACAGAGTGCTGTATCCAAGCACAAAAATGGAAAGTTGAATGGAAGAAAAAAAATGTGGTAAAAAAGGTGAAACGAAGCCCATTCAAGAATTTGGTTGAGAGTCACAAAGAGTGGACTGCAGGTGGAGTCAGTGCTTCAAGAGCCACCATGCACAGACGTATCTATTTTCTACAACTGACACATTCCTTCTGTCAAGCCACTCCTGAACCAGCGACAACGTCAGAGGTGTCTCACCTGGACAAAAATCAAGGTCCCAGAGTCTGCAAGATGAGAGGAGAGGCACAGCATCCAAGTTGCTTGAGGTCCAGTGTAAAGTTTGCACAGTCAGTGGTGCTTTTTGGGTGACATTTATAATCGTAGGAATAGCTCCAATGGATAAAACAAAAGAAAAGCATACCTGTGATGGATAATAAAGGACACAACTTTCTCTGTAATGTGACATTCCACTCCAGAAAAGTGATGGTTTGGGAAATTGTACATGAGAAAATCCTGTAAGCCCTTAATCAAACAGTTTTTTAAACATGTCATGTCTCTTGTTCTTTTTGTGTAAATAAATAATGTATGAAATTCTGGATAAATATGAGTGTTTTTACAGGCAATGGTTGTTGAAATATCATCCACAATCCATCTGCTGAGCATTTGCTTGTTCACAGGTAGACCTCTCCTCGGAGGGCCATAGCAGAAGAACGGCTGCTCCAACTTCCTCCACAGTTCTGTGGGCATATATGTCAATTGCAAGTACTGGACACAGTCAGTTAAGCTTCTCCTTCTTTTCCTTCTTAGGGAGAGGAGATGACCAAGAGAAAGACAGTCTTAACTGTGAGGAACCTCACAGTACCTCCGTCAGAGGCTCAAAGAGAGGCAACCGAGCAACTTTAAATTCCGAGCAACTTTAAGTTTCGCATGCCTTATTGTGCTCTCGTCCACAATCAAAGCAGTTGTTATGTTGCTAGATTGCTCAAAAAATATAATTCCAGCTTTTAAAGATGCTTGAAGCTGCGTGAAGTTATATGTGCCGCAGCCCTCTCGCTTACATTGTTATCTCTGAGCAATCATAACAGTTTCAGTCAAGTCTAGTTTGGGCTTAGATATTCTTTCTCTGGGTTTGGTAAATACCTTATCCTTAGCAGAAATGTCAAGTCAAGTCAAGTCAAGTTTATTTCTATAGCGCTTTTCACAACAGACATTGTCTCAAAGCAGCTTTACAGAAATCAACAGTCAAGGTGAACAGTGTGTATTTATCCCTGATGAGCAAGCCGTGGCGACTATGGCAAGGAAAAACTCCATTAGATGTAATGAAACTGGCGAACAAAAGAAGCAAAATTAGATGTGTGTGATCTGTAGCAATGCAAATGAGGAAAGCTAAAGTGAAAACATCAGGGGTGCAAGTCGAAGTTTGTCCTTCTCGTCTCTTCATGCCAGGCTGAGTGAGAGGATGTTGGTGTAATGTAGAGGTGGACGGGTGGAGGGGGTCATGGTGCAACGCAACAATGCTCCATCACTGCTTCAACCCACCAGGTGAAGGAAAAGACAAGGACAGAAAGGGCTACAAAACCACTTAATTGTACTGAATTTGCCCCCTTTTCCAGCTCCAAATGAGGCATCCCTGGCACCCCAGGGGCATATAACTGGTATTTTTGAGGCTAGAATGTCAGTTTTCATCACAAGTGACATTAGCCAAAAATATGGTAGCTTTAACCAAACTAAAATTAATGACAAATTTGTCATTTTCAGTCGAAATTTCGAAAATTTGATTAAAAAATTCTTATAAAGATATTATCTTATTTGAAAAAAAAAATTATATAATTAATGCCCATGTGGGTGGGCCACTTTTGCAGGGTATTACATTTCGTTCCAAATAAAATTTAAACTTGAAAATATTTTAGAATAGTCAAAGTGCAGATACTGTATATTTTAGATAGATAGATAGATAGATAGATAGATAGATAGATAGATAGATAGATAGATAGATAGATAGATAGCATTACATTGGGACTGAAAAAAATAATTCACAACTTACCTTCTTCTGCAGGTATTACTGTTACATTGCCCATCCCTGATGAATGTATAGGAACTTTAAGATTTATACCACTAAAACAAATATTTAAGTGTTATTCTTATATGAGGATGGCAAAACTGTCTCATTAGTCATCAAAATAAAATTGTTGTATTTTCTTTTATAATTGCACTCTTTTTTGAACAAAACTAATTTCTCAAGTATTCACTATTTGACTATTTTTTTTCTTTTATTTAACTTGTTTTCTTTTTCATTTACCTTTACTCTTAACAAAATGTGTATAAAACTAATTTATCTGTAAAAATACAGAAATGCTCTCTCACCTCTGAAAGAACTGTGCATCATAATTTGTTATAAAGTTTCCCTTCATGTCAGCTTTAAAATGTGTAACTCGTGCATCACAGCCTAGTGTTTTTGGCTTATAGCAGTACCAGGGTTCTCCAGTTAAAATGTCAGTGTAGTTGCAAAGTGGATCCTGGTTGAGTGGTAAGCACAAGTTGCACACAGTGGTCTCTGAGGCAGCACCAGTGCGGAACATACTCTTAAAAACCCCCCTATCAGGTTTCTCTTCTTGCAGCCGCTTAAGCACAACCACTGCTTCACTTGAGTGCACCATGGTGATTTGTACCCATACTACACCAACCCACAGCAGTGGGAAAGTCACTGTATAGTTACCATCTTGGTGGTCATGCACCTTCCCTGCAACTCCAGCACCCAGCTCTGGTGAATGGAGTCGAGCTATCAGAAAATCTCCACCATGCTTCTTAGGCAGGCCAAGAAAGTTCTGCATATGGACACTGACCACAAGCTGGCCACCGATGTGTTGCCTTGGTGGGCCATGAATCATAAAGTAGCTCTTGGCAGGGTCGCTGCTAACCTCCAAAGGCAGGCCTTGTACTGCTGGACCTGGCCATGCAATGGAATTGAGCAGATCTCTTTCTTCTTTGGCCTCTTCCGCTGTGGGTTCCTGGCCAAATTGTGCACAGTAGTGGTGGTTTACTTTCGCTGGCAATAGGATTTTAGGACGCTTAAAGGCTGAGTGAATGCTGCTCTGTATTTTGTAGAAGTTGGATGTGAGTTGATCATTCAAATCCTGCAAACATCAAAAAGAGTTTTTTCAATACACAAGAATAATCCAATACACAATTAAAGCAATGGACATTGTCCTCAGTATATTTTAGTATGGTTGCAGGCATACAAGTTGAGGGTGGAGCCAGAGGAAATGAGCGGAGAAGAAGACCTGGGGCTGATGTGAGTAATCAGTGTGCTCGGTTTCAGTGTCTGGTGACGTGGATAAAAAGGAGAAAGACACCAAGCAAAGCTGTCTGTGTATGCATGGGTGTAGAGATGTGTATGTGAAACTGGGTAGTCTACTAAAATGTATGGCTGAACCATGGGAGTGTGTGTGCCTGGTGTGATTACTGAAAAGGAACGTGCAGAGGCGAAAATTTATGTACACTTTTTTGGACATTGTGATTACAATCCTTCTGATTGAAAGATTTGGTGGACTGCTTTCATGAGACGTTCTCTAATTCGATATGGTGTTTACATGTGCTGGCGCTTTTAATTGGAAGGACTTTGTGATATGCGCACATTAGCCTATGTCCTGTCGACATGAAGTTCTGTTTTTCTTATGCACATTATTTGTGTCTGAAGTGTTGCTCTTAATCAAGCAACAGGGTGAATTTGTAGATATACTACTGCTGGAAGGTACAAAGAAAAGACGGACACAGGGAGCTGAGCTTTTTCGTGGCTGTGCATCTCTAAGGATCATCTTAATTTTACCCCTCCCTCCTCCAAAAAGCATGTGGATGAAGGTCCGTAGTAAGGCCTGGTGGGAGTGGGTTGTATTGCTGGAATTTAGTGAACTGGACAAAAACTAAAGTTTTGCATGAGTCACCCGTCATTCACACGTTTGTGTGGACTAATAAAGGGATTTAAGGCCCCAAAAGAAGAGACTGTCAGAAATCCAATTCCCCTAATTATGTGTGTCCCGGGTTTTTTACAAACTTGAAAGCTGTGCAAAATTCTGTGTTGTGAAAAATCAAGTGTTCACCAGAGCACAGTAAAAAAGTTTGTGTATATCTTCTATTTTCCCTTTGGCCGATACAAAATCTGACATGGATGCCAGGTGAAGTGATTTAAGGAAGTGTATTTTGTCCCTCAAGTAATGGGTCTTATCAACTGCAGTAAACAGTTTAAAGAATTTAAATGGCAGAATCTTTATTCTGTTCAGTTTATAGAAAAGTTTATACCACCCCTCTTAAACCGATTGCAATTTAATTCGGTTTGGGCATATTTTTCCGACTGAAGTCAAGTCAAGTCAAGTCAAGTCAAGTCGAGAAGCTTTTATTGTCATTTTAACCATATATAGATGACGTATATAATGTTCCACCTGAACCCTGGTGCTACATACAACAACATTCACTGTAAGATATCTTTTATCACTAGTCCTAGATTAGGTTGACCCAGAACACTCAGCTCTTGTCTTTATCCTCTCTTCATACGCTTACGCTGTGCGAAAACCCAAACTGTCGCCTTTTGGTATGGCTAATCCTCGTTTTGTTGCTTCTGCTAAACAAATAACATGACCAGATGTGGAGTTATTATCATCAACCGTTTTATGTTCTCACAATATGTTAATATGTATCTTGTTGTCATTAGTAGTTATAGTAATTTTGTTGTATGCTTCTAGAATAACCTTACCTTTTTGTATGCTTCTGTTGACCATACCCTGAACTATCCTTTTGTGGCTTGTGTTACTTTGCTCGTACACACAGTGGTTCCTGTATTTCTGTTTTAGGCTTATCTTTTGCAGGCTCAGCATAACCTTGTGGAGTTGTCTCTCCTAATTTCTCTTCTTTTCACACACACACACACACACACACACACACACACACACACACACACACACACACACACACACACACACACACACACACACACCTGGCAGCCCACCCCCTTTCTTTCCATCTCTTTGGAAGTATATCTTCATGTGTGAGACAATAAACTTTGGAACTTCTCTCTGAAAGACTGACTTGTGTGTTTCATTGAGATTTCCCCGACCGCTTGTAAGAGAGCAAAGATCGAGAGGAAAGGCTAAATTCGAGGGTATCCTGTCCACGCGACAGATGGGAATCCTGTCCATGGGACAGAGGATAAAACACTTCCTTACAATCACAGAAAACAGGAAACACAGGGCTAAGGACTAGTAAGTGTCCTTGCCACATAAAGTGCATCATGTGCAACCTGGTGCAAAGAGTGCAAAAATACTACAGGACAGTGCAAGACAATGCAGGACAGTGCAAGACAAATACACAAAACACAAAAAAACTCCACCAGTAAACCAGTTGTAAAGAGACATAAAGTGAACAGTAACAAAAATGTAAACAAGATGTTGTGCAAAGGAACAATAGCAGCAATCCAGAAAAGATGTGCAAAAATGGCACGTAAACAGTTTATGGTAATAAAATACCACAAGACAGTGCAAGACAATGCAGGACAGTGCAAGACAAATACACAAAACACAAAATAGCTCCACCAGTAAACCAGTTGTAAAGAGACATAAAGTGAACAGTAGCAAAAATGTAAAAATGTGCAAAAGAACAATAGCAGCAATCCAGAAAAGATGTGCAAAAATGGCACGTAAACAGTTTATGGTAATAAAGTGCTGTCATATGAGTGGTACTGAATACATGGGTGTGCAAACTGAGTACGACTGTGTGTTGAGTACGGGTTGTACAGATCAGTCACACAGTTGTGTATGTGTGTGTGAGTTCAGTTCAGTTCTGTGTTGAGAAGCCTGATGGCTTGAGGGAAGAAACTGCTATACAGTCTGGATGTGGCGGCCCGAATGCTTCGAAACCAATTTCCTGATGGCAGGAGGATCAAAGGAGGGTGAAGAGTGTGTGTGAAAAGTGTGTGGCGTAAATGTCCATGATAGAGGGGAGAAAAACTCAGATGATCTTCTCAGTTGTCCTCACTATCCTCTGCAGGGTCTTGCGATCCGAGACGGTGCAGTTCCCAAACCAGGCAGTGATGCAGCTGTTCAAGATGCTCTCAATGGTCCCCCTGTAGAACGTGGTCAGGGTGAGATGTCGGTGAAGACATCCGCTATCTGTTGTGCACATTTCCTGAGCCAGGAATGTTGTCTGGTCCAGCAGACCTCCGTGGGTTAACTCTGCATAGAGTTTTCCTTACTTCAGCTGTAGTTAGACAGAGCACCTGGTCACTGGGAGGAGTGGTCTTCCTTGCCGCAGTGTTGTTCTGCACCTCGAACCGGGCGTAGAAGTCATTCAGCGCATCTGGGAGGGAGGCGTCACAGTCACAAGCATGTGATGTCGTCTTGTAGTTCGTGATCGCCTGGATGCCCTGCCACATGCGCTGGGTGTCTCCGCTGTCCTGGAAGTGGCAGTGAATTCTCTTTGCGTGTGCGCACTTGGCCTCTATGATGGCACAGGACAGTTGTCGCGATCGCCGCGAGTCTTAGATCGCCGCGAGTCTTACCGCACAGAGCTTACCGCCGCAAGTCTTACAGCACAGAGCTGCATTTTCTTCAGTATGAAACCTGGCTAGCCCGTCCAGCTGAATGGCAGAGTCCAGAACTCTGTCGCTCAGCCACGTCTCAGTGAACATGAAGACGCAACAGTGTCTTTACTCACGCCTAATAGCTTGTTGGAGTCTGATGTAGTCCAATTTATTGTCCAGGGAGCAGACATTTGCCAGCAGTAGAGATGGCAGAGCAGGACGGCTAGGGTTAGCTTTTAGACTAGCACTAGCCCCTGCTCACTTTCCCTGCTTCCTCGCGCAGCGCTTTTGATTCCCCCTCCTCCGTCCATCCGCTGCAGGCGACGATGAGGTCTGGATGCCTGGTTCTCTAAGCACACAGAGTTTGCGTAGCTTCTGCCACAGATCATCGTTTATTGTGTTGTTGGGGTTGTTTTTGAGTTCCTTGAGTGTTCGGCGGTGGTACACAGGGACAGGGTTGTGTAAGGCAGGCTACAAAGTGAAAGTAGCACCATTTTGGGTCCGGAGCGGCCGCTGCGAGCTACTGCCGCGCCGCCTTTTAGGATCCGTGTGTTTATATGGAGCATTTTTATTCGGATTGGACTCCATGTACAGTATGTGATATTTTGTGTTTGTCCATCACATAAAATCCCAATTAAATACATTTAAGTTTGTGGTTATGATGTGACAAAATGCATAAATATTATGGTATGAATACTTTTCGCAATGCACTGTAAATTGAGCAGTGAATGAGTGGAAGAAGTTCAGTGGAAAGAACTTTCCAAATTCTACATTTTTGGCTCTAACCGAATAGATAAAGAAGACTGCCTCACACACACAGGTGATCTTTCTAGTTGGGATATAAATTTTTTTACCCTGCAATCAAGTTAAACCCAGAGCAATTCAATACAATTTAATTCTGGGTAGTCCTCAAAAACAATAAATGTCTAGGTACTGTAAGTTACATGAAGTTATTAGCTTCTAAAGCAAAATTCTGAAGTAAAAAAATTTATGCAATTTCTAATTGTGTATAGAACATGCAGACTGCTTTTAATTGCATTACATGTATGTTGTTCATACATTTATTTATTAAAATAAGCAATAGATAAGCAATGTCACAATAAAGATGTATCCTCTTTTGTACTCTTGAAAAAAATAGACTTAAAGGGGATGAGTAATTAATAAGGTCATCATTTTATGTATTTATAAAATCCAAAAATCCTAGCGTGACAAATTGTGGTTAGATCAAATAGTTGTATAACAACAGCAAGGTCTTTGTTTGTGTTGCGCTTTGCTTATGCTGATATCAATTAAAAATTGGCTCAATAACCATATGTCTGTTTTAAATAGTCCATGTTTATTCTAAGAAGATCTTACAGCTGTATGTAGTTGCATGCATTGTAAATATTATTCTAAATACTCACTCTCTTCACATATCTCAACTCTGAATATTAACCCCATAGTTTTCTAAGAATACAATTATTCAGTTTAGGTTAATTCACAAATCACTCACTTGAGACATCCTATTAAAGTAAGTAACTTATAAGAAACAAATCAGCTGCCTCTATAGACGTATTGGGCTCTGAATGAAGTTGTACTCACCTCCAAAGATGTGATTTTTCCAATGAGCACTATAAATCCTGACAGTGCCAATAGCGTAAACACAAGTAGGTATCTGGGTATCTGGCCTTCCATGAATGGGTGCCCTGATCACACCGTACAATACCAGTAAGTTATCAGCAAATCTCACTGTGAACAACTTGACCAACCTGACAAAGAGAAACTTATATGAAACACACTGAAATATGCTGAATTGTAAACCTAGTCTTATTAGATATATGGTGAATAACGCATTACTCATTTTATTTATTACCTATATTTTATACAATAAAAAATAATAATGCTTCTGAATGATGTTAATGAGGGGGAGTATGAGTAAGTTATAACTTTATCATACTCATTAACTCACGACCAGAGGTGGCAAAAGTACACACATCCATTACTTAAGTAGAAGTACAGATACTCATGTTTTAAAATACTCTGGTAAAAGTTGAAGTACTGATTATACGTTTTTACTTAAGTGAAAGTAAAGAAGTCTTGGCTCTGACATGTACTTAAGTAAAAAGTAGTTATTAATTCTACCCGTTTTAGCTGTTAAGTGGACCTCACGTCATATTAATATTGTTAAGTGGACCTCACATCATATTAATATTTGATAGACAGACAGACAGATAGATAGATAGATAGATAGATAGATAGATAGATAGATAGATAGATAGATAGATAGATAGATAGACAAAAAGTAGCAATCGTGCAAATAGTGCAGATTAGCAGATAAATATGTAGCATATTTACAGCATGTGATATATATGTAAGCATATGTACAGTGATTAAATATAAAGGCTATAACAGTGCAGAGATGTGTGGACATCATTAAGAGCCTTTGCTATGTTTCCACATGGACAGCTAATGAGGTGATACCAGTCAAGAAGTCAAGAAGCTTATATATATATATATATTATATATATATATATATAAATATATATATATATATATATATATACAGTACAGACCAAATGTTTGGACACACCTGCTCATTCAAAGAGTTTTCTTTATTTTCATGACTATGAAAATTGTAGAGTCACACTGAAGGCATCAAAACTATGAATTAACACGTGGGAGAGAGAATGCCAAGAGTGTGCAAAGCAGTAATCTAAGCAAAAGGTGGCTACTTTGAAGAACCTACAATATGACATTTTTTCAGTTGTTTCACACTTTTTTGTTATGTATATAATTCCACATGTGTTAATTCATAGTTTTGATGCCTTCAGTGTGACTCTACAATTTTCATAGTCATGAAAATAAAGAAAACTCTTTGAATGAGAAGGTGTGTCCAAACGTTTGGTCTGTACTGTATATATATATATCTCTCAGACATTTTACAGATTTGAATGATTTATTGTTTTTATCTGCACGATCAATAAAGACAGTAATTTATGTTCGTGTCGCCATTATGAGGAAAAAACCCCAAAACGCCACCCAGAGGGTTAATTGTGTAAAACATGGCGGATTGGTGTTTGATTTGAGACTTTGTGCAAAAATAAAACAAAAGTTTACTGATTAAAAATATTTTTCAGTGGATTTTATTTATTTATTTATTTATTTATTTATTTATTTATTGTATATCTAAGTAAAAAAGGGACGTTGTAAATAAGTGTATGTTTTGCTGCAGGTTTTATACTTTTTATAAAAATGGTAAAAACAGAAATGCGCGCTGAACTGATAACGTGTTAATAACATCGAGTGCCGTTTACAATAATTAAAATTTTGACAGCCAAATATATATATATATATATATATATATATATATATATATATATATATATATATATATATATATATATATATATAATACAAAACGAATTAAAAATGTTGTTACCTAATGAATGTTTCCAGGCTGAACATCCACATATAGAACACAAGCAGAGAAAAGATGATGATCATCATGAATGTGTCTGTTCTCGGTCATGTTTACATCACTGACTCCCTCTGTCTCATCCACATTAACCCCAAACTTCTTACTGCCTTCTGTAGTGAAAATAAAAAATATATATTTCACCAAAATCAATGGATTAAAACTAAAGTAACGAGCCGGTTTTGAAAATGTAAGAAGTAAAAAGTACAGATATTTGTGTAAAAATGTAATGAGTAAAAGTAAAAAGTTGTCTGAAAAATAAATAGTGGAGTAAAATACTGATACCAGAAAAATCTACTTAAGTACAGTAACGAAGTATTTGTACTCCGTTACTTCCCACATCTGCTCACGACCTTTATAAGGAGAAATTAAGTTACAATATATAGTCAAAATGTAAAAATAAATAAATAGTGGCATGTGTATTTTAAGAAAATATTACTGCTTGTCGATTATTTCTGTTTTTAAATTTTATAAAAAATTAATCCTTAAATAATAGGCTCAAATGAAATACCTAATGGTTAAAAGCAACACATATATATAGGCTATGTTATTATCTCAAAAGGATCTACAGAAACCCTCCAATAACAATTTCCCTCATTTTAAATGTTTTCATCCACTCTTAAAATAATTAAAATTAACCTAATGCAAAATTAACAGCTGGTTATTAGAAATCTGTTTATCTATTTCTTTTATTTGAAAGGAATGTAATTTTAATTATACACTGATCAGGCAAAAGATTATGCCTAATATTGTGTTTGTCCCTTTTTGCTGCCAAAACATTTTTAACCTGTCGAGAATTAACGGCATTATCTTCTTCCGCAATTTGAGCTACAGTAGCTCATCTGTTGGATCGATCTACATGGTCCAGCCTTCGCTCCCCTCGTGCATAAATGTGCCTTGGCCACCCATGACCCTGTTGCCGGTTCACCACTGTTTTTTCCTTTGACCACATTTGATAGATACTGACCACTACAGACTGGGAACACTCTAAAAGAGCTGCAGTTTTGCAGATGCTCTGACAGTCATCTAGCCATCACGATTTGGCCCTAGTCAAACTTGCTCAAATGTTTATGCTTGCCCATTTTTCTGCTGATTTTCTAATGCATTGCCTCTAACGTGCCATGATGTAGAGAAAATCAGTGTTATTCACTCACCAGTCATAATGATGGTGATAGTTGATGCATAATTTACCTACTTTGGAAAAGACATTAAATTACTTTATTTTTGCATAGCTGTTAGCTTGATAACTATTGAAATTAAATCTCAATTGTATGTTATTTTGTTTTCATGTTAAAACATAGATGTCTTGAAATCCTGTTTATTTATCCAGAATAGCTGATGCGAATCCATATTGAAAAACGTATCTATGGGGTGGATCAAATTAAACACTTGGTCATGTCAACTCAGCTTGCTCAGATCTGTGTGGTATGTTAATGTGTCTGTTTTAACACATAACTGTTTATTATTATATATTATTATTTAACATACTGTTTATTTCTACTATCGTACCTTCTATAGGTGCATGCACCTATATACAGTACAAAAGCCTTCTTTAAATAAAAAAAAAACTAAAGTTAATAATATTATAAAACTCTAGATTTAGAGTAAATACTAATTAGCCAATATAGTATGTAGATTAACAATGAAATTCTGTGTATATGATCCACATACACCCTTATTCTACCATAAAATACTGAATTGTAAGCCGACTTGCAAAACAATTCACTCTGCCACACAGCTCAGATGACTGGAGTGTTGCAATGATGGTTGATGATCTGTAAATTTCTCCCAATTCCACACATGATCTCTGTGGCTCACCTCTCCCAATAAGGACCTTCCCTCAACAATTGCTCAGTTTGGTTGGGTGGCTAGCTTTAGGAAGAGTCCACGTTGTTCCAAGCTTCTTTTATTTAAGATTCTGAAGGCCACTGTGGTCTTGTGAACCTTCATTTTTTATAGCATTCTTCAGATCTGTTCCTCAAAACAAAACAATCTTGTCTTTAAGCTTTGAAGACAGTTTCTTTGACATTACTTACTTCTTTTTGTTCATGCATTCAGAAATAAAAAAAGTAACAATCAACAATTAAAATGTTAATTTTTACATCCCTAATAATAATATATGTTTGTCAAACATTTTATGAACTTTCTTTTTTCTTAGCTCATCGGCCACCCTGATTCTCAGCAGCTTTTTATGGTTATAATGTAAAAGAGAAGTGAATGACTTACTGAATCTGTCAAACTTGTAAAATCCAGTAAAAGGGTTTTACTACTCAATATAATATAACTGTATGTTGTATATGTATGCTGTTAAAAGAAAGTTAAATCACCTAAATGAATGGGTTTGCAAGTGGAGGTCAACTTAAATGACCTATTGTTCTGTGATCAAAGCTTAAATACCAACAGTCTTACAGTCATTTCTTGAAATAGTCACGAATTGTAATCTCACAGCATTTTGTGACATATTCATGAATTGAATCTATTGATTCGTGTTCATGGACACAAATTCCTTTTTTTCCACATCACTCCGCACAACTGCCTCTGTCTGGTTAATGCTGAAAGAAATGCCAAAAGCAAACTTTTCCCCACATTTTTATCGGAGAATAAGGCAGAAAGTTTAGGGTATGCGTTAGGGTTATACTGTAATAAATGTGTCTTTTAACAATTAAGACACTCTCCTTAATTACCCAGGAGAACATATTTATTGTATTTTGATTAGAATAAACCACTGACAATGGTTTAGAATAGAGTAGCTTACTGAATATAAAGCAATAAAAACAAGGATAAAATCACTTGCTTGATGTTTAGAAAATCAATACAACAAAAAAACAATACCGTGTCTGTGGTATCAAGTGGCAGAAAGAAAACTTTGGTGGAGGCACCAAAAATACTGTCTGTCTGTCTGTCTGTCTATCTGTCTATCTATCTATCTATCTATCTATCTATCTATCTATCTATCTATCTATCTATCTATCTATCTATCTATCTATCTATCTATCTATCTATCTCAAACACAATGACTCTGCAGTTTGAATTTAAAACACCAAAAGAGTGATAAAACTATGAGTGCTGTCTTACAGAGTGCGGGACAAACTTAAGATTTTGATTTAACTTTGTATAACACTGGTGTTTTATAAATCATATTTATATCAGATCTAATTCTCACATCCAAAATTATCATTTTTTATTGTCTGTTATCTTACAAAAGATGATTTTACATTACATTTACAGGGTTAGGAAAATGATAATACAGAAAGAATTATGACAGTAAATATATTAAAAAGAATTTGGGAAATGCCATCTTTATCGCTGTAATTTAAAGTTATTAAAAATAGTCTGGTGGCAGGTCTTGATCAACACATTGTTGCATCCAGCTAAGATTATTCTCTAAAACATATTTACTTAAACTTAACTAACAATTTTCTGATTGTATAAGTACATTTCAGTTAAAAATCAGAATCAATGACTTACTTTTTAATATATTTTTGTTCCTTGATATGTATTTAATATTCCCAGTAGTTCATTTCACAATGTTTCTCTCGAATGTGCTGCGTCATGGAGCAGTGCATTGAAGTGTAATTTTCGGTTTATTTTTCTATCCAATCAAATTCCGGCGGTCACGTCTTGCCGCTGTCAAAGGAAATTGCCTTAAGGCGGAGGTCAGCAACCCGCAGCTCTTCAGCCCCTCTAAAAGATAAATACAGAAATGACACTAGTGCTGCCTAGTGGTGCATCTAGGCAAATACCTTACATTTGCATAAAACACCAAATTGTGTTTTAATAATTTAAAAGTCAAATGTGTTTTGCGAATGTCTCTTTTTAGTCGTAAAGGTGTCCTGCAGGCGTCCTGTTGATTCTAATCTATGTTGCTTAAAGATGATGCTTTAAACAACCAGATTGCATGTTTTTTTTAATTACGTGAAAGAAATTAGAGAGGAGGATTTCTATCTGAGTAAAGAAAAGCTGTCATGAATGTGTTGCCTTGAAGGTTTTAATTTCAACTCTTTATATTTATTTATTTGTATTTGTGATAAAAATGGTCAAACAGAAATGTGCACCGCATTATTAACGCAGTCAATAACGCGTTCACACTAAGCTAAACAATATGAAACAGTAACATGTTTAAGGTCTAACATGGATATAAAGTCTAATTGGAGCTCAAGCTGCAGCACTAATTTGTACATGTTTCATATGTTTTATGTTCATGGTTTAAGTATTTTCAGTACAAGCTGCAATTGATATAATTAAAGCCTGTAAGGTGGCCAGAAGAAATTCTGCAGCAGACCCACCTGTAAAAGCAGCTGCTGTTTCCAGTTCTTCTTTTTCTGTTTGCTGTCTGATGTTGTCTGTCTCCCCAGAAATCAATTCATTTCTTGATTTTAATTCCCCATACCTCCATGCCAAGAATGCATTGTTGGGTTAAAATCTGATGGCAAGTATACTGATTCTGTATGGATTGATCCTGATGTTAAACCATGTTTGCCACGAGTACGCTTGCACTGTTATTCTGAATTCGTGCATGCAAGCAATCACATAGGCAAAAGGGAAATTTTTGTTGCTATTAATACTCCATGATACACATGCAGGTTTTCAATGTTTTTATTATTATTATTTATTATTATTATTATTATAGCAGTCAGCAGTGACAATTGACCAGGATTTGTATGCTTTTAATGGAGGGCACATTACAGGTACTGTTAACCACTGCAACAGCTGTAAAGATTGAGGGAAAAGCCCCCTGGGTTCATGCCAGCCATTGCAAGAAGGTTCCAGAGATCTGCATTGAAATAACATAAGGAAAGGGGTAAAACAGCTCTGTTTTCCAACAGTAACATGCCAAGCTCCAACAAGTAATGTGCAGAGTGAAATAAGGTGGTGCTAAATGGACACAAAATTTGAATCATATTTTACAAAGAAACCAAATAGAGCTTCCTAAAAAAGCTGTAACATGTCTTTTAAAAAACAGAATTTTCCTTTCAGAAATTCGAGCTGCGTCGAAAGGCTTTGGGAATGTCTCGCGTTGTCCGCTCTCTGAATCACGTGTGAAATCCAGCCAATAAGCAAGTCATGACGTCATCGGCGGGTGACGTCATGCAAACCAGGAAGCTAGGTGAGGGATGGTAGCGATATTAGCTTCTGTTTGTTCAGGTAAGCGTTTTGTGTGTGAATCTGTGCAAGGAATGGCTCAAAGCAAACAAAAATTTCCGCATGTGTGTCCCTCCTTGCCCCCGTTTCATTGCAGTTCACGAGTTATGCTTTGTTTGCTTGGGAGCGGAGCATGCTCTATTGGCTCTCGAGGGAGACGATTGTTCACGCTGTATACGCATGCTCTGCCCCCGGAAAGCGCTTTTTGAGAAGAGTGCTCTTCCTTGCGGCTCAGGTGCCGAAGGTTGTGGGGCTTGCAGGCTGCCGACCTAGCAGAAGGCATGGAGACAGACGAGTCCCCTCCTGCCTCCCTTGCAGGGCCGAGCAACTGTTCCCCAGGGGAAGCACGCCCTTCGGCGATTTCTTCTCCTGGCGCATGTGACAAAGAGCTCCATATTTCTTCCTCCTGTGCTGTACGAGGAGCTCCTGGAGGTAATGATGCGGGGTGTATGCAAGCTAGAAATAGCTTGGCCGGGCGAAAAGCTGAAGCAACGCACTCACAGTAAGCTAGATGAGCGTTTCCTGTGTGCCGTGTCACAGCCTCTGTGCCGGGGCTTACATTTTTTTCCGAGGTGTCCAGGTCCTGGGAGACCTCACTGTACGCAAACGTAGTTGGGTTTAAGGAGTGTGGCTATAAGGAGATGCCCAGGGTCGAAGAGACGCTAGCTGGCTGCTCTCCTCAGGTGTCGCTGAAGGCTCCGGTATTGCCTACTAGGCCGTTGAAAGGCACCGCAGTAGGTCAGGCTGCGGGTTGCCTCCACTCGATGAGTGTGTTGCAGGCATACCAGGCCAACCGGCTGCAAGAGTTGGACAAGGGTTTCAGCTCTGGGGCTGACGATATTAAGGAGTTACATCATGCAGCTGACCTAACCCTTAGGGCCACAGAGGAAAAGGCGCAGGCCATTGGTCGGTCTATTTCAGCTTTAGTAACCACAAAAAGACATCTGTGCCTCACCTACTTTCTGCTAAATGCCCTGATAGCTACTTCTAACCTGTTAGGCGACTCGGTTGAAGCAGTCGTCGACAGGTTTCAGGAGAAAACAAAGCAATCTGCGGCATTCCATTGGTACCTTCCTCACCGATCTCTTGGGCATCGCAAAGCCCAGATCAAAGGAGCCGGCCAACCTGAAGGTGGTCAAATCCTTGAACAAATGGGCAGTGGTGAAGTGGCCCCTAAAATCAGAGCGCCCTACATCGAGGAGGGCAGTGTACACCTCATTATGTGGTGCCCATACCTCCTCGAAACCACCAGGAGGCCAGGCTGTTAGCTCTGACCCTTTCAGAATGGCTGGAGCAATGCTGCAACTGAAGAAAGCCTCCCTCCAGTGGGTGTCTCCCTCCATCTCCACCTGAGAGATCGCTGCGGATGGAGAAGACTCGCCTCCTCTCCGGAGAATTCAACGGCTCGAGAGGCTGGTTCCCCGATCAGACTTTCAGGCACAGGACGCCAGGCTGTTAGCCCTACCACAGGATGTGCTTTGGGGTGCAGCCTCCCTCCAACGGGTGTCTCCCTCCATCTCAGTTTAGCCTAACACTTTCACCCCACACCTTCACAAAGTGCATAAGTGCGGCTCCAGCCCCGCAATGGTTTCAGGGCATCCACATTCTAAACTATAT
This sequence comes from Silurus lanzhouensis, assembly GCA_039877035.1. Taxonomy (NCBI): domain Eukaryota; kingdom Metazoa; phylum Chordata; class Actinopteri; order Siluriformes; family Siluridae; genus Silurus; species Silurus lanzhouensis. The sequence continues at coordinate 9,473,201 of JBCEWE010000463.1, read as the reverse complement.
TGACAACTGGTTGATATTAGCTCGATCAGAGCTTATGCGGTCCAACATCGAGATGTCGTTCTCACCTGTATGAAGGAGCTGGGGTTAAAACTAAACACAAGGAAGAGTGTGCTTTCTTCAGTACAGAGAACAACCTTCTTGGGCGTCATGTGGGACTCCACCATGTTAAAGGCACAACTGTCTCCCACTCAGGTCGCAGCTATCCTTACAGCAGTTGGGAGAGTGAGAGAAGGCCAGTGACTCACTGTGAAGCAGTTCCAAAGGCTGCTTGGTCTCATGGCAGCAGCATCCAATGTGTTCCCACTTAGCCTCCTCCATATGAGACACCTCCAGTGGTGGCTCAGAGACAGAGGGTTCTCCCGAGGGTGCAATCCACTACGTATTATCAAGGTTCCACAGTGAGCCCTTCAAGCCTTAGACATAATTAAAGAACCTATGTTCCAGTTTCCAGGGGGGGGAGCAGTCATTAATGGCCACTCCACCCAAGGTTGGTGGAACAAACTACATAGTTCATGGCAAATAAACTGCCTGGAGATGATGACTGTGTTTTTGGCACTCAAAAACTACCTCTGACACCTGAGAGATCGCCACGTACTATGTCTGTACGCCTTTCTCCCATCATGCCGACCATGGTTCACAGACCTGCTGTCCCTCCTCGAGGAACCTTCTTGGAGGGATCTCATCTCACAGACAGGGGGAACCCTGGTTCACCCCCGCACAGAATTATTGAAGCTTTGGCTGTGGCCCCTGAGCTTGTCTCTCTACTGAGGTAGTGGAGACCATCCTCTATTCCAGAGCTCCCTCCCACAAGGAGGTTGTATGGCGCTAGATGGCATCTGTTCACCACATGGTGTGAGCACCACCAGTTAGACCTAGTCAACTGCCCGGTTGGTTCAGTTCTGGAGTTCTTGCAGGAACAGTTTTTCACAGGGGTGGCTCCGTCAATTCGCTATTGCGGCTTATTGTACCCCGCCTGCGGGACAGTTGCTGGGGAAACACCCTCTTGTGACATTTCCTATGCAGCACCCGGAGGCTGAGGCCGGGGATATGACCCAGAGTGCCTGTGTGGCATTTGACCAGTGTGTTGGCGGCTCTATCTGAGCCCCCCTTCAAGCCGAGGTGGCCCTTAGGTACCTGACGGTAAAGACCCTTTCTTCTGCCAATATCCTCCCTTAAGCGGGTCGGAGACCTACAGGCTCTTTCCATGGGCCCTACTCTCCTAAAGTTTACCCCTGGCTTGGCCAGTGCTTTTCTCCACCCTAAACCTGGATATGTTCCTAAGGTGCCTATGGCTTCCTCACAATCTTTTGTACTGCAGGCATTCTGCCCTCCTCCTTTCCTAGCCCCCAACTAGGAGTGGCTAGGAAAAAAAAGTTTGAGCACTGGACATGTGGTATATTGGTGCAACTGTTACAGGTATTACGGTATTTTGATAGCGCGCATGCGCTGTGTGTTGTCTCTTTAGCAGACTGGAAGTTAGAGGAAAAACAGTAAAGACTGCAAATGACATACCTCCGTGTCTCTCTCTCTTCATTTCCCATAAAAACACTACAGTGGCGATGAGGATTTGGATTCCACAGTGAAGGAAAGTAAACGTGCAAGTGAATTTGCATTACTAGAGTAACAGTTTGCCTGTTATTGAAGGAACTGGAAATCGGAAGTTTCAAGCCGTTAGCTGTCCGTGATAGAGGAAGCTAATCAGTCGGCAGCTCTAAAAAAAAAAAAAAGACCGGAAGACTGACATCTAGTGGCCGTCGTTAGTACTTCATGGAGAAATCGTAAGTACAACAAAACAGATATGGGAGAAAATAAACTGAAGTGAAAATCAAAACAAAAACCAAAAACAAAGAAAAATCAAAAACAATCGGAATTGCACGGAGGTGATAAACGGAAATTAAAGTGATAGCAACATGGCAATGATCGGCAAAGTTCCCGAATTTGAAAGTAAGAAAGAAGTTTTTGAAACTTACTTAGAAAGAATTTGAGAGATGGCTTGCGGCAAATGAGATTGCTGCGGAGAAGAAAGCGGACGTGTTCCTAAGTGTCTTGGGTCCGACAGAGTATGGACTACTGAAGAATTTGAGTCAACCAAGGAAAGTGACTGAACTAACGTTTAAGGAAATGACTGAAACTTTGTCATTGCATTTTAAGCCAAAGCCAATATTGATCGCTGAATGCTTCAGATTTCACAGACGATACCAGAAAGAAGGTGAAGCGTTGACAGACTATATTGTTGACCTGAAAAGACTTGCTAGCACATGCGAGTTTGGCCAGTTCCTCAATGATGCACTGAGGGATCAGTTTGTTTGTGGTATGTCAGGTGAAGCTTACCGCAAGCGTCTCTTATCTGAGAAGGATTTGACTTTCAAACAAGCCTGTGAAATTGCTCTGGGCCTTGAACTGGCATACAAGGATACTAAGGAGCTGACGGAGCGTGCTGACCATTCCAGTGCTGGCGTTCACAAGGTTGCCAGTTTTTCATGGGGAAGACAGATGAACAAACCACAGAAAGGTTCTTCGCATTCAAGTTTCTCTGCATCGAGCAGAGCGGCACAGAGCTCGTCGGCCAGACGAAAATTTGCATGTCATCGTTGTGGTAAAAAAATGGTAAAACAGGCCATTTGAAAAAGGTCTGCAAAAGCAGTAAACGAGCAGGTAAAGCCCAGTTAGTGACAGCTACGGCTGACGAATTAAGTGCTCCCGTTGATGCCTTTGAACTTTTTACAGTTTACACTGCACAAGGACAGAAAGATGGGCTATTTCTACAACTGGAACTCTCAGGGAAGATAGTAACCATGCAGATTGACACTGGTGCATCTGTCTCTCTAATTCCAGAATCCGTATACAAAGATCTCCTGAATGACTGCCCCTTGCAGCCAGTTAAAATTCATCTATCATCATATACAGGGGATACAATACCGGTTCTGGGACAAATTCAAGTTCCTGTCCAGTATAATGGAAATGAATGGAGACTGCCATTGATGGTAGTCAAGGGTGACAAAACGCCATTACTAGGACGAAATTGGCTGCAGAAGATCAAGCTTGACTGGGGTAAAATTTTCAGCCTAAAACAAGAGACAAGAATGGAGCTCTCTCTTAAAGCCATACTGGACAAGCATAAAGATCTTTTCAAAGATGGTTATGGAAAGATTAGAGAATTCCAGGCTAGAATCCGAGTTCAGCGTGATAGCAAACCAATATTCCATAAGCCTGTACCATATGCGCTGAGGGATGCTGTGGAGAAAGAGTTGCAGCGACTGCAAAGCAATGGAATCATCACTCAGGTGGAACGAAGTGATTGGGCAGCGCTTATAGTAGTGGTTCCCAAGAAGGATGGCTCTGTCAGAGTATGCGGTGATTACAAAGTGACTGTTAATCGTTGTATACTCCCTGAAGAATATCCACTGCCAAATACTGAGGATCTATTTGCCACCCTAGCAGGAGGTAAAGTGTTTAGCAAACTTGATCTCTCATTCGCATATCAACAGTTACCTCTAGATCTTGAGTCAGAGCAGTATCTGACAATCAACACCCACAAGGGTCTTTTCCGTTATCACCGCCTGGCCTATGGTGTTTCGACAGCTCCAGCTGTTTTTCAGCACACAATGGACCAGATACTGCAAGGCATAGACAATGTGGTCTGTTTTATGGATGACATCTTGGTGTCAGCATCTACTGAAGAAGCACATCTAACAGTACTGGATCAGGTAATGGCCAGGCTAGAGAAGCATGGATTGAGGATGAAACTCGCAAAGTGTGCTTTCCTTCAAGACTCTGTAGAATACTTGGGGTACAGGATAGATGAGCAGGGTTTGCACCCTACAGAAGAGAAGGTGGAAGCAATCATAAATGCCCCAGCTCCAAGGAATGTCTCAGAGCTAAGGTCATTCTTAGGCTTGCTAAATTATTATGGAAAGTTTGTGGCCAACCTTTCAACATTGTTACACCCTTTGCACCAGCTTTTGCAAGCAGACACAAAATGGAATTGGTCACAAAATTGTGAAGAGGCATTCAAAGCCAGCAAACAACGGCTACTGAACAGTAAGTGCCTTGCGCATTATGATCCAGGAAAACCTCTCAGACTTGCCTGTGACGCCTCTCCGTATGGCGTGGGTGCGGTCATTTCACATATCTTACCATCAGGAGAAGAGCAACCGATTGCTTTCGCATCACGGACCCTGACACCTACTGAGTGCAATTATGCTCAAATAGAAAAGGAAGTTCTGGGTATAATTTTTGGTGTAAAGAAATTTCACAAGTATCTATATGGAAGAAAGTTTGTGTTACTGACAGATCACAAACCACTGTTGGCCATATTTGGACCAACATCCGCAGTTCCAACTCTGGCTGCATTACGAATGCAACGATGGGCATTAATTCTCTTGGCCTATGACTATGAGATTCAGTACCGTCGTTCCTGTGACCACGCAAATGCAGATGCATTATCCCGTCTTCCATGCAATCATGGTCCTTCAGAGGAGGAGAAGGAAGGGGTGTTTCTGATCTCTCATGTGGAGGAACTACCGGTTTTAGCGAAAGACATTGCAGAAGAGACCAGGCATGACTCTATCCTATCCAAGGTTTTGGATCTCACACTAACCGGATGGCCTAAGTTTGTACCGAATCCAGATCTTAGACCTTTTTATGAAAGGAAAGATCAGTTGTCTACAGACCAAGGATGTGTTCTTTGGGGATCACGGGTGGTCATACCACCTAAGTACAGAAGAAGATTGCTTTCCGACTTACATGAGGGACATCCGGGAGTCACTCGAATGAAAGCTCTGGCAAGAAGCTTCCTTTGGTGGCCGGGGTTAGATCATGAGATTGAGACATTTGTGGCTCACTGTACGCCTTGTGAAACTACACTAAATAGACCCCCGGCAGCCCCTCTTCACCCTTGGCCATGGGCCACAGCACCATGGGAGAGAATTCATGTTGATTATGCAGAGGTCAACAAGCAGCATTTCCTGGTGGTGATAGACGTCCATTCAAAATGGATCGAAGTCCTGCCCACAAAGCTGACAACCGCGAAAAAGACTGAAGACCTTCTCAGGAATCTGTTTGCATCGTATGGCCTGCCGAAAGTTCTGGTTTCCGACAATGGCCCTCAGTTTACAGCGCCTGAGTTTAAACAATTCCTTAAGGGAAATAGTGTACGGCATATACTATCACCGCCATACCATCCAGCTTCAAATGGTGCAGCTGAGAGGGCTGTTCAAACCTTTAAGAAGGCATGGATTCGACTGCAGTCTCAGGCAGCATCTCCAAATCAGCAGCTAGCCCGTTTCCTGTTTACATACATGAATACACCACACACTGTCACAGAGCGCACTCCAGCAGAGTTGTTCCTGAAACGGCAACCACGCACTCGTCTTTCATTGATTAAGCCTAATGTGTCAGATGTTGTATCCAAGCACCAGATCCAACAGCAGAAAGCGCATGATAAGAAATCAAAGTCTCTCCGGACATTCAGTTTGGGGGAGAGGGTGTTGGTACGAGACTTCAGACATCCCAAGAAGCTTTGGATAGCTGGAACTATTCTGCAGTGTACAGGACCTCTGACTTACTGTGTGCAAATAGGCCATCGACAAGTTAAAGTGCACGTCGATCACATGCTACCATCAAGGTCTACAGCACAGCAGCGTGAAGGAATGACTGAAGACATGTTTGATTGCTTGCCAGTTGGTGGAATGCAGAGAGCTGAAACATCTGACCCAGACGGTCAACCTGATCAAATTCAGGAAGCTCAACCTGAACGGCGCTATCCACAAAGGCAACGCAAAGCACCACAAAGACTCGATTTTTAGGTTTGAGTTGTAGATAAGTACTGTTCAGAAAAAAATTTAGTTAAATTAGTTGATCACTTTAAAGTAATGCATGTGTTTAGGCTAGACCATATTAAGTTTGGTTTATGTTAGGTTTCAGTTTAAGGAGGGAGGGGTGTGGTATATTGGTGCAACTGTTACAGGTATTACGGTATTTTGATAGCGCGCATGCGCTGTGTGTTGTCTCTTTAGCAGACTGGAAGTTAGAGGAAAAACAGTAAAGACTGCAAATGACATACCTCCGTGTCTCTCTCTCTTCATTTCCCATAAAAACACTACAGGACACATATTTCCACAGGACGAGTTTGTGGTCAGAGTCAGAGCAGCTCTTTGTCTGCCCTCATAGTAAAGGTTTTCCAGCCAATAAGCAGACTCTCAGCAGATGGATAGTAGATGCCATTTCCTCTGGTTATGAGTCCTCTGGTCTTTCCACTCCTTTCAAAGTCATGGCTCATTGCAACCCGGAGTATAGCGGCCTCTACGGCCTGGTCCGCTGGAGTTTCTCTCCTAGACATATGCAACGCTGCAGTCTGGTCCACCCCTTTGACCTTTGTCCGCTGGAGTTTCTCTCCCAGACATATGCAACGCTGCAGTCTGGTCCACCCCTTTGACCTTTGTCTTTGACCTTGACATCAAAGCCACTCCCAGCTTCTCTGTCCTGCAGGTTGGTGCTCAGACACACTAGGCAGGGACTGGTCAGTATGGCATTATTGGACACTCATTCCCAAAGCGTTTTGATGCAGCTCGAGTTCCTAAAGGAATATCTCTAGGTTACCTATGTAACCCTCGTTCCCTCAGGAAATGCTGCATCAACAGTCCATACTCACTGCATCCCTGCAGCGCTTCCCTTCCCTTCCCTTTTTTTTTAGAAGCTAATGTTGCTACCATCTCTCACCCATTTAGCAGCTTCCTGGTTTGTGCAATGTCACCCGCCGATGACATCATGACTTGCCTATTGGCCTTAAAGTTATCAATGAATAAATGTGCTCCATGTCTTAAACAGGGTCAAGCACCTGCTCTGAGACCTGTGATTTCAATCCCACCCCTTTTCCCCTTTTCCTCCAGCTCCCTCTCCTATTTACCCACCCACCCCTCTCCATCTCCTGAGCCTTCTCCAAACCCAAGATCAACAGAGATCAACAGAGTTCCAATAGGACCGTACAACTTTGTCTGTCCACAGAATGTCATATACACAGACACAGAGTTGAAACAATAAAAAAGCACCTTTTTTCCAGCATACTGGAGAAGAAGGAGACTATGTCCTTTCCAAAGATCTTTACTGTGGTAAAACAGACAAGCATGATTTTGATTAAGAGTTGGGATTTTGCTCACAGATGGTCACCTGCTCTCTCAGCCTGGCTTCCACTACTCTTTCCCATAACTTCATGGTGTGACTGATCAACTTAATTCCCCTGTAGTTACTGCAGGTATCTCCCTTATTCTTAAAGATCGGTACCAGCACACTCCTTCTCCATTCCTCAAGCATCCTCTCACCTTCCAGAATCTTGTTAAACAATCTGGTTAAAAACTCCACTGCCATCTCTCCTAAACATCTCCATGCTTCTACCGGTATGTCATCTGGTCCAACCGACTTTCCACCCTCTCAACACACTCTCCTCACTAGTCAACACATTTCCATCTCCATCCTTTATTGCTCTTACTTGCAACACATCCTTCCCAGCTCGATCTCTCTGCCTGGCCAATCGGTACAAATCCTTTTCTCCTTCTCTAGTGTTCAACCTCTCATACAGCTCCTCGTATGCCTTTTTCTTGGCTTTCGCCACATCCCTCTTCACCTGCTGCCGCATCTCCTTGTACTCCTGCCTACTTTTTTCATCACCATTTTGATCCCAATTCTGTTTTGTTAACCTCTTTCTCCTTATGCTCTCCTGCACTTCCTCATTCCACCATGTCTCTTTCTGTTCCTTTCTATTTCCAGATGTCACACCAAGTACTTTTCTAGCTGCCTCCCTCATCACTCCTGCAGTAGTTTACCAATCATCCAGCACCTCTTCACCACCACCGAACCTCTGTCTGACCTCTTTCCTGAACCTCACACTACACTGTTCCTCCTTAAGTTTCCACTATCTTATTCTTCTTTCAGTCCTTACTCTCCTCCTCTTCTTCTTTGCCTCCAAAACAATCCTACAGACCACCATCCGATGCTGTCTAGCTACACTGTCCCCTGCCAACACCTTACAGTCTCCAATCTCCTTCAGGTTGCATCTCCTACATAGAACATAGTCCATCTGTGTGCACCTTCCTCCACTCTTATAGGTCACCCTATGATCCTCCTTCTTCTTAAAATACTTATTCACCACTGCCATTTCCATCCTTTCAGCAAAATCTACCACCATCTGCCCTTTCACATTCCTCTTGTCAGAACTCAGTACCTGTCTCTGAGCAGACACATGACGGGTGGATTCTTTGTTTCAGTTAATTCCCAATGTAGCACTCTTAACCTAATAAAATTAAATGAAATGGACCTAAAAAAGCCAATGAAAGATCTTCAGTCTTGGATGGGAAAGAGCAAAAACTTCTTTATTCCAAACACGTTCTGATGAGCCCATAAAAGGTGGTCACTTCATCACATCAAAATGATCAAGCGCACACACACTTTACACACACTCATTCTTATACCCTGTTACATGACACCTTTACTTTTTTTTCCTATTTTCCTATTTTCTAGCAAAGTCCCCTTCCTGCGATTCCATATTTGAATTTTCCTGTTCCCCCATTACCCTTATTTACAGCCTTTTCTCTATGTCACTTAAGAAGAGAATGTGTATACAGCTTTCACCCCCTCTGTTACAGCCAGGCACCGCTTCCTCCTGCTCTCAGGTTTTTATGTGTGGACAACCATTTTGCGGCCTATTTTATCTTCCCTACAGTTACTCTGTGTAAGTGTTCTGCTTTTATAATGCTTATTTGCTATTCCATTTTCATTAATTCAGGCTATATTTGTATATATATATATATACTATAATTGTCTATTTGTATATGTTTAACTACATTATTCTACGTGGTTATGTTAGTGTCTAGGTCATACTTCATTCATATTATCTGAACTGACTGTTGCATAATGTGTTAAGCTTCACAACTATAGCGATTGTAAGTTTATTACTTTTGTTGTTACATGCACATATTAGGTGTATGTTTTTAGTCATTGTGATCTCTGTTTGTTTCTTTTATTCAGCTCCAACTTACAGACATCCTGGGACATCTCTTAGGAGCATTCTTCACTAACAGCATCGTAAATCTCACCTCTTCTCTGCACAATAAACATGCTTAAGCCTTGTATGTTGTTCTTTCTTGTCTCTCCAACACACTCATAACACCAGTCGACTCTACTCTATTTATTAATATCTGATCGCTATTGTTAATTATACTTGGAGTACATAGACTACATGAGACTGATTAAAACACATAAGCTAAAATAGGTTTTAATCAAGCTGCTTCTATTGTATCTAATAGGTTCTATACTAATTATTAGGTCAATTTATTGGATGGATATTAGTTGGATTAAAACACACTCTAGATAAGGTTAATCAGAACATTTTTCTCAACACTCTCCTTTAGACAATACCTACCCATAAACTCCGGATCACCTCTGTTCCCTTCACCTACATGTCCATTAATGTCTGCCCCAATCACAATCGTTCCTTTCTAGGTACACCAACTAACACTTCATCTAATTCACTCCAGAATGGTTCCCTCTCCTCCATCTCACAGCCGACTTGTGGAGCATAGGCACTGATGACATTTATCATCATCCCTTCAACTTCCACCTTCTCGATCATCAGAAACTCTCTTCACCTCCACTACACTCTTACTGTACTCTTCCTTCAGAATTACCTGTACACCATTTCGCTTTCCATCCACACCATAATAGAACAGTTTAAACCCACCTCCAATGTTCCTGGCCTTACTCCATTTCCACTTAGTCTCCTGAACACACAACATATCCACCCTATTTTCCTCTCCATCATATCAGCTATCTCTCTCCCTTAACCAGTCATAGTGCCAACATTTAAAGTACCAACCGTAACCTCTACTCTCCTACACTGTTTCTTTCCCTGCCGTCTCTGTAGACGTCTTCCTCCGCTCCTTCTCCTCCTTCGGCCAACAGTAGCCTAATTTCCACTGGTACCCTGTTGGTCTCACACTCTAATCAGCTGAATAAATCCAAACACCTGCAAAGATTTCCTGAGCATTTTAATTGTGTCTCAGTCTAGTTCAGGCTACCCAATCATAGGGAAAGACTGCTGACTTGACAGAAGATGATCATTGACACCATGCACATGGAGGGTGATACACAAAAGGTCATCACTAAAAAAGCTGGATGTTCACAGAGTGCTGTATCCAAGCACAAAAATGGAAAGTTGAATGGAAGAAAAAAAATGTGGTAAAAAAGGTGAAACGAAGCCCATTCAAGAATTTGGTTGAGAGTCACAAAGAGTGGACTGCAGGTGGAGTCAGTGCTTCAAGAGCCACCATGCACAGATGGCTACAACTGACACATTCCTTGTGTCAAGCCACTCCTGAACCAGAGACAATGTCAGAAGTGTCTTACCTGGGCAAAGGACAAAACAGACTGGACTGTTGCATAGTGGGCCAAAGTCGTCCTTTCAGATGAAAGGAAAGAAAACTTTGCATTTCATTTGGAAATCAAGGTCCCAGAGTCTGGAAGAATAGAGGAGAGACACAGCATCCAAGATGCTTGAGGAACAGTGTAAAGTTTGCACATTTAGTGGTTGTTTGGGGATTCATGTCATCCATTGGTAGTGGTCCACTGTGTTTTATGAAATCCAGGGTCAGCACAGCTATCTACCAGGAAGTTTTAGAGCACTTCATGCTTCCCTCTGCTGACCAGCTTTATGAAGATGCTGATTTAATTTTCCAGCAGGATTTGGCACCTGCCCACACTGCCAAAAGTACCAAAAGTTGGATAAATGATCATGGTGTTGGTGTGCTTGACTGCCCAACAAACTCACCATACCTGAACCCCAAAAAAAACTATGGGGTATTGTCAAGAGGAAAATGAGAAACAAGAAAAATGCAAATGAGCTGAAGGCCACTGTCAAAGAAACCTGGGCTTCCATACCAACTCAGCAGTGCCACAGACTGATCTCCTCCATACCATGCCGAATTGAGGCAGTAATTAAAGCAAAATGAGCCCCTACCAAGTATTGAGGACATATACAGTAAATGCATTTAATGGTCTTATGAAGTATAATTGTGTTTAGATAGTGAATTGGTTGGTTTTTGTTAAATGCGAGCCAAAATCATAAAAATGAAAAAAAAAAAAAAAACACTTGAAATATATCAGGCTGTGTGTGATGAATCTATATAATATGAGTTTCACCTTTTGTATTGAATAAAAAAATATAAAAAATAAAAAATATACATATATATGTGTGTGTGTATATATATATATATGTGTGTGTGTATATATATATATATATATATATATATATATATATATATATATATATATATATATATATATACAGTATATACAGTGTTGTGCTCGTTACTAAAAAATAGTAACTAGTTACAGTTACTCGTTACTTCATTCAAAAAGTAACTCAATTACTTTGTTGATTACTTACACCAAAAAGTAATGCGTTACTGTTAAAAGTAACTTTTTAGTTACTTTTTTAAAGAAGCTTCTTTAATGTTCCCATTAATGCCCTTTTATGTGTTATGGTCTATACAAACACAAAACTGACTTAAACAGAGTCATTTTTAAACACTATTTTATTTAAATCAGACCAGAACAAACTAAATATATCACAAGGATTTCTGAAATAAATAACAAAACAAGCTGAATAATATATTCACAATCAAACTAAACTAAACTAAAGTGGCTTTTGCTGTTGTGTTGAGCTCTTAAAATGTTCCTTTCACAGCTGAAGTATGAAAACTATCAACAATGTAGAACAGAACACCGGGTTAGCTTCTAGCATGGAGTTCCTGGAGGAGCTTCAACAGATTGGAGTTGCTGTTTATCGCAGTAGATACGAGCTTCAAAAAGTTTTTCTCTTTATACTCAACTAAAGTAAAATAATGAGCATATTTCCACTTTGAGAAACTCGTCTTCCTCTCGCCTCGCCTCGCCTTGCCATTACTGCCGCACAAATCTGAATAAACGGAGACACGCCCACAGCGCGTCTTCTTCGTGTATATAGAGGGTAATTCACCAATCCTACAGTGTGTCTTCTTCCTGTTTACAGTGGTTTATCCACCAATCCTACAATGCGATGCTGCTGTAAGCAAGTTAGGCTGTAGTCTACACTTCAGCCGAAATTAATTCATTTAAAAACGGGTAATGCACCATACGGTAACGGTAACGAAGTAACTTTATTTTTAAAAGTACCGGTACTGTAACTAGTTACTATTTTTTTAGTAATGAGCACAACACTGTATAATCTGTATATATATATATATACATATATATATATATATATATATATATATATATATATATATATATATATATATATATATATGTATATATATATATACCCTATATATATATATATATATATATATATATATATATATATATATATATATATATATATATATATATATATATATATATATACCCCTGCCACGCCCCCTTCGGCGGCTGTCAAACGTCGGGTTTCCCCAAAGCACCTCGCTCCTTCTTCCGTGCGGGCGGGGCACTCAGGTGCTCGCAATCAGGCTTCATGGGGAACACCTGTGCCTCGTTTCATTCGCTTCTCCCCAGCTCCTATAAAAACCCCACATTCACCCACACTCCCTGTCCGTTATTGTTAAATTCATGTGGTTATGTGTGTGCGCGCGCGGCGCACCACCGGATTGTCCCTGTGAAGCGCAGGTATTTGTGTTGGCTCTGCCATTTTGCTGTATAAATAAACTTTGTTTGCTGTCACTTCGGCGTCCGCCTCTGTTTGCGCATAACACTTGGTCATAACTTGCTAAGTCAGTGATAGCCGCTACACATGCTCACGGACACAAACTCGCCAGACTGTCCCTTAGTCAGAGGATATAACGGTAAACTCATATTCTTTAAGTAGGCCGCCAATGCTTGCTCATGCATAAAGTATACTGTATTTAGTCACTTAGTTATAACTTGCTAATGTCAGAGATAGTCAGAAATCAGAAGGTCTCAGACGTTGTGCTCTATGCTCCATCCGTTCATGAGCCTTCAGTTTGTACTATCCTGGTCACAGATTTGCGGTAACGTCAGACTACATAATCAACTAGATATAAATGATTTCAGGAAATTTCAGAGTTAATCAAGAATTTCACATTTATTTTCCAGGCAATAATCAATAAGCAAATGTCATATCTAAAACAAATAATAGAAGAAAGTTAACATAACATGATCAACATTAAACCAAATAATTTATCAATGCATTTTACTAAAGAATTGTTCACTATACCTGCCTGGCAAGAGAGACACACGGGTACTGTGGGGGAAGTTCTGACTATCGAGAAAATAGTCAATAGTTTCGCCAAATTTTCTTAAAAACTCAAACTATCGTAAACACTTGTAAATTCAAAGCATTGTCTCTTGGGACAGGATGTGACCTAAAAACCAAATGTCACCTAGACCACCTGGTAAGGATCTTCTCCGGGGCAAACCTTATGTCAGTAAGACAGAATTTCCCCAAACCTGGGGTCTTTTCTACTGATATGTGACTGAGATCATATTTTCAATCACACTGAGACCTTTTAAAATGATACTAAACATGTGAAGGTAAAATGTATACATTATTCAAGTAAAGTAAATTGAATTCCGGGATCTTCTCAGTCACCTTTCCATTATCCGGCCTTCAGGATGGAAAGAGGGGGGCTCAAGAATGGGTGACTGGGCAGCTGAACAAATGGCTTTCTCTCCTCAGATCAAAGAGATCCTCCTCTCCTCTCCTAGAAGGTCTATTGTTTTGTTGCATGTTAGTTTTCGGGGTCTGGTACCATGAACAGTTCTGACCATCCTTACTATATATATATATATATATATATATATATATATATATATATATATATATATATATATATATATATATATATAGTGGAACCCGGTTATGTCGATGTCCTAGGGCAGGGGTGGCCAACTCGCGGCTAGCGAGCCGCATGCGGCTCTTTGGCAGGTTTCATGCGGCTCTTATGTTCCTTTCGAAGTTTGTGTGTGTTTGACTTTTTATGTGCGTGTTCGCTTTGCTTAAGTTCAATACAGTATTTTTTAAACTTAAATAAGCGTGCCCCTACTGGGAAACTTTGCGGTATATCAGACCTTGGCATGAGGCCAATCATAAATTACAGGGATGCATCGAGAATTTTCGGAAATACCTAAATCACCGAAACAACACTGCAGAAACACAATTGTAATGACGCAATAAAAAAGCGCAGCCAGCACACGGTTATCTGGATAGGAGCAACATGTCTGCGGTGTGCGGAGAGTGATGTGCAAAACATGCAATGCTGAAGTTTCAAGCGGGGGTGTATCTGCAAAGAGTTTCTCCAAGTCGGGTTTAATGTATCACCTGAAATCCAAACATCCCGATTGCCATTCTAAATATGAGAAGAACGCGGCGCAGAAAAGTAAAGTCAATCCGAGCATGCGCACTCCGTCTGTAGTGGACGTTTTTGAAAAGGCAGGAAAGTTTTCCAGTGATGGTGCCAATGCAAAAGGCATAACACATAAAATGATGGATTTCATTGACTTTTGAATAGAATTTTCATTTCGGTGCAGCCCCAAAATATCATCGTTGGTGTGGCCCTCTGACACAATTCAGGTTTCTCATGTGGCCCCTTGTAAAAATTAATTGGCCACCCCTGCGGTATATTCATCTCACGCACATGCGCATTTGACGAAAATACAGTATTGAACTCAAGCGAAGTGAACACGCACATTAAAAAAAAACACAAACAAAGTCTGTTTTCTACCTTGAAACACGTGAAATCAAAGCATCGATCTGTTCTGACTGACACACGTGAAAGAATGCTTCAAGTGGCAACAACGGAAAACGAGGCAGATTTGAAGGGGATTGTTCAAGGCAAGGAATGCCAAAAGTCCCACTAAGTAACATGCATAGTAAAAGAATAACGCTATTGTAAATTATTATATTTTTTTTTTGTGGACTTGGTTAAACTGAGAGTTTGTGTGTGTGAGACAGTGCACACAATGTTCATTGTTGAAAATGACTGTCAATGACCGTAGGAGTCAATTTCTGTCATTATGTTGGTGTGTGACATTTACAATAAATCTGGCTGAGCAGAGGTGTGTGTGTGTGTGTGTGTATGTGTGTGTGTGTGTGTGTGTGTGTGTGTGTGTGTGTGTGTGTGTGTGTGTGTGTGTGTAAGAAAAAGGGATGGGTGATGTTCATGTGTGCCCATGTGTATGATGTGGCCCTTTGCGGTACCACAGTCAAAAATGTGGCTCTCGGTCTCTGACTGGTTGGCCACCCCTGTCCTAGGGGGTCACCAAAAAGCATCGAGGTAACCGATGATCGAGATAAACGAAAATCAAAATGGCGGCAATATATTAACGTGCTTGAAATTTCTTAATGTACATGATGTGCGTTAATAAATGAGAATGTGCATGCACGTGTTTTTGAAGGGTTTTTTTTACACAACAGCGTTGCCGCGATTTGTTTGATGAAGGCATGCTATAAAAATACATACAGTACATGTTTATCTGTCAGGAATCCACCTGCCACGCCCCCTTCGGTGCCCCCTTCACCGTGTCAGGTGCTTTCTCGGCCGCTTATGGCACATATGGTGCTCGTTTATCATCATCACCAGCTCCTATTTAAACTTTCACACTCTAACTGTCCGTTATTGTTGGTATATGTTGGTTCACGGCGGTCGTTGTTATCGCGCATGCGTATCCCGGTACGTGTCTTCCCACCGGCACTCTCTCAACGGCTGCGCTTTTCTTCCCAAAGCGCATTGCGGATTCCCCCCCCGATCCTGACGGTGTTCATTCTATGATTTTGGATGGACATCACACGCCACACCAAGCGCGGCTTTTTTCCTCAGGTTAAAGAAAAGAGGTATGGGATCTGACATGTACTGCACCTTAGTAAAATGTAGCCATTACTACTACCTGTTTTAGTGTCTATACATATGTTTATTATGTCTGTAAGGCAAGTTTTATTTATGTGTCTGTGAAGAGAGATGGAAAAGAGCGCACCCTGTCTGTTTTCTTTATTTTACAAAAGCACAGCGTTTTGTTGTTTTTATAAATGTAGTAGACCCTTTACATATTCAAATGATATATTGCTCTTTTCTGTACAATCATAAAATCATAATCTAAGTTTGTTTCAGCAATATGAGGAAAAAAATGCCACATAAACCCAGAGGGATAACTATGTGCATCCTGACGTCTTTTGGTGCTGATTTAAAACTTGCCGCATCAAGACAAATGTTTACTATTTAAAAATTATGTTTCCATAGAGTTTTATGTTTACTTATTTATATTTTAAAGAAAAATGGTCAAACATAAATGCACATTGGATTGACCAAGCATTAATAAAATTAATGCCCTTAAAATTAATTAGCATTTTAACAGCCATAATTAATATATTAATACAAACCGAATTAAATAATATTTTACCTAATGAATGTATCCAGGCTGAACATCCACCATATAGAACACAATCAGAGAAAAGATGATCAGGTGATCAGGAATGTCTCTGTTCTCAGTCATGTTTACTGACTCCCTCTGTCTCATCCACATTTGCCCTACACTTCTTGTTGCCTTACTTGTTGTTAGCTTTGTAAACTAGTGTGTAGTGTGTGATGGCCAGGATATTATACACCAGTGGAAGATTGAAAAAGCCGCACAAAGACAAGAAATTTTTGAAAATATAGGAAGTAGAAAGTACAGATATTTGTGTAAAAATATAATGAGTGAAAGTAAAAACAAAGTATATAGCAGTATGATAGTACTACTGTATATTAGTAGTTTGCAAATGCACCCATTCAAATGCATAATGTGAGTATATTCTCCAAATTAATTGTAAAAGTGCATAAAACATGCCTGTTTAAATCTATTACAGAGATTTGCTTCACAATTCTAGATTTTTTCATTCGGACAGATGTGGGAGAGGATCAGATCAATCATGTTTTTAATGATGGGGAGGGGTGGATGTATGTCATGTGGGAGATGGTGAGCCAGTGTCATCTCCCAGGCATCTATCAGCTGCACATGGATTCCTTTGAACATGGCACGCAACACAGCATCCCTCTGTAGAGAGAACCAGTCACTGTTAAACAGACTGCTCTCTGGGTCCATTTTCTGCAGGTTTGCTGTGCGGATCACCACCACTGTATCTGGCTCTCGATTCAGCAGCCGCATCACAGCCCTACGGATGTGCCGTAGGCGCCTTATATATACTTCGATAGGAAAAGTGCTGAAGTGAGACCACACACTCACCAGAACAACTGTTTGTGGCCCACCTTTGAGTCTGTCCAGCTCATTTGCTACATGGCGTAGGCCAGAGGAAAGCACAGAGGTAAAGCGAATGGGTGGCCCATGGCAACGGTAGCTCAAAAGAATATTGTTTTTGCTGTCCACAGCCATGTATGGTCCCACCTTCTTAGGGCTGTAAAGATTTAATTGTTTTAGGTCTGCAGAGAATAGAAAGTCATGGGGGAATTTAGATAAACATAAGAAATGAGAGAGTTTGTGGACAGAGAATAGAAAAAATACAATGAAAAATGCTTGCCCTTACTTGGAACAAAAGCAGTGAGATACTCAAACCATTGCCGCACAGTGGAATCTCCAAACATGTAGACAAGCTTTCCTTTAAGACAATGTGTTATGGCCAATGAGCTTTTAAATGTTCGGATGACTGCACCATTCAGAGGCCTCCAGGTGTTATGAAAATAGTAGCCAGAAACATTGTAAATACTTTTCATTTTATAATGTCCTATAAGGGGAATAAATTAGTAGTTAATCACAATAAATATATACTTTATAGACAATTCATAGTGTAAACTGTGTTAACATGTAAAATGAGACATGAAAAATGAACAAAAACCCAAGGAGCATGACCAAGGAATAGAAAGACAAACTTGAGACAATGATTGCTGATTGCTGGGTAAAGCTATATACACAAGTGCTAATCAAGGTAACCAGGACAGTTGTGACATATGACAAACAAGAAAGTACAATAATGAAGTCTCTAGACATAATCCTGCCAACATGCTGAAGGCATACTCATTTGTGCATGGAGGAATGGTGGGTTCCTCAGCTGAATGGAAAGGCAGAGTGTCAGCCTCAGCCAAACAGGGAAGCAGAGTGACGTCCTTAGCCAAGCAGGCTGGTGGAGTGACACTCTCAGCCAAGCAGAAAGGTAGAGTGACACATCAATCTAGGGTTTATTTGTTTTTTGTTTTTGTGTCTTTTGTTTATTGTCAAATATTACCTGCACTTGTCTTTGCTTGCTTTATGTGACATTAATGTACATTGTAACCAAGCAAATAATAATAATAGCTACAAATATTATATTAGGAACAATTACATAAAGACAAACAAACAAAGGTAATTAGCTCTGACTACCCCTATTGTATTGTATTTTACAGAACTTTGCAATACTATATACGTGTATTAAACACAAACTTGTTCGAACATAATTATGTATGGGGATGGGGTAGCTTTGTGTTTAAAATGTTGGATTTCTGATCAAAAGACAATGAGTTCAAATCACAACACTGCCAAGCTGCCACTAACAGGACCTTGAGCAAGGCTTTTAACCCCAACTGTTCAATTGTATAAATGTCTAAATTTAAGTTTTCTCTGGATAAGAGTTTCTGCCAAATGTATATCTATACTGTTGAACTGTCTAGCAGTGCTCAGATTGGCTAAATCCCCTACAAATCCTAACATCCGCCACAACGCTAGACACTCCCACCCCAGTCATATGCCTACTAATGTCGGCTCTGGAGAAACAGGTGTCTTGTTGTATTTCATGAATCTTGAAGATTCATTATGAATCAGAATGCTGTTTCATAATCACTGTAGCTTACTTAAGCTACAGTGGTTTGGGAGAAGAAATAAACATGCATAATACAGTAGTGGTCTAAAACATGGTCTAAAACATTAGACTATGTATATACAAACATGGCTGGAGCTTACGTTGCAACCCCCCTCCCCCACTTGGGACAGTCAGATTACTTTTCTTTGTTTCTCACCCCCAAATATGCACCTTTATCAACTGGGTAAAGCCATCAGTGAGAACCATCAAGGTGTGGCCTGCAGAGGCAGATTTCACACTTCAGGAAAGGTTTTTACACACATACTGGATACATTTGCTTCTCAGGCCACCAGTGACTCTCACACAGACATCGACTGCTATGCCTCCTCTGTACTGGATTACATCAGTTCCACCACAGACAGTGTACTACCCGGGAAATAGATCATTACATACCCAAATCAGAAGCCATAGATGAACAAGGAGGTGCGCCTCCTGCTGAAGGCACACACTACTGCTTTCAGGTCAGGTGATGCTCAGGCCTACAGCACATCCAGAGCTAACCTGAAGAGGGGCATCAAAGAGGCCAAGCACTTCTAAAAGCAAAAGATAGAGGAGCATTTTTCCAACTCTGACCCTTGACGCATGTGGCAAGGCATCCAGGCCATCAGTGATTACAAATCCTCCAGCTCTCCTCGGATATCCTGGTGAACTTCTACCGCTGCGCAATAGAAAGCATCCTGACCAGCTGTGTCATAGTCTGGTATGGGAGCTGCTCTGTTGCAGAGCGTAAGGCAATGCAGCGGGTGGTGAAAACCGCCCAGCGCATCACAGAGACTCCACTCCCAGACATGGAGGACATTGAAAAGAAACGCTACCTGCGTGGAGCTCGCAGCGTTCTTAAGGACTCCTCTTATCCCGCCTATAGACTGTTTACTCTTCTGCCCTCCGGCAGGCGTTTCAGGTGCCATCGGACCAGGACCAGCCGACTAAAGAACAGCTTTTTTCCTAGAGCTGTCTCTTTAGTGAACTCTGCCACTCACTGATACACTACCACATTTCCCCCACACCTCACACTTCGTTATTTCGCTAATGGACTGTCTACTCAAAAACTTTTGCTCACCGAAACTCTGATCATTTCTCACCTCACACTTTGTTATTGCACGGACTGTTTACATAAACTTTTGCTCATTTGAACACTGCTCTTCTTTGTATTGGTGCTCACCATTAACTTATTACTATTGTATATACAGTACACCCGTTCTCTGTTTATAGTTATAGCAATATATTATGTTCACCGTTCACATCCTTCTGTAAATCTCTTTGTATAGTAATAGGCATCTGTATATCATGTTCACAATACATATATATATATATATTCATCTGTATATTATTGTTCATAGTACATATATAGTCATATTCATCTGTAATTATATTCATAGTACATATATAAATATATATATATATATATATATATATATATATATATATATATATATATATATATATATATATATATATATATTAATCTGTGTATTATGTTCTTAGTACACATATATTCATCTGTATACTACATTTATAGTACATATACATATTTAAATTACTGTTTGTAGTCTATATTTCATTTTATTTAACTATATAAATCATGTAAAAACTGTATATCCTGCACTTGCTGTTATTGCACTATGGTTATACCCAAACTGCATTTTGTTGCCTTGTACTTGTACATGTGTAATGACAATAAAGTTTAATCTAATCTAATCTAATCTAATCTAATCTAACATGTTTTTAATCAAACACATTCTGCCAATTTAGATGAATCTCTGTAACCTTGAATCTCTGATCGACTTTGCTGTTTATCTAGATCATCTGCTTTACAGTAAGTCTTAAACCTATACAACTACATAAACAATTTGGGACGAGAAAGGAGAAAAGTGATGTTGCTCCTAACAATAAGGTGCACCTCCATTGTAGGAGAACATCCAGAAAATACACCAACAGGGGTACATTAGGCAATCCAGATTACCTGCTTTGCCTCTTTGTTAAAAAAGCATGTGGACTTGGATACCATACTGTGGGCTAAACCAGTTGACTCTGAGTTCCAGTGATCACTGAAGAGCCTAGATCTGCCCGCATTTTGACCAAAATCTACAAACCACTTACAGATCACTTACAGACCAAATTTATAATATAGTCACAAATATAATTGCACAATTAAAGTAAAACTTACCATTTTCTTCAGGCAATACATTAACATTGTCCAGGACTGATGCAGGTATAGGAACATTGATATTTATGCTGCTAAAAGAAAATATAAACAAATCTTTAATTGTATTATTTTTTATCTATTGTAAATAATTTAAATCATACTAATACCGTTTATTCCTGGACTTGTTTTTTTAGATCTGATAACAATGATTTCCCTTTTCATTATTAATGATTTACTTTTCTCACATAACTGCAGAAGTGCTTTTGTTTTTGTTAGTTTTATGTTTTGTTTAATTCATGTTGTGTATCCTCCCCATATCCAGTGGCAGGCCATGCAATTCGTGTCTAGGGCTTCAGTGATGTTCTGCCTGAACCAATCGACCTTTAAATAACCGTTATTACAGGTACAGAAACCATCAATATTATACAGAAATGCAGAATAACAGAGCACTGCATCAGTAAAGCAAGAAACCTAATTAACACAATTCAACACATCTCTTTTCACTGCAGCCACAGCTGCACCTCTCGCATACATCATCTCTAGCACAAGCATCATTAACCTCATAAAATAACCCTATGTTTTTGTTTATTTTTGTGCATTTTTTCTGGGCATTACGGATTTCCTGAGTATTTGAAATTAAGTCAAATTGTGTGTTTTATGCTAATTCTACAGGGGAAAAAATGCAAAAGTATAACTAGTTTATGAAAAAAGGTTAACAAATGTTTTAAACAGTTTTGGCTGATCTTTCCTCACAGTCCATCTCGTAAATGTCATTAATAGTATTTTTGTGACCAAATCAATTTCTTACCCGCTATCAGCCATTGTGTAATAAAAAAAAACAGCTATTAAATCCACAAAAATATAAGACTTGTGCACTTTCTGACCATCTATTTAAAGGTGGAACTGGCTTTATTATTGGACGCCTGGTAGATGGTCCTGGAGTCGTCAACTCTCAATCTGATTGGTTAAAGCAACAGCTTCATTCTTATGTATTTTTTTTGCTAGCAGGTGCCCACAGTACTGATTTATGAAGTCCTTATGGCAGATGCCTTTGACAGCAACAATTGATGTCATGGCTGAAATCTGATTGGATGAAAACACAAACATATACAGACACTGCTTGCAGCAGAACACTTAAAAGACAAAAGCTATTCACTAAAATTTTCAAAAATAAAACCCTAATTCCAAAAAAGTTGATGCACTGTGTTAAATGTAAATTTTAAGTAAAAAAAATATGGTAATTTTAAATGTAATAGCTGAAACACATTTCAAAAAAGTTGAATGGGCAACAAAAGTCTGGAAAAAGTAATGAAAAAGAGATGATTGGGTATAAATAGTGTATCTTAGAGAGGCAGAGTCTCTCAGAAGTAAAGATGAGCAGAGCTTTATCTGTGAAAGATTGTGTCTACAAATTGTGAAACAATTTCAGAATAATATTCGTCAACATAAAATTGTAAAATAGTTGAATATCTTAATTTACAGTCCATAATATCATAAAACCTTTTAAAAAATCTGGATAAATCTCTGTGCACAAGGGACAAGGGATACATTAGATGTTTGTGATCTTCAGGCCCTCAGGCAGCACTGCATATAAAACAATCATGATTCTGTAATGAAAATCACTGCATTGGCTCATTACCACCTCCACCTCATTGTCTGTAAACACAGCTTGCCATGTCATCCACCAATGCTGGTTAAATCTCTATCATGCAAAGAAGGAATTTTTTGAAGGATACTTTTGTACGTCGCTCTGGATAACGGTGTTTGCTAAATGCCACAAATGTAAATGTAAATGCATGAACATGATCCAGAAATGCTGTAATCCTCTCTCGGCCAAAGGTTATTTAAAATGTACTAACGCAAAGTGGAAAACTGTTCTAGAGACAAACTAATAGGAATTTTTATTTCTTTTTGGAAACTATGAACACCAACGAAATAAAGAGGAAAGGGATTATCTAGCTTTTTATCAGTGCTCAGTTACAAAAGCTGCATCTCTGATGGTATGGGAGTGCATAGTTATGCCCGTGGATTGAACAGCTTGCACATTTGAAAAGTCACCTTCAATGCTGAATGGTAGATACAGGCTTTAGAGCAACAAATAAATCCATCCAGAAAATTTTTTTTTCAAAGGAGCCCTTGCATACAGTATAAAGTGTACAAGTCAATGCTAACTGCATACTGCATATATTAGAATAACATGACTTCGTAGTAGAAGAGTCTAGGTGCTGAACTAGCCTGCCTGCAGTCTTTTAGCATTTAAAAAAAAACAGGCACATCATGAAACAAAACAACAAAAAACACCCAAAACCGTTAAGCAATCCTGTTTTAGAGATGTATGGGACAACATCCCTCAGCCAAAAAGCAACTGGTTTCCACAGTTCCCACATGTATACAGATATTATATATATATATTTTTTTATTTTTTTATTTTATTTTTTTTCTTAAAATGGTATATCTAGTCAGTTAGAATATGGATTTATGAGATTTGTCAATTATTCCATTCCATTTTTATTTACATTTTACACAGTGTCCCATCTATTTTGGAATTGGGGTTGCATATTAAAATGTATATTAAAAAAGCAATTCTGATAGAGTTTAGTCCATCATAGAAGGCCTTGCTGGCCCTGACGGTCTACCACCGGTTGTATCATTCTTTATTTTTTGTACCTGCTCCTATTTTTATTTCACTTAAACTCCTTTTGTGTTTAAACCCCTCTGTTCTGTGTCTCCCTGCCTGTCTTTGCAAAACTTTTTGTTTTGACTTGTAGTGACTTTGTTCTATTTTCTGGTTTGTGTATTGTGTATATTTTTGTGAATCTCCTGACCCCTGCCGATTTACTGTTTTTGACATGTTTGGCTTTTCAAATTACATGCTCAAACTGTAATTGCCTCTGTCTCAGCTCATATGTGACACTATCTAAAACGATCTGAACAAATGGACCCCAGCTACATCCTTACCTCTTGAAGAATTGTGCTTCATATTCAGTAATGAGGTTCTTTTTGTAGCCCTGTTTAGAATGATTTATTCGTGTGTCACAGCCTAGTTTTTGAGGTTTGTAGCAGTACCAGGGTTCTCCAGTCTCAGGATCAGTGTAGTTGCAGAGTGGTTTCTTATTTAGTGGCAGACACAAGTTGCACACAGTGGTCTCAGAGATGGTACTAGAGCGGAACAGGCTTTTAAAAAACACTCTGTCAGGTTGCTCCTCCTGCAACCTCTTAAGCACCACCACTGCCTCACTCGGGTGCACCATGGTGATTTGCACCTGCATTACACCAGTCCACAACAATGGGAAAAGCACTGTATAATTCCCATCTTGGTGATCATGTACCTTCCCTGCAACTCCAGCACCCAGCTCAGGTGAATGCAGCCGGGCTATCAGAAAATCTCCACCATATTTCTTAGGCAGGCCCAGGAAGTTATGCATATGAACATCAACAACAAGCTGGTCACCTACGTGGTGCATTGGTGGACCCTGAATCATAAAATGGCTCTTAGTAGGGTCACTGCTAAACGACACAGGCAGGCCTTCCACTAAGGGGCCTGGCCATGTGATGGAATTGAGCAGATCTCGCTCTTCTTTGGCCTCTTCTGCAGTGGGTTCCTGGCCGAATTGTGCACAGTAGGTGAGGTTTATGTCCAGCGGCAACAAGATTTCAGGAGGTTTGAAGGCTAAGTTGATGCTGCTCTGTATTTTGTAGAAGGTTGACATTAGCTGAACATTCAAATCCTGCAAATGATAAAATACACTGAAAGCAGCACTCAGAAATCAGGAGAATGGTTCAGGTTATTTCTAATTTTATACTTATCATATCATATACTTATCATATCATGTCATTTTTATGTCATTTAATTTATCTTGATTTAAATACCCTCTAGGTAAGGCGGAACTTCTTGTTGCCCATGTTACATTTAAATGAATAACATAATTGCAGTTTTCTGTATATAATACATATAGTATATATGTGTTAGGCGCAGTACGGAGGCGGAAGCCGGAGTAACGGCAAACATAAACTTTATTTAACAAAGGCAGAGCCAACACAAAATACCCGCATAGATCGGGATAATCCGGCAAACGGCAGTCCAATAATAACATCCACGGTGCGTTATAGAGGAAGCGCGGCGCGGAGGAAGCGACGGAGAAGCTTAGGTAGTATGAGGTGCGCTGGGGAAGGTGAACGCAGCCGTGGAGTGAGCGAGGAGTCCGGGGGGGAAAGTATGTAGCGGAAGCAGCATACACACGACCACGCATGAACACATATAATAACGGACAGAGAGTGTGGGTGAGTGAGCGGTTTATATGGGAGCCGGGAGTGAGTGAGTAACGCGCTTCAGCTGTGCATGATTTGCGCTGCGAGCTTGGGAGCGCGCGGAGGCAATGACAGCCTCTGAAGGAGGCGTGGCAGGTGGATTCCTGACAATATGTATCAACAGGAATTTTAAAATGTGCTCCCCTTCAGGAACGAGA
Organism: Silurus lanzhouensis; assembly: GCA_039877035.1. Classification (NCBI taxonomy): domain Eukaryota; kingdom Metazoa; phylum Chordata; class Actinopteri; order Siluriformes; family Siluridae; genus Silurus; species Silurus lanzhouensis. The sequence continues at coordinate 9,447,724 of JBCEWE010000463.1, read as the reverse complement.
CGCTGCATCAACAATGCTTTGGGAATGCTTCTTCATTGTCCATTGGATCAGTCCAATGGAAAGCGCGGCGTCACCAGCAGGGTGACATCATGACCAGGAAGCTATAAAAGCACATGGAGTGGAACTGGTGCTAGCTTCTGTTTGTTCAGGAAGCGCTCTGTGTGTGTGTGTTCATGGTAAGTGGTAAATGTCTGAAAAAAGAAGAAAAATTAAAGCAAACAGAAAGAGAAAGCACTGCATGTTGCCTGCTTGGGAGCGGAGCACGTTAGGTCTATTCTCAAAGGGGGCCGACTGCACAGATTGCGCTAGCATGTTGTAATATATGTACTATTGGTATCAGCATTCTGTGATAAGCCTGCCCTCTAGTGGTGACTTATGTAGTGCTGTATTAGTAATGGCAGTTCTGAGTAAAGACCATGTGAGTTAACACGACTCAACCGTTCTGCTGCGTATTATTCTTCTGACAGCATACACAACAAAATTGGCGACGAGGATGGGATCTATAACTACAACAAGACTTTATTGGACATGAAACAGGAAAAGAAGGATCGTGAAAAGACAACGTGAGTCACATGAAAGAAAGAGAAGCTAATTAAAGTGTAAAGCTAAACTGCAAATGAGCAAAAATAAAATAAAAATAAAATAAAATAAAAATGTCAATGATTGGAACAATCACCGCATTTGATAGCAATGCTGAGGATTGGGGAACTTATGTGGAAAGAGTGGAATTATACTGTGAGGCTAATGCCATTGCAGATGATAAGAAAGTGGCTGTTTTGCTAAGCGTGATGGGAGCAAAGACGTATGGACTGCTCCGTAGTTTGTTAACCCCTGAAAAGCCAGCGGATAAAACGTTTCAGCAAATAGTGAACATTCTAAAAGAACATTTCAACCCCAAACCCCTGTTAATTGCGGAAAGATTCAGATTCCATAAGCGTAACCAAGCAAAAGGAGAAAGCATTTCTGAATATATAGCTGAGCTACGCCGATTGTCAGAACATTGTCGATTTGGAGCTGAACTGGCAGATGCATTAAGAGACAGGCTTGTGTGTGGAATGCACAATGAAAGCACACAAAAAAGACTATTGACAGAAAAAGACTTGACACTTGATCGTGCACTGAATATAGCAATATCCATGGAGACTGCAGCAAAAGATGCAATGGAATGTGCAACAAATAAACTGTCACTGAAATTGGAAAGAAAACAGAAATGTTATCGCTGCGGAAAAATGTCTCATGATGCGAATGACTGCTGGTTCAAAGATAAAGAGTGCAGGAAATGCCATAAAAAGGGGCACATCGAACGTGTATGCAAAACGGACAGACTGAGGATACAAAAAGACAGAACACACAAGGTGAAATGTAAATCCGCCACTGTATATCAAGTAACTGAAAATGAAACAAACACGAGTTCAGGTACAGATGATCTTTCATGTTTGGAACTGTACAATATTGAGGAGACAGATCGAAGAGTTATTTGGCTCACACCGGAAGTGTCAGGAGTCAAACTCAAAATGGAGTTAGACACTGGATCGGCCTTATCGGTCATTTCAGCAGCTGATTACCAGCGACTGTTCTCAAAAATACCACTGCAAAGCACATTAGTGATATTAAAGACCTATACTGGTGAAAAAGTGTCTCCGAAAGGGAGACTACAAGTAATTGTAAAGTACAAAGGAAATCAGCAGCAATTGTACTTGTATGTGTTGGAAAACGGAGGGCCTGCATTGTTCGGACGTGAGTGGCTGAGGAAAATACCTCTAGACTGGCACACTATAAAAAAAATTGGATGTGCCCCAGCAAGTCACAGACAAAGAGACACTAAAGGCCCTAGCGCAAATTATAGACAATGCAGAATCTGTGTTTCAAAAAGGAATAGGAACACTTAAGGGAATAAAAGAGAGTCTGGAGTTGGAAGAAGACACTCCTCCAAAATTCTTTAAAGCTCGCCCAGTCCCGTATGCAATTCGTCCCAAGGTGGAGAGCTGGATAATTTGGAAAAAATGGAAATTCTGATGAAGGTTGAATAGAGTGAATGGGCAACACCCATAGTTCCAGTGATCAAAAAGGGCAAAGCAGGAGATGTACGTATTTGTGGGGATTTTAAAGTGACCATTAATCCAGCGCTTCATGCAGTACAGTATCCCCTGCCACGCATTGAAGACATTTTTGCATCTTTGTCTGGTGGAGAACACTTCTCAAAATTGACCTGGCTCAAGCTTACCTTCAAATGGAGATGGATGAGAAATCCAGGAAATTCTTGACAATCAACACACATAAAGGGCTCTATCAATACAATCGTCTTGTTTTTGGAATTGCCTCTGCCCCTGCTTTGTGGCAGAGAGCGATGGACCAGGTGTTGCAGGGTATACCAGGAACTCAGTGTTACCTGGATGATATCATTGTGACGGGGAAGGATGATACAGATCACCTTAGAAACTTGCAACGGGTGCTGATGAGATTGTGTGAGTATGGACTAAGAGCCAACAAAGAAAAATGTGAGTTCTTTAAGTCTCGGATTTCTTACTGTGGTCATGTAATAGACAAAGATGGTCTACACAAGTCACAAGACAAAATTGAAGCTGTGCTAAATGCACCACACCCACAAAACGTGTCTCAACTCCGATCATATCTCGGACTTGTGAACTATTACCACAAATTTCTTCCAAACATCTCCACTGTACTACATCCTTTGAACGCACTGTTGCAAACAAGGACACAGTGGAAATGGTCAGACAGCTGTGAGCAAGCTTTCCAAAAGACCAAAAGGCTCATAACTTCCGATATAGTGCTAACACACTTCAATCCATCTATGCCTATCAGACTGGCGTGCGATGCATCACCATATGGAATTGGCGCAGTGCTGTCACACAAGTTTCCAGATGGTGCTGAAAAACCGATAGCCTTTGCATCTAGATCACTAACGACAGCGGAACGCAACTATGCACAAATAGACCGTGAAGCACTTAGTCTCGTGTGGGGTGTAAAAAAATTCCACCATTATCTGTATGGTCAACGGTTTACCCTGATCACAGATCATCAGCCCTTGGTCTCGATATTCAACGCTCAGAAGGGTGTCTCAGCGATGGCCTCAGCACGGTTGCAGCGTTGGTCGCTCTTTTTGGGTGCTCATCAATATGATATCGAGTACAAAGGCACCAAACTACACGGTAACGCGGATGGCTTGTCGCGTCTTCCACTGAAGTTGACAGAAGAGTCAAAGGCGATGGATCCAGCTGACATGTTTCAAACCTCAATCGTGAGTCAGTTTCCTGTGACAAATGCTGCTATTCAGAGAGAAACCCGCAATGACCCGACATTGTCTAAGGTCTATGATATTACAGTACGTGGGTGGCCGACAGCAGGGAACTCGCTGTATCCGGCATTCGCAGCAAGGAGAGAACAGCTTTCTGTGTGTCAAGGAACTCTAATGTGTGGCTTGCGAGTTGTCATTCCCTCCAAATTGCACAGTAAGATGTTGGACATACTACATGAAGGGCATTTGGGCACTGTAAAAATGAAAAACCTTGCCCGCAGTTACATGTGGTGGCCGGGAATTGACAAGCAGATTGAAGATCTGGCAAAGGCTTGTCCAGGATGTCAAAGGACCCAGAACTCTCCACCATTAGCTCCTTTACATCCTTGGGAATGGCCATCAACACCGTGGCAAAGAGTGCATGTCGACTTTGCTGGGCCATTCAAGGACTCCATGTTCTTGATCGTACATTCTAAGTGGCCTGAAGTTGTTCTAATGAAGACAACCACATCCGAAAAGACTGTTTCTGTGCTAAGATCAATATTTTCCAGAAACGGGCTCCCAGAACAGATATGCACGGATAATGGACGACAGTTCGTCTCAGAAGAGTTTCAGAAATTCATGAAGCTAAACGGAGTCAAGCACATTACATCCGCACCATACCATCCTGCCACTAATGGCTTGGCCGAAAGGTTTGTACAAACGTTCAAGAAAGCAATAAATGCAATGGACAATGCCACCATCTCACTCCAACACAAAATAGACAACTTCCTTTTCATGTACAGAAATGCAACCCACTCCACAACTGGTCAAACACCAGCAATGATGTTCTTTAAGAGGAATTTAAGATCTCGCTTGGATCTCATCAAACCTGATGTTCGACGAGATGTGGAAAACAAACAGTTTGTGCACATGAACGATAGACAAGCAAGAAACTTCCAAGTAGGACAAGCAGTCTTAGCACGTGACTACAGACAGGAAAAATGGCAGCCAGGTACCATCACCACCAGAACTTGTCCCTTGATGTACACAGTAAAGGTTGGTGACAACACATGGAGACGGCATGCAGATCAGCTGGTGAATCGTCAGGCAAAATCCTCACTGTTATCTTTTCCTGATTCATCTGACGATGTTCCTGATTTAAATGGCAAGGTCAATGATGCTGTTGAGACTGCCCCTTTTACCTCGGTTACCATGAACGATTCTGAACTACACATTGATAATCCAGATGTGACGGCTTCAGTTACGCCTGGACCGCACCGGGATTCGCAGAGACGTTACCCTGAGAGATGTAGGAAACCTCCCCAGAGGCTTGATTTGTAATGTGTTGTAATTGCCAACATTGTTCAGGTTTATTGTGATTGTTATGCAGTGAGTTGTAGTTGTGTGTTTCTTGTTTCTTGGGTGATTAATCTAAAAGGGGAGGAATGTGTAATATATGTACTATTGGTATCAGCATTCTGTGATAAGCCTGCCCTCTAGTGGTGACTTATGTAGTGCTGTATTAGTAATGGCAGTTCTGAGTAAAGACCATGTGAGTTAACACGACTCAACCGTTCTGCTGCGTATTATTCTTCTGACAGCATACACAACACATGTCTATGCGAATGCTCCACTGGTGTTCACTGAAAGGCACCAATGGCTCACCCCGTCGGACCTTTCCGACAGTCAATACAGTCGTCAACAAATTTCAAGAGGACAAAAAAGCAGTCTGTGGCGTTGCAGTGCTTCCTCCCACATCACTCTCATGGGGCTGCTTGGTGGGCACAGCCCCAACCTCATCCCAGCACCTCCGGGTACCGAGAGCTGGAAATACAGAGCCAAAGCTACAGGATCTTCAATAGAAGAGCTTTGGCCAAGAAGTCCTGATACAGGACCATCTGGAGACCCCGCCAGGAAAAGGCGCTGTGCACCTTATTATACGGTGCCTTGGTGCCCTCAGGGAGCTGGTCTGTTAACCCTGCCACTATCAGTGCTTCAGGGCACGGACAGCTACAGTACTTTACCCAGAGGCCATACAATTCAGTTTGGGTCTCGTCCGCCCTGGTTCAACAGGTTATGCCCCACCCTGGTGGGGCCTGAGCAGGCTCTGGTCATGGAACAAGAAGTACTCTCTTGAGTAAGGAGGCCATTGAGGCAGTCCCTTCATCAGACAGGGAATCTGGGTTCTACAGCTGATATGGTTGCGTCCTATATTGGATCTACGTCAGCTGAACCGCTTACTTTTGAGGCTCAGGTTCAGGATGTTGACCCTGAAGCAGGTTGTTTCTCAAACAGTTTGGAGGACTGGTTTGTCAAGGTAGATCTAAAGGATGCATACTTTCATGTATCCATCTTTCCATCTCACAGGAAGCTTCTGAGGTTCGCTTTCGGGGTCGAAGCTTGCGAATACCGGGTCCTTCTGTTTGGTCTTGCCCTCTCACCCCGCACCTTTATGAAATGTGTGGATGTGGTGCTTCCAGATTCTAAATTATATTGATAATTGCTCAGTCAGAGCAGCTGGTGGTTGATCAAAGAAGAGTGTGCTTTCTCCATTGCAGAGAACCAAAAGCGGTGACAAAGACTAACAATTTAAGTTGTAAGGTCCTAAAGCAAGGACATGTAATAATTTATGGACCACATTACTCTAAACATAAAGTCTAAAATTAGCAGTGGTTTAAATATTGATGTGTTTAATTTCTGTATTAAATCCTGACTCATTGATCATAAGACCAGAATATATCCAGAATGACAAACTATTACTTTGTAGGTTTAAGTTACACCTGATTACTGTGAAAAAACACATCTGTGGTTAAATACATATAGAGTAAATCACACCAGATACCTGTGTGGACATTTTGGACTTTTAAATTAATTGTACTCACCTCCAGAGATATGATGTTGCTAATAACCACTATAAATCCCGATAGTGCTAATAGAGTAAAGATAAGTGATAATCTGGGTATGTGTCCCTCCATGGGTGGATGTCACCATCACAAAGTACTTTGCCACGTAGCCAATTGCAAGTCTCAATATAAACAACTTTACCAACCTGACAAAGTAAAAATGACATGAAATACACAGGAACATTGCTCTGTCTTTATGACTGTTTGCTAAAGTATATATATGGTTAATTAGAAATCTGGGAGGAAACCTCATTACTTGTTCTATTTTCATTGTACACACCATAAATAGCTAAATCTGTTATTTTTATTTGTATACAATTTATAAACAATTTGATTTTTATATCAATTCATATATATATTGTTCCTATGACATATGTAAAAAGACAATTACTCTGAATACTATTGGATACCATTCTACTACATTGAGATAGTGACTTAAATAAATTAAAAGCAAATTTTAATTTATTAAAAGGAAATAAAAACTTAAATGAACTTAAATGTGTTGAGTATATGCTAGATGACTTTAATCTCTTGGAAAATATCAACCCTCTAATAGTTCTCAGCTTTACACCATACTGTGCTAGTGTCAATGTGCAGAATATGCTATACTGAACATAAAGCATGAACACTATAAAGAAAACAACAAATGCAGTGGATGAGAAGAATTGTAGTCAAGAGCCTTAGTCCTTACAGCTAGGATTGAAAAGAGCTGATGATGTGAGGCCCCCCGAGTTCATTTGTTTGTTATTTTTGGGGATGTTGGGATGCTGATATTACATTTACAATGTACATGTACAAATTTTAACCAGTTTGATTACTGACTGACTTTGTATGTAGTAATTAGTTTGATTTCAATATAATTGGTTTAAAACAAGATCCTGGTTCTTAGAGAATGGTGTCACTACTAACACTGTCCCAAAAGGAGCATAGCATATAGTAAATCATGACAATTCATGACAGTCTGACACTGGGGACAATAAGCACATAAATAAAAATGTATATTTAGCATATATTTAGTATTTCTTCGATTTATATTTGCATTTATACATACATATAGTCAGAGAAAATTTGCACTTTATACCGTTAATTTTGAGTCCAAAATGTCACAGCTCTTGCATAAAAACATTTTATGGACTTATTGGTTATTAATGGTCCCAACATATGCCAAAATTGATTGTCTAGTTAGATAATTGCAGGAATGAGTACTCTAGGTGTATAAGTGTCAAAGACTGCTCATGTAACAAAGAATGTAGCCAGACCAGTCTTTAACGTAAGTAGGAATAAACATACTCATTTAAAATCCAGTAGTTTAGTAAACTGTAAATATAAAATATAAATAATGTGTTCACCTTATTGTCAATTGATTTAGAGTTTGACATTGTATTGGCCACGAGGGTAAGAGGGATTGTCAACTTAAACCCTTGTTAGTGTTTTGTTAATTAGTTATTATGATATCACTTATCATTGACGTGGCTCATCTACACTAATGAACATGATGAATAAACAATTTTATTTAAGTACAATTGTACAGCATTCTATACTTTTATATTGCATATAGGGTCTCCTGATCTACTAAGTAATGAGTGTTGTAAAAATAATACAAAAATTATAACTAAAATAAACAGATTACAATGATAAAAACAAACAAAAAAAACCAAGAAATTCTTATTTCTGACCTTTACCCTGTATCCTCCTTACGCCTTCATGTGTTTGGGTCTGTTAAAATATATACCTTACTTTCCTTTCTTGTAAGTGAAAATACAAAATGCAACAGGCAGCACCTCTGAAACAGAGTGGAATGGGTGTTTTCTTGTTTATTATCAAATGAATCAGTGCTTTTGAATGAATCATTTATGTATACGAATCGTGCTTGTTCATTTCCATGTACTGCCTCTCCTTGAAGTCCTGTTCATGTAAAACAGGTGACTGTTTTGGCAGCATTTCCCTCTTTTAAAGACCGCACTAGTGGTTTGTAGACTGTGTCAGTGATTAGATGTAAAGAATGAAGTGTCTGTTTGAGTTTCTATCAAATCATATTTCAGTGATCACAGCATGTGTTGCCAGGGTCAAAATCAGCAGTGCAGCTGTCTGTAGAATAAAGTACATGCTGGTTAAAGCTGTTGCTTTAACCAATCATATTTTAATTTGCCCCCTGCCATCAAGCAGGGGTCTAAATGTCAGCATTTCTGTATTTCCTTTGATTGGATGGTCAATCATATTTGTTTAGATTTAATAGCTTTTTTTTTCATTCCACAATGCCTGACAGGAGAAGAAATTGATTTGGCTGTGGATATACTTACAAGGCCATTTTCAAGATGGACTTTACAAGAAAAGCTGGGCATCGTGAGAAAAGGTCAGCAAAAACAGTTTAAAACATTTGTTAAGCTTTTCCATTAACTATTTATACTTTTGCATTTTCTTTTTGGTAGAATTTGCACAAAACTCACAATTTGCTTTAATTTCACCACCCAAAAAAAAAAAAAAAAAAAAAAAAGAAAACCCGGGGTCATTTTATGAGCTTAATATTTATGCTTCTGCTATAGATTAGGTATGCGGGTGTAACTGCTGTTAAAAAAAACTTGTACTTGGTCTCTTGCTTTAGTAAAAGCATTCATTCTTGCTGAATCTTGTGTTTCTGTATAATATTGATGGTTACTATAGACATGGCATCATAATGATGGTATTAAGAGGTGGATTGATTTTGACTGAAAGTCTAGGTGTGAAATGCATACATTATGTGTTAATAGGGAAAAAAACCTGCAATACACAAATTGTCTTTTTATAGCACAATACAGTTGACTATTGCATTTTTTTAATTGAAGCATTGAAAACTTGATACATGTATGTAAAACTGCTTTTGTTTTTCACGACCAATCTATCACAACTAGTCTGCAATGACTTAACTACACTAAAACTCTAAAAAGGAGTCCATGGAATTAATCAGGGAATCTTTTTAGTGATTCAAAAGATTCGAATCAGTGCCATAAACTGAAAGTACCACCCCTAATGTGCTCCAGCAGATCCAGCATGACTCCTCCCACACCTGCAGCAGCCATCTCTCTCCATCCATTCCCCACCACCACCACCACCACCACCACCATTCTCCTCCCCCTTCACCTACAGCAATGACCACACACCCTCCCTCACATCCAACACTCCTCCCTACAACTATTTGTACTATTTCACCTCACAGCCAACTTCCCTGAACTTTAGACAGAATTCAAACTGTTCTGATCATATCTACTTTGCTGCATACTACTTCTTGTTGTTGTTACAACTTGCACTGTCATTGTAACGAGATTATTTCCAACTGAACACAATATTATTTTGTTACATAAACTTATTTATCCATATAAATGCCATTCTGAATTTGTCAGATGACCATGTTCTATTTGCACAAGATAATCATTTGTACCTTTTTTTTTTTTTTAAAGTTTACATAAATAAATCTAACAAAGGTTTATTAATATATGAAACAAAAATGGTAAGTGAGCAAATATTAAGTCATCAATAATATGAGGTTGTACTGCATGTATATCTGCCCAATAAACATTTGTGTAGTATTTCTATATAACAATATATGATTGCATTATTTTACATTATAAATAATGTAGTGGTTCTACCAGACCCATGAAAAGTGAACACAGATGTACGTGTGTTTATGTTGCTTAAATGTCAATCTACTGATGACTAGTCAAATGCTAATTAAGCTTTAGTTTTTTTAGATGCCTTGAAAACTGGGCAATTTCTTACGATGGTTCATATAAGAATTAGATGCCTCCAATTTTCAAAATAATCTAGATCCATTTACCCTGGTGTGTGTACAAAATAAATAGTACTCATTGTACACTGCCTGGGCAAATAAAACATCACTACTGTCAGAGTGCGGGTATTAGGACCCAAATGCAGGATGCCAGCAAGGTTTATATTGAAAGTCTTTAATAACAAAAAAATGTCCTTGCAGAACAAAAGGCACAAAACCAAAGCGTCCGAAAACTTACGGCCACTTCACGCCACGCAGGATTAGGGCCGAGTGAGAGATCCAGTCTGTTTCTGAAAAAATAAAAAATAAAAAAATAAAAAACCGTGACCAGTGGCAAAGCACAAATCCGATAACACCAAAAGATTCAAAACCGAAACCAAAGGATCCAGGAAGCAAAACAAGGGGCAGGAAATGGAACAGGAAGGGAACAAGACGATCTGGCAGAGGATGCGAGGAATCCGCGTCCTTTTTATGCAGCGGGAAGATGTCGGCCGGGGGGAGGTTGCAAGTTTGCGATACCCCAGAAGCAGAAGAGGGAGCTGCGGTAGTGGAAGAACCAGAAGTGCGCATGCCACTGGCTAACAGTACCCCTCCCCTGAGGCCGGCTCCAGACGGCCCACCAGGTTGGTCCGGGTGCTTTGGTTGGAAACGAAAAATTAATTAGGTCGGGTTCCAAAATGTGACGTGCAGGTACCCATGAGCGTTCCTCAGGACTGTAGCCTTCCCAGTCCACAAGGTATTGCAAGCCTCTTCTTTGGCGTCTTGAGCACAGGAGATGGTGTACAGTGAAGGCGGTGCCACCGTCAATGACCCGGGTGGGTTTAGGGGGTCTGGTGGAAGGAATTCGGGAGCAAGCTTGGACCGGTTTGAGGTGTAAAACATGGAAGCTGGGGTGGACACGGAAGATTCTGGGAAAGCAGAGGAAGACTGCCACAGGGTTGCGGACCTTGGATATAGTAAAAGGTCCAATAAAGCGAGGCAATAGCTTCCTGCATGCGACCTTCAGGGGCAGGTCTTTGGTAGAGAGCCAGGGAGTTTCTGGGGCTCTTGTGCTGGGCGCAAATGGAACAGGAGGCCACAAACTGCCGAACATCTTCCTTGATAGTGGGCCACCAAAAACATTGCTGCAAGAGGGTCAAGGTGTGAGAGGTACATGGGTGGCAAAAAAGTTGAGAGCTGTGGCACGACTGGAGGACCTGGAAACAGAGCTGGAAACATAGTGTCTTCCCTTCGGACAGCCATCCAGGGTGCGCTGCCCCAAAGTAGCTCTGTGCACCTTGCGTTCAATGTCCAAGCAAAGGGGTCGGACGGAAACGGACGGAGGAAGGATATGGCTCGGTTCCTCCCCTCCCTCCTTGTCACGGGAACCCAGCTGGGACAGGGCGTTCAGTTTGTTATTTTTGGAGCCTGAATGGTCGGACAGGGTAAAGCACAATCGTCCAAAAAATAGCCCCCAACTGGCAACAGTTGTTAGTGGCTTCTCTCTGAGACAGGATGGCCTCCACGCCCTTGTTGAAGGCATCAACCTCTATGATAAATTGCCAGGAAGGGTCAGGCAAAGTAAGGATAGGTGAAGAGGTGATCCGGGTCTGGAGTTACAGAAAAGCTTGTTCCGCCTTAGGACTCCAAGAGCCCTGGCTTTACTAAAAATGGTGGCCAGATCATGGTACTCTGCAGAAACAGAACAGAGATCTGAGGGAGATTCTATCCCAGAATGAGTTGGGATCCGAGGGATTGAGGTGAGACAGCTGGCTTGACAAGAGATCCCCTATTCCAATACCCGGCCACTGGTCCAGTCCAAGTGAGGGTTATGCCTCTGCAACCATGGGAAACCGACCATAGCAGGTGCTCGCGGTGATGGGGTGATGAGGAATGATAACCATTCGAAGGATCAGACCAGGAGTGGTTCGGACTCAATGCCCATTTTTTTGCCATGAATTAGCTGTGGCCCTTGACGTCAATCCAAACCTTGAGCAATGGTTTAGAGGGGGCTGGGAGTCCTTGGCCCAGTGCTGGCCCCAGAATTAACGCCGAGCCCTCTCTTTTGCTGGACAGGTGGCCACCATGCGCCTTGGCTTGCCACAATACAGGAGAGTCCGTGAGAGTGACGCCTCTCCTTCTTGCTAGTGGCAGGGTTGGTGGAGTATTGAAGCGAGGTAAATCAGGAGGTGGACCAGGCTGCCAGGGTCTAAAGCACCCACTCTCAGAGTGGAACTCCCTCATCTGCCGGGCGATTCGGGTAGCCAGGCTGATCAGGGTGTCCAGGCCCTCTGGAAGATCTCAGCATTGACCAAAACGAGGGGCAGGAAAGTCTTAAATGGAACAGGAAAAGGATGAGATGATCTGGCAGAGAACACGAGGAGTCCGCGTCCATTTTATGCAGTGGGAAGATGGCTGAGGAAGCGGGTTTTACTAAGCAAATGAATAAAATAATATTACCTAATACCATTAGAAAATTACTGCAGTGATTATTATGTTTTAGTTGAGTGAGTGTTTAGCAGTGAGTAGCTTCTCATTTATTAAATTATTATGACAGCAGGCTGTGGAAAATATTTTACTCTTTTTAAGAATAGTAAAATTATTGGCCAGCATCAAGCAAAGAAAACCACTAAGAAGATTGTTAAAGCTACTTAAATTTGGTTTAGAGTGGTCTAAAACATTATTAACTCTAGTGTTATGTTAGGAGTCAAATTAACCCATTTTAAAGTTAAAACATAAAAAAAAGTAGTTAAATTTATTTTTTCAGTATTAAACTTCTTCTGCTTGGTTTAATTAGTATAGTTAAAATATAAAATGAAAATAATTAATTTTACACATTTGCAACCCCCACCTCCATCTTTAAATTACATACTGTTATTTATCGGGTTACTTACTGATACTGTTCGGGTCAGTTTGACCTGGCAGTCAATGCTGTGAACATGGCCCTCCACTCCATCCTTTAACAGCTAGACTCCCCAGGATTCTATGCCAGGATATTGTTTGTGGACTTCAGCTCTTCAACACACTCATACCAGCTCTGCTCAGAGACAAGCTCTCCCAGCTGACTCCATGTGCAGTTGGATCACAGACTTCCTGACAGACAGATGGCAGTTTGTGATGCTGGCAATGCACGTCTGACTCTCGGAACATCAGCACTGGATCCCCCAAGGCTGTGTATTCTTTCTGTACAACAACAGCAGGCTGCTTTGAGACAATGTTCATTGTTAAAAGCGCTATACACATAATGAATGAATTGAATTGAATTGAACAATGGCCATTTATGTGGTAACCAGTCTGTCAAACTCCTGAAGTTTGCTGATGACATTACCCTTATTGGCCTCATCTCTGATGGGGACGAGTCACAGTACAGGAGTGAGATAGACCATCTGGTGTCTTGGGGCAACTCTTTCAAGACAGTGAAGATGATAGTAGATTTCAGGAGAGACCCAGCCCCCCCTCCCCCTGTCATCCTCTGTGACTCTACAGGGACACCTGTCGAGTTCTGCACCATCATCATCCAGGAGCTCAAGTGAGAGCATAACATCAGCTCCATCACCAAGAAGGCTCAGCAGAGGATGTGTTTCCTGCGGCAGCTGAAGAATCCCTCCCCCTGCAAAGATGTTGATGAATTCTACACTGCCATCATCGAATCTATCCTCACATCCTCCATCAAGGTCTGGTTTGCAGGGACATAGCCATGCTGCAGGGCATCATCCACTCTGCAGAGAAGGTGATCGGCTGCAGTCTCCCATCCCTCCAGGAGCTGTACATCTCCAGGAGGGATTGTATTGATTCAAGTTTGCATTGATTGGTTCTTACAGACTTGTGGGAGGCACCTCGCCTGTATACATTTGAAGTGGGGCACACACCCCTTGACTCAATTAAACCTTTTTTATTATTTGTTTTATTGCTGTGGGAATGGGACCTGTGTACCAGTCGCGATAAAACCTTTGTAATGAAATGAAACATGAACATTTTCTGTCATTATTTGCATGTGATATGACCTTTCTTACACATTATTATCTGGTGTGCTGTAGAATGTCCTGTGTTGAGGATGTAACAGGGAAAGGAGGGGTAGAGGGGTCAGACATTTGTCTGCAGATCTACCATTTGTATGGAGATGTGGTGTTTGAAGGCCAAGGGTAGCTCTCCAGGGAGCCTACTGTATTCCAGATAAAGTTCTGGTTCTCGAGAGGGGTGTTGTGGGGTCTTGGTCCCCTGCCGTGAGTCCTGGAGGAAACGTGTTGTGTCGTAAAGAGTTCTTTTGATGTCCTTGTTGCCTCGGGCACCTGCAGGGCACACACCCTGCACTCTCGGGCATTCATGCTGTGTTCTCAGGGAGGGCCGACCTTTTGGTCAGGATCAAGCAAAAGTCTTACAACAATGAAGCAGCTAAGTCCCAGTAAGTTATATAAATGTACGTTAACCTTTCCAGCTTAGCTTTTAAATCATTGTCTCTGTGAAACATATGTATGTAATGTGTGACATCAATGCAAAGTCATAAATATTGTTCCCCTTCAGGAACTCGAGCTGCGTCGAAACGCTATGGGAACGCCCCTGCGTGACCGCGCTCTGAACCACGTGTGAAATCAAGCCAATAGGCAAGCCGTGACGTAATAGACAGGCGACGTCGCGTAAACCAGGAAGCTACAAGATGGCTGTGTGGAAAGCCTGTACTGCTATTATTTTGAACAATACTGTACATGCCCTGGGTCAAATCGACCCAGGAACATTATTGCGCTTTCAGATATTACTTATTGTAAATTGATCACAATTAGAAATCACTCAAACTTTTGTTGAAACCAAATTGTATTAAATCGTACAGCCCTAAAGTGAACCTCACTACCAAGCACATCTTGAACTAAGAACACCTTACTCAATCTTAATTTGTATAAGAGTGTATTCTCTATATTACTTTTAAAAGTGGATTAAACATTAATTTAATGATGTCTGTTACAAAAGATGTGCTCAGACTCTACTGAACAGGTTGTGTTCTAGGTAAAGCGTTTTCCATTGGTGCCTTGTACTCTATATATCTTAAAGTATTGGGCCACCTGGTCATAAGTGGTAAGTAATATTTGAGAATTGCATTCCACATTTAGTCCCAATTTGTTCGTATAATTCCCTCCACTCTTCTGGGAAGCTGTTCCACTAGATTTTGGAGTGTGCTTATGGATATTTGTGTTCGTCAGCCACAAGGTATTATATAAGGCAGGTACTGATTTAGGTGAGGAGGCCTGAGGTGCAGTCAGCAATCTAATTCATTCCAAAGGGATTCAGTAGGGATGAGATCAGAGCTCTATAGCAGGCCACTCAAGAGCTTCCTCTCCAAAGCATGTAAACTATATCTTCATGGAGCTCAGATTCAAGTCAAGTCAAGTCAAGTCAAGTTTATTTGTATAGCGCTTTTCACAACAGACATTGTCTCAAAGCAGCTTTACAGAAATCAACAGTCAAGGTGAATGGTGTGCATTTATCCCTGATGAGCAAGCCATGGCGACTGTGGCAAGGAAAAACTCCCTTAGATGTAATGAGGAAGAAACCTTGAGAGGAACCAGACTCAAAAGGGGAACCCATCCTCATTTGGGTGACATCAAGAGTTTAATCATAAATCTTTCAACAATACAGAACACTGGAGAGTGAGAACTAACATGAGCACTGGAGTATAAGATTATAAGTAAATGTTTTTTCTACAGTCTTTGGTATAAACGTAGGTGCTACTGAGCTCAACATTTGTGATCATCACATATCCAGCATCAGCTTCTCCATGCCAGAGCCTTTAAACACTTCAGGAGGTCCAATGTCAAACTCCACACATGCAGTGGGATCCAATTGGCACTGGTACGTCTCTAGATGGTTCAGGATGTTTGCGAGTTTGGCATCTACTTCTTTAAAGTCCATAATCTTCATAAGGTGGGACGTGACTGGAGATGGCCAAACCTCAGGAAGCCTTGGGATGGGGAGAGAAAGAGAAGCAGTGGAGAGCAATAAGCGTAGCTGCTGTTCATGATATTAACAGCACAAGTTGATAATATGCATGTGATCAGATGTTCTGGAGCACAAGGTTATGATGTGATGTGTGTTATGTGTAGGCTTTGCTAAAAAGATATGTTTTTAATCTACACTTAAACTGGGTGAGTGTGTCTGAGCCCCGAACACTGTCAGGAAGACTATTCCAGAGGTTAGGAGCTAAATGTGAAAATGCTCTACCACCTTTAGTGGACTTTGCTATTCTAGGAACTACTAGAAGCCCAGAGTTTTGAGATCTCAGGAAGCATGACGGATTGTAGCGTGTTAAAAGACTGGAGAGATACATGGGAGCCAATCCATTTAGTGCTTTATGAGTAAGAAGTATTAGTTTGTAGTCTATTCGAAACTTAACCGGAAGCCAATGTAGTGACGATAAGATTGGGGTTATGTGGTCATATTTTCTTGAACTAGTAAGAACTCTTGCTGCCGCATTCTGAACTAACTGAAGCTTGTTTATTAATGACGCAGGACATCTACCTAGTAACGCATTACAGTAGTCTATTCTGGAGGTCATAAACGCATGGACGAGCTTCTCTGCATCGGATATAGACAACATATTTCTTAGCTTAGAAATATTTCTACAAGTCCTACAATATGCAAAAACCATCTCCTGTCTCAGGAGGTTGAACTGCCACAATTGTTTTTCTATTGTTATCTATTTATTTAGTGAAGAAATTCATAAAGTCCTCACTACTTAACTGTGATGAAACACAATTTTCAGATCCCTGATTTGTAGTTAATTTGGCTGCTGTAGAAAAAAGGAACCTGGGATTGTTTTTGTTGTTTTCTATGAGTTCGCTCAGATGTTCAGCTCTAGCAGCTTTTAGCGCCTGTCTGTAGCTGAGCATAGTGTCTTTATACGCAATTCTAAATACCTCCAATTTAGTTTTCCTCCATTTTCTCTCCAGATTACGGGCTGTTCTCTTGAGGGCATGCGTATGACTATTATACCAAGGTGCAGGTGTTTGTTCTCTAACCTTTTTTAACCGGATGGGAGCAACAGTGTCTAATGTGCTAGTGAGGATAAGGTCTATGTTGTTAGCCATTTTATCAAGATCATTAGTAGTTATGGGTTTAGTGTGAAATTTAGATAAATCAGGCAGGTTATTTATAAATCTGTCCTTAGTGGTCGGAACAATAGTCCTACCAGGTGGTGCAACACGGCTAATCTGCTCTACCGGTAGTGTGTACAGTATAAGATAATGGTCTGTGATGTCATCACTCTGAGGTAAAATATCTATATCAGTGACGTCTGCGCCGTGGGATTTTATTAATTCTAATGTGTGGTTAAAGCGATGAGTTGGTCTGGTGATGTTTTGTTTAACCCCAAAAGAGTTTAATAAATCGACAAATGATAATCCTAGAGCATCGTTTGCATCATCTACATGAATATTAAAATCTCCTACAAGCACCACTTTATTAAAATTGATCAAGAGGTCTGAAATAAAACAAGCAAACTCTTGAAGAAAATCAGCGTAGGGCCCTGGGGGTCTGTACACGGTGACCAGAGCGAGTTTTCTATGTATGTCTGAAAGTACAATTTTAAGGACGAGCACTTCAAATGATTTAAAGCTGAATCCTAATATCTGACTAACATTAAGAGAGGCACTATAAATGGTTCCTACACCCCCAGCCCCCCCACGACCAGTCTGACGGGGCTCATGCTTGTAAACATATCCTGACGCTGTAGATTCGTTTAGACCCATATAATCACCTGGTTTAATCCAGGTCTCAGTGAGACAGAGTGCATCGAAATTATTCTCTGTGATCATCTCATTTACAATCAGTGCTTTGGGTGCAAGTGATCTAATGTTTAATAGACCAAACATTAGAACTTTGTTGTGTTTGTTTATCTGGCATTTTTCAGTTTTAACTGTAATAAGATTATTTCTGGATCTTGTGTATTTAATTCTTGGTTTTGCTACACGAGGAATAGATATGGTTTCTATAAACTGGGCTGTGTGTGAACTTGTAACTATTTGGTCTGTTGTATTCGTGTTCTCATAGTTGAAGATTTCCTGATGTCTTACCAGTCAGATGGTGTGAAGTATCCTAGAGATGTTATCTGATAGCACTGCTGCTCCAACTCTACTGGGGTGCAGGCCATCAGGGCGGAAGAACCTAGGACGCTCCCAGAAACAGTTCCAGTTATTAATAAAGAGAAGTTTGTGCTCTCGGCACCATGACTGTAACGATTCATTTAGTGCTAAAAGTCTACTAAACTTCTCAGCCCCTAGCTGGTAAGTGGGAAGAGGTCCTGACACAATGATCCTCGTTGTGGGTGATGTGCTGTGTACTGTCTCCACCAGGATCCTGAAATCCCTCTTTAAGATCTCCATTTGCTTCAGCCTGGTGTCATTTGTTCCGGCATGGAGAACAACAGCTCCGAAGTTCTCGTTCAGGATCGCGGGTACCTGCGCAGCGACTTCGAGAACACGAGCACCAGGAAAACAGCGAGTGTGCACCTTACCTTTAGCTCTGGTAGCGCAGACATGCCGGACGATGGAATCTCCGAGAATCACGGTATCGCGTTTCATCTCGCGGAGAGGGGCGAAGCGGTTCTCGGTCGAGATCTCGAAGGCTGGAGGTGGCGGGGGAGACGTCCTCGACCAGGGCTTGGCTCGCAGCTTCCGCTGCTGCCGCATCCAAGGTCCGTGGTGCACCGGTGCTGGAGTGAACGATACCTGGGCGGGCCGCGTTGTAGGTGCGCTGGGCCTGGGCAGAGAAACACGCGGAGTTGATGTGCTGGGAGCATTAGATTCAACCCGAGAATTTACCTGGGATGAGTGCGCGTCAGCCCGGGATGTTTCCAGCGCCGCTTTCCGCTCTCGCAGCTGGTCATGCTTTGCATGCAGCTCGCGAATTTGTTTCTCCAAGCTTCCATCTCCAACGCCACCGTTTGCAACTTGAAAGAGTCCTCACCTGCGCTCAAAGTCAGACACACAGCCGGCATAGTGCTCATAATCACGAACAGAGTTAATATACAGAGATATGAGTGAGAGGCAATGAATATAGATAACACTAGTCATAGTCGAGTTAACTGACTACAGGCACAAGTCAGGAAGACAACAACAATTTAGGATTATTAAAAGAGAAAAAATGGATAGATAGGTAGATAGTAAAGTTTGAAAACGCAGAGAGAAATACAAACACGGAACTCGCGGCAAACAAGTCAAACACAGCAAACAACGTCACCGGAAGCACTCTCTCTTTGGCATTGCCATGCTGGAACAGGTTTGTGTTTTCAAGTTCAAGTGAATGCAAAATTGTATTATAGCGCATACAAAGATGTCCTTTACAATTAAGTGCCCCCAGCTTTGTGGTAACAGTTTGGAAAATAACCACATATAGCAGGAAAGGTTGGGTGACTCAATACTTTTGGCAATATACTGTATAGACATCATTAGAGAAAGTGTTGAAGTTAGACCACACCCTCACCAGAACAAAAAGTGTTGCCCACAATTGAGTATGTCTAGCTTACTTGCTATACAGTGCAGATCTGATGAAGGCATAGAGGTGAAGCGAATGGGTCCATTGCAATAGTAGTTCACCAGAATATTGTTCTTGCTGCTATATATGCTATGCTATCCACAGCTATGTATGGTCCCACATTCTTAGGGCTGTAAAGATTTTATTGTTTCAGGTCTACAGAGAAGAGGTGGTCATGTGAGAAATTAGATAAACATGAAAAACATGAAAGTTCACACAAAATAAATAAAAAATACAAATAAAAAAAATTTATCTAGAGCAAAAGCAGTTATCAAATCAAATCAAATAATTTTTTTTATCTAAGCAAATTTTTATTTGTCACATACACATACATACAGAATACGACATGCAGTGAAATGCTTTTTACGTCTGTCTGACATTTAAGTTTAAAAAGGAATAAAATTTAAGGATAAAAATAAAATAAAAAATAAAACCAGGAAAAAAAGGTAAATAAATAAAAAGTAAAAACTATATAAAATATTTGAAAATATATGTGCAGTATGGTGTGGTATAGAGTTGAAGTGACAGTCCAGAGTTAAAGTGTCATAGTGCTAAAACAAGTTGTGCGGAAATGAGTGAAGATGGAGAGAGAGAGGTCCAGTACTAGATCCTGGGTGTTTCCTGGTTTAAACTCTGAATGGCCTGGAGCGCTTCCCTGAATGCAACAAAGAAAATAGTCCATTGTTGGGATGGCTGTGGTCCTTCACAATCTTCCTGGCCCTGGTCCGGCAAAGCATGGTGTAGATGTCCTGCAGGTCAGGGAGCTGATGCTACCCGTCAGGACACTCTCAATGGTGCAGGTGTAAAAATTCTTTAGCACCTGAGAGGGTAGTGTAAAGTCCCTTAAGCATCTCAGATGGTACAGACGCTGCTGGACCTTCTTCACCAGGGTGTTGATTTGACAGGACCAAGACAGATCCTGTGTGATGTGAACACCTAGGTACCGGAAACTGTCCACTCTCTCGACTGGGGTCTTGTTGATTTTTAGCGGTTGGTATTACCGCTCCTGCTTTGTGCTGTAGTCCACTCTTAACTCCTTAGTCTTGCTGACGTTCAGGAGAAGATTGTTCTCCTGGCACCATCTCTCCAGGTATTCAGTCTCCTGTAGGTAGGCCGTCCCGTCGTTGTTGGAGATCAGGCCTACCCCCACAGTGTCGTCAGCAAACTTGATGATGGTGGTGGAGTTGGAAGTGGCCACACAGTCATATGTGTACAGTTAGTACAGCAGGGGGCTCAGAAAACAACCCTGTGAAGCTCCAGTGCTGAGGGTGAATGTAAGGGGGGATGAGTTGTTTTTGTCTGTCAGGAAGTTGGAGATCTATTGACACAGCGGCTGGCTGAGTCCTAGGACCTCCAAATTAGAGGTGAGCGTGGAGGGAATTATGGTGTTGACCGCTGAACTGTAGTCCACAAACAGCATTTTTGCATAGTTCCCTTTTCTGCAGTCCAGGTCAGGGCTACAGGGCAGTAGTTGTTGAGGCAGGCGGGCTGGGGCTTCTTCGGGACAGAAACAATGGTGGACTGTTTGAAGCATGAGGGGACAACAGACTGTTCAAGGGAGAGTTTGAATATCTCAGTGAACACCTGTGATAGTTGGTCAGTGCAGGCTTTCAGAACCTGACCTGTGATGCCATCTGGTCCTGCTGCCTTTCTGGTATTTACTCTCCTGAATGCCCTTCTCACGTCATGCTCCGAGATGGTAAACATGTTTACCTTTCCCGCTCTCTCAGCGTGCATGCTGTTTGTGCCACTAGAGTTGTTACCTGAGCCTCAAAGCGAGCGTAAAAGATATTTAGCTCGTCTGCCAGAGAAGCGTCCGCATTCCCCATTCTAGAAGATGGTGTTCTATAGTCCGTGATGTTTCTTAGTCCCTGCCACAGGCTTCTAGAGCCACCATGTTGGAACTGTGACTCTAGTTTCCTCCCGTAGCGAAGCTTTGCTTCCTTCTCCGCCCTGCGCACACTGTAAGATGCAGCCTTGTACTCGTTTATGTCCCTGGTGGCGAGTCCCGTGTTGTAGGCATAGGAGCGGGATCTCAGAGCATGGTTTTATCCACCCATGGCTTCTAGTTGGGAAACGTTCTGATGGTGGTTTTTTGCACCGTATCATCCGCTAGTTTCCAGATGAATCCCACAATCGCTTCTGTAAACATGTTGACGTCATCAGAGTTGCGCCTAAACATGTCCCAGCCTGCGTCATCAAAAGTGTCCTGCAGAGTGGCCACCGATTGGTTAGTCCAGAGCGCAACCTCCATTCGAACCGGAGCTTCCTGTTTCAGCCTGTGGACGTGATTGCGCCTTGTAGCTGTTCTTGAATGGTCCAGTGGTCCAGCTTTCAGGGCAGGGCAGGTGATGTGCTGCTGGAAGTTCGGTAGTTCGAGCTTCAGGTTGACACTGTTAAAGTCTCCCACCACAATGAGTGCAGCATCCCGATGCTGTGTTTGTTGTGTCTCATGTAAGTCCCATACTGCATTGTCCACGTCCAATTGATGTGGAACATAAACGCCACTGACTATGACCGAGCTAAATTCCCGAGGTAGATAGAAGGGCCGGCATTTGATGGTCAGTAGTTCCAGATTTGGTGTGCAGGAGCATGAAAGTGGAACAATGCTCACTCTGTCGCACCAGTGGTTGTTCACCATCAGACACACAGTGTTCTGTCCATGCGGTAAACCAAGAAAAACTCAGCCGGCTGGATTGCGTGTTCCGGTACCGCTAGGTTCAGCCATGTCTTGGTGAAGCAGAGAAGGTTGCAGTCTCGATTGTCCCTCTGGAACTTGACCCTTGCCCTGAGTTCTTTGTAGTTAGTGAAGAAATTACTACTGAATCGCAAACTCTGGAGAGATGCTGGGCCTCGCGCTGTGCACACACTGCCATCTTAGTCAGATATGACCAATGCTACATATTCATTTGGTTAATGTGTCTCAAACACATGAAATTATTACCAACCAGGAGTTTAATATAATTTATAGTCAGCGCTTTTGACATGAAAGATCTAATATTCAACAATCCTATCTTTAGATCAGAGGTGCTAGCTGTGCATTCAGTCGTATTTAATTTAATGTTATTCAGGTTACTTAAACAGACTTTCTGAGAATTTCTACATTTTGGTTTTGCTCAGTGAACAGACAAAGTCTCAATGAGGTGGATCCTGAGTGATGACTCTGTGCAGCTAGTAGACATTCGGTTTAGCCTGTCTGCTCCTTGCCCTTGGCTCTGGACAGTCACTGGTCAACTAGTGCTGTTCTGAGACTATGACCTAAAGAAATGAGAGCAGCACCTTCCCAAGTAAGATACCGTCCCGCCCTAACAGGCCAGCCTTGTCCTCAAAAAGGCTCGAATTATCACATTGTTTTTTAGTAGTTGAAGATGAGGTCATTCAGATTTTTGTGAGTACTGCTAGGAGAACAACAGTCCAATTTCGTCTTTAGTGGGCTTTAACCCTCTGGAGTCTGAATTGCCGCCGGCGCCTAAACGTGCTTTTTTTTCAGATGCCAGCAAAAAGAGCTTAAACTGCTCGGTCATATTTGATCAAACATGTCAAAGTAATACATCATTTAATAACACGTTCCTTAATGGTTCTGTTTGTTCACTCTCCCACTCCAGCTGACTGTGGGTGATAGGGAATATTAAAATAACAATCAATGGCTAAGCTTTTAACCAAAAGTTGTGTTACATTAAAAGCGAAAGGTGTGCCGTTATCACTTTCAATCACACTAGGAATACCAAACCTAGAGATGATCTCTTTCGTTAATATTTTTACAACTGTTTAAGCATTCTCTGTCGCACATGCAAATGCTTGTGGCCACATTACTGAATCTGTCGACTATAACCAACAGCTATCTCAAATTCCTACAGGTGGCATATGTGTGAAATTGATCTGTAGGTGTTGAAATTGGGGTCCAGGAAAAGTAATCGCATCATGTTGTACAGGTTGATGTTAGTTTTGGCACAAGTCAAGCATGAATCCAACATCTTGGTTGTTTTAACTACATCAGCAATATAGTATAATGTGTTTAAAGCCTGTATGACTAGCTATGCTAATTTGTGACGGTCCATGGTAATGCTTTACCAACACTATTAAAGCTAGATTAGGCAGAGCAATTTTTCCATTTACATCTCTAATGATACCAGCAGAATCTTACATTGTTTAGAAGCCCAATACTTTATGTCCTCCTTAGTAGACTGACTCTGAAGTATTTTTAGGTAAATATCTGGTATATTGTTAGATCTAGATTAGATCTAGATTATTGTTAGATTAGACTACTGTAACGCTTTACTGTCTGGGTGTTCGAGTAAGTGCATAAATAAGCTTCAGTTAGTTTAGAATGCAGCAGCAAAAGTCCTCACTAGATCTAGAAAATATGACCACATCACCCCTGTTTTAATCAGTCTACACTGGCTCCCAATCAAATCTCCCATTGATTATAAAATACTTCTACTGACGTATAAAGCACTTTATGGGTTTTGCACTGCAGTATCTGAGTGAAGTTCTGTACCAGTATCATCCTCCACGCCTACTTAGATCAAAAGGTGCAGGCTATCTGTTGGTACCTCAAATAATGAAGACTACAGCAGGGGACAGATCTTTCCCTTATAAAGCCCCACAGTTATGGAACAGCCTTGCAATCAGTGTTTGGGACTCAGACACAGTCTCAGTGTTCAAGTCAAGGTTGAAAGTATATTTATTTAGTCAAGCCTTTTATCAGTAGATTTTTCTTTTTAGGTAAAGGTGCAGATCTGGAGGGAACATGGATATAGAGTGTTTGGTGAACTGGGATATTTGTATGCTGTCGTCCCCTCACTTTCACACGTTCACTCAGGTTTGTTGACGGTGGTGTGGTGGGTCATCTCTTATCCCAGAGATCCCTCATGTCGGTGTTACATTCTGGTTCTCCCTTTTAGCTATGCTGCCATAGCGAGTCTTGCTGAAGTCCAAACTGCACAGTGACATTAACTTTCATACAACAATAAAGACACATAATAATCCATATCCGTCTCCTTCTGTCACCTCTCTCTCTCTCTCTCTCTCTCTCTCTCTCTCTCTCTCTCTTTCGCTCTCTCTCTCTCTCTCTCGGTCGAGTTAAACATGCTCCTGAGGTTCCAGTGACCACTGTTCCTGTACTTCGTCCAGGCCTGCCTCTGGATAGTGTTCTCTTCGACTGGAGGCCACTCTGTTCAGCTTGGGACATTTTTCATCAACGCCTTGGGGGTTCCATGAAATTCCGGAGTAAGAACGGGCGCTTTGAGGATGGATTGGACTGTAGTTTATGTTAACAGTCTGCTACATTGACTCACAACTACTTTTCGCTTCTGATCATCATCACTGTACCCAGCAACATCGTATATCTGCTATAAATGGACATTCGGTGCAACCCAGATGAGGATGGGTTCCCTCTTGAGTCTGGTTCTTCTCAAGGTTTCTTTCTTATGCCATCTCAGGGAGTTTTTCCTTGCCACAGTCGCCACCGGCTCGCTCATCAGGGCCAAACTTACTTATAAAGAACATATTTACTTTTAATCACCACAATATCTGTGTAAAGCTGCTTTGAGACAATGTTTATTGTTAAAAGCGCTATACAAATAAAAATTTATTAAATTGAATTGAAGTACTGTATATTGGAGATATTTGTCATCATCGAGATCTCAGGGTTTGTATGTACTGTGTCCAAATCTACTGGTTGTTTTGCTGCTTCCTTAGCTACTTTATTTGTTAACATGTTTCCCTGAATTTTCTCTGAATCACCTGCGGCATGTCCTTTAACCTTACTATTCCTATATATCCAATCTTTGGGATTTTCTTCTGGCAATAAGTGAGAGATGTCATGACCCATCTTCTTTACACAGAACAAAGAACAGACACACAAAACTTAACACTCAGACAATACACGCAACACTAGGCACCAGAGGGATCGTAGTCTTTAAACAAAAAAATTTAATCCAGTCTCTCCAATTTTATCACAAATTTTGTTAGTTAGGAGAAAAAATAGACTAAAAAGCCAAAACAAAATTGTAGTCTTTCCAATATTTCCTATCTTTTTTTTAATCAATTAATTTATTTATTTATCGAATTCTTTTGAGCATATACAAATTATCATGGATTCTTTTGTATACTTCAGACAATGTCGCCTATATTAGACAGACCGTCTAATCTTGCATCTTAACGTCTAAGGTGAGGAAAACATTGTCGCAACGGGTTCATCCCACCAAAGAAAATTGTTATCATTAATTAAACAATTAATGCATAACCATCTTAACACTAACAATTATATATATAAAAAAATGAAATCAGACCTGGAGCAATCCAGAAAAGTACTGGATACTTTATAGTACTTTATATTTAAAATTTTATGAATATGAGATGCCTACCAACATTGATGTGAGACTAATCCACAAAAAAATGAAATAATACCCATCACCTTGCAGTAATCGTCCAGCCATCTGTTAAGCCATTAACACATTTTTTAACTTCCATATTGTTCCTTTGTTCTGCGCTTCTTGTGGTGTGTGAATGTAAATATCTCTGGTTAACTCTTTACCTTTTAAAAAGGCTGCTTTAATGTCCATGGAGTTTAGCTGCTATTTGTTTTGACATATGACTGCTATTATCATTTTTAAAGACTCTGAGGCACGTGTAGGTGAGTCTTTAGCAAGGTCTTGAGTGTTTATTTTTTCAAAGCCTCTCGCAACTAGTGCAGCTTTAAAGTGTTTCTGTGAATGTTTTTCTCATTCCATGTAGCGTGGCCATTTGTTTAGTTATCCAAGTACTCATACTTGTTTCCAGAGCTGGGGGCTTATCAGTGAGAACTGAGGGCAGATTTGGGTTTTGCCTAAACACAAACTACTGCCATGGTACTGCCCAAATAGAGCTATTTTCCAGTAACAGTTGTTGCCTCTCCTCAGTTTCAGCAAAATTTCAGTTAGGATCAGATTGTGCCTTTCTACAAGGCCATTGCTCCATGGACTGTACACTGCAGTTATTGTTCTAACTTTGAAAAAAAAATTTCAGTATTGTCCCTCATTTCGTCATTAATAAATTCACCTCTATTATTACTAAACAGTTTGCATGGAGGGCCATAAACACATATCCAGCAGTGAATACAGTGCTTCACTATTTTATTTTTAGTTCTTTGTGGTGACGATACTCCCTGCACTGAAGCGTGTGAAGTGGTCGATAGCATGCAAATACCATATTCCAATACCCAACTCAAGCTCATGTAAGTTCACAGCCACGGTTTTATTATAGGCCAGTGCTATAGGCAAACTCACTACAGGCTTATGTTTTGGCTTGCTGTATCTGCTAATGTCAGGGATCCACCTGCCACGCCCCCTTTGGTGGCTCTCTATGCCTCCACTCTCCATAGAGCTCCAGGTTTAACCACGCACACCTGGAGCTCATCATCACTCATGCCTCCACTCTCTCTGAAGCTCCAGGTTTAACGAGGCACACCTGAAGCTCATCACTCCACTCCTACATAAACCCCTCACTCACATTCACTCCCCGTTCGTTATTGTTTATGTTGGACTTCCCGTACTGCATGTTTTGGCGGTCCGGTTTTCATACAGGACTTCTTCCATCCGTTTCATCCGGACTCCAGAATCCCGTACCGGCTGCGCTTCCCCTCCCTGTGCATCTCGGGTCAGCTACACTTCTCCCAATGCGCTACTCGGACTATCTCTCTCAACCTAAGGACTGCCGTGTGTGTATGTGCGCGCGTGTATGTGCGTGTGTGTGTGTGTGTGTGTGTGTGTGTGTGTGTGTGTGCGTGCGTGCGTGCGTGCGTGTATCTCTCTCTCACGCATGCCATTAAAACCCGAGCGAGCTGTACTCCGGCTTCTGCCTTTTGTTTCGCTCACACTGTGACAGCTATGCATATGCCAGTTTTTAACAATGTTCTTGAGAATTCTGTTATCATCGTGATTACTTGAGCAAGCCAGTAATTTTGTCTATTAGCTGAAGCATGGTCTTCTTTTCTTTTGTTGTAAAGTTTTCTGTCACAACAAGAATTTTCATTTTCATTTTGTGTCTTGCTTTCAATTTTCTTCTTATCATCTAGATGATTGTCATCTCTCAAGTTCACACAATAATGTCCTGGAGAGGTTAGTTCAAGTTTAACAGGTTTTTTAAACATTGTTGTTTTCAGTGGTGGGCGGTCAGGGCCAGCAAAGCCTTCTCTGTTGGCCTTAACACTATCAGAAGCACTGATCTACATTTACAACCTAAATTCTAATATCTGTTCCATGAAATTGTATTAATTTATTCCCAACAGTTTTTCTCTTCATTTTGTAGCGTTTCTTTTGGCTGCACTGCTTCCAGTACATATATGTAGATGTTAGATTTTTTGTCCAATCAGATTTCAGCCTCTATGTGCTGCCATGTCAATCTAATCTGCCCAGGGCCTTTAAAGTCTGTACTGCTGGCCTTTTTACCTTAGTCTCAATGAGAAATTAGTCTGTTTTTATCCAATGAGATTTAAAATTCGCCTCACAGGGCCAGCTAGCTGTCCCAGAATAGCATCAGCATTTTTCTGTCCTGATTGGTTGGTCAGAGGGAATCTGTTACAGCCATGTTCGACTGGCAAAACACATCTGTAGCATGCTGCACACAATAATACATTTAAGTTAGACTTTTTTACACCTACAAAGAAAGAGAAATTGATTTGGTCTCAGACATACTTAAAAATTCATTTTCAAGAAAAGCTAGACATCATGAGGAGAAGTTGGCCAACCCCGAAGCTAGCTAGCTTCTCAGCCAGGCAAATGGTTTGTTCTTTCATACCAATGAATTTGAGCGGTACCACTGGCTTACAGCCTCTGAGGATTTGTGCAAATTATGAGTATGCATCTCTGTTGAGTACACAGTAAAAAATGGGGTGTTAATATTTCAGAGTAAAGTTATTTTAACCCAGATAGAGTATTTTCAACACTTTGGGGAGTAAAGTTGCTCTATCAATGGAGTTAAAAGTGAGTGTAAAAATCTGCAGAAACGCAGTGACAATTTTAACTCTACAAAAGTGATGAATCCCCGCCACTCTGCTGTGCTTCTCAAACGGTTAGCACGAATTTCGGTGGAGGAAGATTGTGAAGGAGCAACGCTAGGTCACTGATATTGCTAGGTAAGTAATATCCTTTGTTGTTCACACCAAAACGGTATTTTTTAACTTTACATAATTTTAAAGTGGGCTGATATTATTTGAGGTCATATTACAAGTTATAGCAACCCGTACTCTGCCAAACTGTTCCTTTATTTGTTGCAATATTTTCACGAATGAAGTTGGTCAGAATGTTTTATGCGTAAAATAACGTTAACTCCGTCACTATAACAACAAAAGATTTAATACAGTTAATAGCTATTCTTAGCTAATGTATTTTTATCTTCCTAGGCAACGTTCATCTAGGTTTTTTTATATATACTGGTAACGTTAGCATGCATCTGTTAATGTTGGTCTTATATAACGATAACTTAGATCACTGATTGCATGACATGTTTGTTTCACATAGGTTAACAATTTTAACAGATTACTGTTCGAACTAAAATAGCCAATGAGCTAGCTAACTTTGGCACAGTTATTTGGTAGCTAATTTGAGACCGTGCCTCTTAACTTTAACTAGCTTTAATTTGCAGTAGAAAATAAACGTTATATTCAACCAGCACAACTTTGTCTTCTTCAGCTGCCATTTGTAATTGCAGTGTAACATATAAGTAATTTATAGTGCATGTGAGAAATGGATAGGTAACTCTTAGTTGAACCAGCCCTAAATTATGATTTTGAATATATATTTTCTTTGTTAACAGGGGCAAAATGCTGTTGCGTGTTCAATTCGGGAAAGAGCAGAAATACATCAAGCTGTCTGAGCTGACATTCAATGCTTTCTTGAAAGAAGGTGGGTACATTAGGTTAAAGATATAGCCTATACATCACCCAATGACAAAATAATACAGCTTTAACCATTTATGTTGATATCTAGTTAGGTCAATAATAATTTTTTTCAGCATATTCAGCATACCAGAAAGCACACAGCCAGACATTAAGGTGTATGACCAGTCAGACACAGAAGTTGACATGAAGGTTTTTGAAGAAATAGTGAAGGAGTCACCTGGAACTCTGAGAATCATGCTGGGCAATGGAGGACTTGGTATTCATTTAGACAATTCACAAATGTTTGTTTAGTTTAAAGGCCAGAATGAGAACATTTATTGTCTTAAAATACTGGTAACTTTTTCTTGTAATATGTTTCTATATTTTGTTCCAATTTCATAATGAACAGGTACCTCTCAGTTATCATCATGCTCGGGTACATCTGATGACACCGTCATCCTGAATTACACGCTGTGTGACCCTGTTGAAGAAGAAGCCGCTGCCGAAGGAAGCCAGCCTAAAAGGCCACGCCACATAAACTACGAGGCAAAAGCGGTAAGTGGTGGAAATTGCTAAGTCCAAGTTGCTTAAATTGTTAAATCCAATCTGAATGTTGTTTCACCATGGGAAATGTTCTTTAGATAACAATTTTTTTCCATCATTATCACATATGGTTTTACAATAACAGAAAGCACATTTCCACCTATAGTTGATTGAAAAAATCTTAACATCAAAGCCTGGTGGTGAACAAATTATGCAAGAGTATGGAAAAACCAAATCCCTGACAGATACCACCAGAAGACAGATGATTAACATACTTGCTGCTGAGATGACAAACACATGGGTAAGCATTAAGCATATCACTGGGCTGTAAATAAACATTGATATTATTTTACAAATATTAATTAT
Organism: Silurus lanzhouensis; assembly: GCA_039877035.1. NCBI lineage: Eukaryota > Metazoa > Chordata > Actinopteri > Siluriformes > Siluridae > Silurus > Silurus lanzhouensis. The sequence goes on along the minus strand of JBCEWE010000463.1, from coordinate 9,417,554 downwards.
GTAAATTGTGTTGCGCAATGTCATTTAAGTGTGATTTTAACTTTGAATTCATATGCTAGGACCCCCCCCCCCCCCAAAGTGTCAGAGTGATGTATGCACAGGGGATAGTAGCTTTGTTTCCCTATCTAGAAGACCCATACTCACAACAAGGATATGTAAGTGAATGGGTTATTGCAACGTTATGCACATATTCACTCTTTGAAATGTTAATAGTACTCCTTTAAAACGTATTTATAATCACTTAGGAACATTACTACGATCCAGAGAGAGGTTCAGGATACCTTGCATGGCGATTGAAGACCATACAGAGAAAAACAGCAGAGGAAAGAGGTGCCTCAGTCAGCAAATCTCCAAAAGGTATGTTTACTGATCAGTGATGTGATGATATTGGTGACTTGTGAATTGTACAGAAAGTTTTTAACATTTTATTATGTCTTAAATAAATGTCTTAAATAAAGAAATCTTGCAGATAGAACAAGATTTCAGATTTCTGTTTGGTGAGGCCACGGCCAACACATTTTTGGAGAAGTGGCCAACCACTTTTAAAGCAAAAGTAATAAAGGAAAGCCATGGACTTGTACCCACCACAGAACTCTTGGATTTGATGCGCAATGCTGAGTCAGCTGCTGAAGTTGAGAATGGTATGAATGGAACTGTTTTACTTGTTATTGTGGGTTATGTAGGTGTGTAGTGTACATTTTCATAATGGTGCAAGTTGTCATGTTGAATGCTATGCCATGGCATAATGTAAACCAGGTTTTTATTTACTTATTTGTAGGCTGGGACAGTGACATGTCTGCCATCTTGCTGCTGCTACATCTGCTACCACCATCTGTACAAGGTAGAAAGAGGCCGGGAAAGCTTTCTGCGTTTCAAGCTGTAGATCAGCTCATCAGATTTCAAAAGGTATGCTTAAAGGGTTAGTTCACATACATTTTTTTTTTTTTGCTGATTATTTACTAACCCCCATGTCATCCAAGAGGTCCATGTCTTGCTTTCTTCAGTCGAAAATAAATTAAGGTTTTTGAGGAAAACATTTCAGGATTTTTCTCCATATAATGGACTTCAATGGTGACCAACGGTTTGAGGGTTCAAATGAGGGTTGAAAGTCTGTCTGTGTAGCTTCAAAGTCTCAGTATGATCCCAGCAGAGAAATAAGGTTCTTATCTAGCAAAAAACTATCAATGGTTTAAAAATAAAAATACCACAATTGCACGTGTTGTAGAATCTCAAGATGCGCCGCGCATTACGTCATGACGTCAGAAAGATCCAATTGTGGTTAAAAAGTATATTACATTATTTTGAAAACAGCCGATCGTTTCTCTTTATAATACCCTTATTTCTCTGCGGGGATTGTCAAGTCTTTGAAGCTACATTGAGACAGACATTTGACCCTTCATTTAAACCCTCAAACCGTTGGTCACCATGGAAATTTATTATATGGAGAAAAATAATAATTTTTTCCTCAAAAACCTAAATTTATTTTTGACTGAAGAAAGAAAGACATTAATCTTGGATGACATGGGGGTGAGTAAATTATCAGCAAAAACATTTTTCAAAGTGAACAAATTCTTTAACAGTTGTTTTAAATATATCTTCCATCACCTCAATCTTGTGCACAGTTGGAGGTGATCTGATCTATTGTCAGAAGTTATTCACCAAAACAATTCTGTTGAATGTGTTTTGTTGTAGGTTGGAACCAGTGTGCAGCAGCATCTAGACAACATCACCCAAAGCAGTCAGCCCTACCTTCTCGCCCAGGGATCCACACAGAGCACCATTCACTCCTACTTCATTGTGGTTAACAAGTATGCACTTCCATGCAAGGCAACAGGTTCACTTGGAGCTTTTGATGAACTCTTTAAAGCCCATTACGTCTTTGGTACGTCATACAGTTCTTCCCTGAGCAGCTTTTTCACTTTTGTCCAAACAACCATCTATAACATCGACATGGGGGAAACAAAGGAGACTCCCAGAGTTGCAGAGTTGCGGGCAAGAATGGTGCGTTAGTTGAGATGAAGCTATGAAGTGTTTTCTTTGCAAAAGTGACCATGGAAGTCCAAACAACTTTGTTAAGCACTTTAAGGTAATTCATGGGCTATGTACAGGCAGGACTCTTTTTCTGAAGTGTGGTCAAGAAGGATGCTCACGTTCTTTTGGTAGTTTTTCTGTTTTAAGAAAGCATCTTAAGTGCCATGGAAGCAGTTTAGTTGATTCTATAGAATATGATCTTTCATATCCTCAAAGTACCTTCAATACAAGTAATGTTTCTCATGTTGAAGAGTCGACTAAATATTTAGAGGCTGAGTCACAGTTATCTTCGCCATACATTGTAAATAGTTGTTCAGCTGTAATTTCTGATCTAAAGGCAGCAGGTGTTGGTCAAAGTACACTGAATTCTGTAGTGATTTCCATGGAAGAGATTGTTCAAGATATCCATCAGCATGCCAAAGAGACAGTGATAAAGCATGTGTTTAGTAATGAAAGAGAAACGGAAATGTGCAAGAAAGTTGAAGCGTGTTTTGAGAGGTTAGAGAATCCTTTCACAATTTTAAATTCGGAATACAAGCGATCAAAATTTATGACTGACAAGTGGGAAATAGTAGAACCAGTTGAATGTGTGATTGGTTCAAGATTTGACACAAGACGAAATAAAAAGACTGGAACATATAATCAGGTAGTAGTTCAAGATAAATTCATGTATATTCCAATTTTATCTACACTGCAGTCAATATTTAAAAGTCAGTATGTTGCAGAAATGTTGCAAAGCTCAGCTACCAGCGACTCTAGACTGAGAGATATTTGTGATGGATCTTTTTTTAAGTCACCCCTGTTCTTAACTGAGAAGCAGACAATACAGATCCAGATGTTCTATGATGACTTTGAGGTCACCAACCCTCTGGGTCCTAAGCAAGGTATTCATAAATTGGGTGGAGTATATTTTACTTTAAGAAACTTCTCTCCAAAATGGAATTCTTTCTTAGCTAACATACACCTGTGCGCCTTATTTCATACTCAAGATGTTAAACGGTATGGTTTTAGTGAAATTTTTGCTCCCATTGTTCGAGACATTAAAGTGTTAGAGAGTGATGGTATTGAGATTCCATTATACAATGGTTTTGTTCGTGGCAGTGTAGTACAGGTTACTGGGGATAATTTGGGTTTGCATAGTTTGTTTGGTCTGGTGGAGTCTTTCAGTGCAAGGTACTGTTGCAGGTTTTGTTTAGCGGAAAAGGAGGATTTTCAGACAGAATTCTCTGAAGATTCTTCCAAAGTAGTTTTGCGCACCAAAGATATACACACTGCTCACTGTCAAGAAATGGCTTGTAATCCATCCCTTCCATACGTATTTGGTGTGAAAAGGTCATGCATATTAAATTCATTGGAGTATTTTCACACAACAGAACTTCTCAGTTGATGTGATGCATGATGTATTAGAAGGGGTGGGCCAGTACGAATTGAAATTATTATTTTTGTATTTGAAGGAAAAACCTGTTACATCAGCAGAAATTATTTCAAGAATAGAAAATTTTTATTATGGTTTCATGGAGAGAAACAACAGGCCTGTAGCTGTTAATTTAGGTGAAGGATCTAATGATCTGGGACTGAATGCAGTTCAGTCCTGGTGCTTACTTCGGAATGTTCCTCTTATCTTTGGAGATTTAGTAACTTCTACTGACCAACACTGGGGCCTGCTTCTTTTACTACTTTAAATAATAAACATTATATTCTCGCCCATGTTATCTCAAGGTTTGTGTATATTTAAAACATTTAATTGTGGATCACCACACACTGTTTAAGAAGTTGTATCCTCAGAAAAACCTTTTTACCAAAGCACCATTTTCTTATCCACTATCCCCGCTGCATCCAGAAAATTGGGCCTGTCCTTCATAGTTGGTGTATGAGGTATGAAGGCAAACATAATTTTTTCAAAAAACAGCTTAAATCATTAAAAAATATTACCAAAACGCTGGCAAAAAAGCATCAGAATCATATGGCATATAGTTGGCGAAGTTCAACAACTTTTGGTTGGTTAGACATTGGTCCAGGAAAAATGGTGTCTTTAAATATGGTAAAAGGAGGTTCTGAAATTGCTATGGCAATGCAAGTGCCCAGTAGCATTCAGGTTATGAAGGTTAATTGGGCTAAACATAATGGTTTTGTTTATCGCCCAAACTTGGTTATCTGTGGCAAGGTTGAATCTGAAGTGCCTGTGTTTTATCAGATTGAGTCAGTTCTGATAATGTGTGAAAAACTGTTGCTACTCACAGTGCCTTTAAGTACAGTAACTTTTCAGGAACATTTCCATGCATATGAGGTGATCAGAGCGCGGCAGGATTTTTTTTTTCATGTTGACGACCTGCATTACCCTAGGCCTTTTGACATACAAATGTCATATGGAGGGAATGACACAACTCTCCTTGTCGTGCCATATTGCTTTCTCTGGTAAACAGAGTTTCGGTCAGAGACAAGGAAATGTGTTTGCAATGTAAATTCAATGACATTGAAATGCTTTATATTTACAATAAATTGTGAGTTCTGTGTTCTAGTGTTATTGTGCTTGTTTTTATTTGGATAGTAGTTGATAGTTCTAAAATTCAGTGACACTGCATCTTTTGATTTATATATTTTTCAAAACACTGTAGAGAAATTAAATATAAATATTACACTTAGTGTCATTTTTTTAAAAATGTAAAATTGTAGATAAATTAACTCTATACTGTGTAATTATATTACTCTTAACAGTGTGATTAACCTACAGTGTTAAATAATTTTACACATTTTGTTGTTATTTTTTACACAATATTGAGTAGAATTAACTCTAAAAACTTGACACTGACCAAAGAGTAAATTTTACACTGATTTCGAGTGGGACCAAATGTTATCTGAAACAGAGTCAAATTCAACTCTAAGAGTTAAATTAACACTTCTGTTTTTACTGTGTAGGTTGTATTTTATTAAAATTTTTGTTTTTGTCATTTTTTTGTCAAATTGATTCTGAACTGCTCCAAATGATGTAGGTGGCACAGTTGCGGTTGTAGTGTAGAGGTATGGAGCTTGCTTTAGTATTTACCCTCCATATGTGAAATGCCTCTCTCTATAATGCCACGTGTTGTTATATTGCGTTTTAGTATAGTATTGATGGTTTCTATAATTGCGACGTGATAGTGGTGGTATTAAGAGGTGGATTCATTTGGGTAAGTCCACACTGAAGGCCCAGGTACCAAATGCATGGCCCGCCACTTTGCCATGTGCAATGTCCAAAACTGCACTTTCTCTTTTTAGTGAAGTCTTGCTTTAAAGCATTGGTATATCTGCAGCAACTTTTGTCTCTGTTTTGCATCTTATGTCCTTTCCTTGCTGGAATATTAACTGTCTCCTTTGTGTTAAAATTAAATCTGAAAGGTCTTGAACTTTGTTTGTGATCTATTTTCACTAACGTGCTCTGTGGGAGCCCACATGTGATCACCAACACACAGTTACACCTAGTCTTAGACAAGGATTCATTTGAAAGCAAAGTGATTCTGATTCTTCAACGTCTTTCTTCTTCCATATTTATTAAGGGGGGTAGTGCCTTGAGCTATGGTTTTGGGTCGCTGTGTTGAGTTTAGGTTATGTCTCTGTTTGCCTGAGTATCTCATGCACAGTAGATGAAACATAACTTAACACAATGGACCAGACATGAATGGACATGTTGGTGAAGAAAATAGAGGTGATGAGGTGGTGGGTAGGTATGGCCTCAAGGAGAGAAATTTGGAAGTGCAGACGGTGGTTGATTTTCTGAAAAGGATGGAAATGACATTGGTGAATACATATTTTAAGAAGAAAGATGAGCATAGGATTATATATACCAGTTAAGGAAGGTGCACACAGAAGGACTATATTCTATGCAGGAGATGCAACCTGAAAGAGAGTGGAGATTGTTTAACAAATTTTGGAAGGTGAGGGAATGTCTGAGAGATGAAGAAGGAGTGGGCATGTATCCATTTTTAAGAATAAGGGAGATGTGCAAACCTGCAGTAACTACAGAAGTTATGGAAAAGAGAAATTTGCTTTGACACAATATTTGCTTTTGAGAAGTATAGAGGTCAGAAGTAGTTGCTTTGTGTGTCTGTGAATTTAGAAAATGCATACAACAGACTGCCAAGAGAGGAGTTGTGGTATTGTATGAGGAAATGGAGTGTGGCAGAGAAGTACTCAAAACTGGTGCAGAACATGTATAAGGACGGTGGAAATGACAGACTGGTTCAAGGTGGTTTAAGATGGCTCTGAGCCCTTTCCTGTTTGCATTAGATATGGACAGGTTGAATGATGAGGTCAGACAGGACCTCCATGAACAATAATGTTCGATGTGGCAAGAGCAGGGAGCAAGTTAAGATGTGCCTGGAGAGGTGGAGGTAAGTTCTGGAAAGAAGGGGAATGAAAGTCAGTAGGAGCAAGACAGGGTACATGTGATTGAATGAAAGAGAGATTAGTGGTGTGATGCAGTTGCAAGGAGTAGAAGTGGTGAATGTGGACAAGTTAAAATACTAGGCAGGGTGAAGAGTGGTAATTGGGCCACTGTTCGCCGAAGGAGGAGAAGGAGAGGAGGAAGGCGTCTACAGAGACAGCAGGGAAAGGAGACGTGTAGAAGAGTGGAGATTTGGGTTTGCACTTTAAATGTTGGTATTATGACTGGTAAAGGGAGAGAGTTAGCTGATATTATGGAGCGGAGAAAGTTGAAGGGGTGATGATAAATGTCATAAGTGCCGATGCTCCACAAGTGGGCTGTGAGAAAGAAAAATTCTGGAGTGAGTTAGAGGAAGTGGTGAGGAGTGTACACAGGAAAGAAAGATTAGTGATTGGGGCAGATTTTAATAGGAATGGTGGTGAAGGGAGGTGATGGAGGTGATGGGTAGGTATGGCCTTAAAAAGAGGTACATGAATAAGCAGATGGTGGTAGATTTATCTAAAAGGATGGAATTTGCAGTGGTGAATATGTATTTTAAGAAGAAGGAAGGTGCACAAAGGTGGACTATGTTCTATGTAGGAGATGCAACCTGAAGGAGATTGGAGACTGTAAAGTGTTGGCAGGGGATAGTGTAGCTAGACAGCATCGGATGGTGGTCTGTAGGATGGCTTTGGAAGTGAAGAAGCGGAGGAAGAGAGTGAAGACTGAAAGAAGAATAAGCGAGAGCAGTTATAAAGAGGATAAAGAGTGGGAAGTCATTTGGACCAGATGTCATACCAGTAGACACATGGAGATGTTTAGGAGAGACATCACTGGAGTTTTTAACCAGATTGTTTAACAAGATTTTGGAAGGTGAGAGGATGCCTGGGGAATGAAGGAGTGTGCTGGTACTGGTATTTGAGAATAAGGAAGATGTGCAGACCTGCAGTAACTACAGGGAAATAAAGTTGATCAGTCACACCATGAAGTTATGGGAAAGAGTAGCTGAAGTCAAGCTGAAAGAAGAGGTGACCATCTGTGAGCAACAGTCTGGTTTCATGGCGAGGAAGAGCAGGACATGTATGAGGACAGTGTAATAGCAGTGAAGTGTGCAGTAGAACCGACAGACTGGTTTAAGGTGGAGGTTGGACTGCTTCAAGGATCGGCTCTGAGCCCTTTTCTGTTTATAGTGGTGACGGACAGGTAGACAGACGAGTAAAAGTAATGCAAAGTAATGGAAAGTGTGTTAAAGAATTGAGTGCAGACAGGGTGGAGTGGGTGAAGAAGAGTGTGAATCAGGAGTGATTTGTGATAGAAGGGTATCTGCAAGAGTGAAAGGGAAAGTTTATAGGACTGTGTTGAGACCTGCTATGTTGTATTGTTTAGACACTGTGACATTGACTAAAAGACAGGAGGTGAAGCTGGCAGTGGCACGGCTGAACGTGTTGAGATTTTAATTGAGAGTGATGCGAATGGAGAGGATTAGAAACGAGATCATTAGAGGGACCGCACGTGTAGGATGTTTTGGAGACCTATGCTAATTTTTATTTGTATAGTGCTTTTAACAATAAACATTGTCTCAAAGCAGGCTTTACACAAATAATGTGGTGATAAAGAATGAATAATGAAATTCTGCAGCAGACCCACCTGTAAAAGCAGCTGCTGTTTCCAGTTCTTCTTTTTCTGTTTGCTGTCTGATGTTGTCTGTCTCCCCAGAAATCAATCCATTTGTTGATTTTAATTCCCCATACCTCCATGCCAAGAATGCATTTTTGGGTTAAAATCTGATGCCAAGTTTACTGATTCTGTATGGATTGATCCAGATGTTAAACCATGTTTGCCACGAGTACGCTTGCACTGTTATTCTGAATTCGTGCATGCAAGCAATCACATAGGCAAAAGGAAAATATTTGTTGCTATTAATACTCCACGATACACATGCAGGTTTTTAATGTTTTCACAAGATATTTAGTAAAAGACATATAGTTTGTGCAGCTAACACTTTCTGAAATGTCACCTTCCGGTTATTCACGACCTGACAAACCCTATAATAATTTAATGGTGGATTTCATAGAACGAACACAAAGTGAGGGAAATTACTGTCTTGTTGACATGTTAGCCATTTCACATTTGACACCGTAATTGGGAAAAAGTTTTACATTTCTCCAAACAGGATGCTTGAGCTGTGGTGAAAGCACTCAAATTATTACTAGGTGGGGATTTCCAGCAGTCAGCAGTGACAATGAACCAGGATTTGTATGCTTTTAATGGAGGGCACATTAAAGGTACTGTTAACCACTGCAACAGCTGTATAGATTGAGGGAAAAGCCCTCTGGGTTCATGCCAGCCATTGAAAGAAGTTTCCAGAAATCTGCACTGAAATAACATAAGGAAAGGGGTAAAACAGCTCTGTTTTCCAACAGTAACATGCCACGCTCCAACAAGTAATGTGCAGAGTAAAATAAGGTGGTGCTTAAGGTGGTGATAAATTTATCAAAAAGCTGTAACATGTTTTTAGAACAGACAAAGCAAAATAATAAATAAACCTGACACATGAATGAGATTATTAAAACCATTAAAACAATAAAAAAAACCTACCCAGACTGAAAAGCCTTTTAAAAAACAGAATTTCCCTTTCAGGAATTCAAGCTGCGTCGAAACGCTTTGGGAATGTTTTACGTTGTCCACTCTCTGAATCATGTGTAAAATCCGGCCAATAAGCAAGTCATGATGTCATCGGCGGGCGACGATGCACAAACCAGGAAGCTACAAAATGGGTGAGGGATGGTAGCAGAATTAGCTTGTGTTTGTTCAGGTAAGCGTTTTGTGTGTGAATCTGTGCAAGGAATGGCTAAAAGCAAACAAAAATTTCCACATGTGTGTCCCTCCTTGCCCCCGTTTCATTGCGGTTCATGAGTGCGTTGTTTGCTTGGGAGCGAAGCATGCTCAATTGGCTCTCGAGGGAGACGATTGTTCACGCTCTGCTCCTGGAAAGGGCACTTCGAGGAGAGTGCTCTTTCTTGCGGCTCAGGCGCCGAAGGTCATGGGGCTCGCAGGCCGACCTAGCAGAAGGCATGGAGACAGATGAGTCCCCTCCAGCCTCCCTTGCCAGGCTGAGTACCTGTTCCCCTTCTTCTCCTGGCGCATGTGACACAAAGCTCCATATTTCTTCCTCCTGTGCTGTACGAGGAGCTCCTGGAAGTAATGATGCGGGCTGTATCCAAGCTAGAGATAGCTTGGCCGGGCGAGAAGCTGAAGCAATGCACTCGCAGTAAGCTAGATGAGTGTTTCCTGTGTGCCGCGTCACAGCCATACAGGCATCATGCAGGCGGGTGTCCGTGCTAGGCTAAATGCTAACCCTAGCCGGCCGGCTCTCCCGTCCCTTTTTCTTTCCAATGTCTGCTCCCTGGATAATAAACTGGACTACATCCGACTCCAGCCAACCACACGGCGAGAGTTTAGAGACTGTTGCGTCTTTGTTTTTACGGAGACATGGCTCAGCGACAGAGTTCCGGGAGCTGCCATCCAGCTAGACGGGCTAACCGTGTTTCGAGCCGACAGAAACGCAGCTCTGTGCGGTAAGACTCGCGGTGGTGGCGTGTGTGTTTATATCAACACGGAATGGTGTAAGAACTCTCTGCTTGTTTCATGCTACTGCTCATCGCTAGTGGAGTTTGTGACTGTTAGATGCAGACCATTTTATCTGCCACGGGAATTCACCACTGTTTACATCGTCAGAGTGTACATTCCTCCCAGTGCTAATGCTAAGGAGGCACTGAGTGAACGGATTGTTTATTATCGCCGGAGATTTCAACCATGCGAATCTCAAGACTGTGCTTCCTAAACTCCATCAGCATGTGGTCTTTGCAACGAGAAGAGCGAACACGCTGGATCTTATTTACAAAAACATCCCCGGCGCGTATCGTGCGGAGCCCCGCCCCATCTCGGATACTCAGACCACTGCTCTGTTATGTTAATTCCAGCATACAGACCGCTCATCAGACGTTCTAAACCGGTTCTAAAACAGGTGAAAACCTGGCCAGAAGGAGCTACTTCTGCTCTTCAGGACTGTTTTGAGTGCACTGACTGGGACATGTTTAGAGAGGCTGCAACCTACGGCGATTCCATCAACTTGGAGGAGTACACATCATCAGTGACCAGCTACATCAGCAAGTGCGTTGATGATGTGACCATCTCCAAGACCATCACTACACGCTCCAACCAGAAACCGTGGATGACTGCAAATGTGCATGCGCTGCTGAAACAAAGAGACTCTGCCTTTAGATCAGGGGACAAGGCGGCCTTAAAAACAGCAAGGGCCAAACTGTCTCGTGCCATCAGAGAGGCGAAGCGCGCACACGCGAAGAAAATCCACAATCACTTCCAGGACAGTGGAGACACCCGGCGCATGTGGCAGAGCATCCAGGCGATCACGAATTACAAGACCACATCACCTTCTTGTGACCGTGACCCCTCTCTCCCAGATGTGCTGAACGACATCTACGCCCGGTTCGAGGTGCAGAACAATGTGGTGGCGAGGAAGACCATCCCTCCTCCCACTGACCAGGTGCTCTGTCTAACCACAGCTGAAGTGAGGAAAACTCTATGCCGAGTTAACCCACGGAAGTCTGCTGGACCAGACAACATTCCTGGCAGAGTGCTCAGGGAATGTGCAGAACAGCTAGCAGATGTCCTCACTGACATCTTCAACATCTCCCTGAGCAGCAACGTTGTTCCCACGTGCCTCAAGACAACGACCATTGTTCCCGTGCCGAAGAAGTCTTCTGTCTCCTGCCTCAATGACTATCGCCCCGTCGCGCTCACACCCATCGTGATGAAGTGCTTCGAGAGGCTCGTCATGAGGCACATTAAGACACAGCTTCCACCCTCCCTGGACCCCATGCAGTTTGCGTATCGTCCAAACCGTTCCATAGACGATGCTATCTCCACAACCCTCCATCTGGCCCTCACCCACCTGGATAACAAGGACTCGTATGTATGGATGCTGTTCATTGACTTCAGCTCAGCATTCAACACAATCATTCCTCAGCACCTCATCGAAAAGTTGAACCTTCTGGGCCTGAACACCTCCCTCTGTAACTGGATCCTGGACTTCCTGACTGGGAGACCTCAGTCAGTCAGGATCGGGAACAGCATCTCCAGCACCACCACACTGAGCACTGGGGCTCAGCCCACTGCTGTTCACCTTGCTGACTCACGACTGTGTAGCAATGCACAGCTCGAACCACATCATCAAGTTCGCTGATGACACGACCGTGGTGGGTCTAATCAGCAAGAACGACGAGTCAGCATACAGAGAGGAGGTGCAACGGTTAACTGCCTGGTGTGAAGCAAACAACCTGTCTCTGAACGTGGACAAAACGAAAGAGATGGTTGTGGACTTCAGGAGAGCACAGAGCGACCAATCTCCACTGATTATTGATGGATCCTCAGTGGAGATCGTCAAGAGCACCAAATTCCTTGGTGTTCAACTGGCAGACAACCTTACCTGGTCACTCAACACCAGCTCAATCACCAAGAAAGCCCAGCAGCGTCTCCACTTTCTGAGAAGGCTGAGGAAAACCCACCTCCCTCCCCCCATCCTGTCCATGTTCTACAGAGGGACCATTGAGAGCATCCTGAGCAGCTGCATCACTGCCTGGTTTGGGAACTGCACCGTCTCGGACCGCAAGTCCCTACAGAGGATAGTGAGGACAGCTGAGAAGATCATCGGAATCTCTCTCCCCTCTATCATGGAGATTTACACTACACGCTGCATCCGCAAAGCACACAGCATTGTGGACGATCACACACACCCCTCACACACACTTTTTACACTCCTACCATCAGGAAAACGGTTCCGAAGCATTCGGGCCGCCACAACAAGACTATGCAACAGTTTCTTTCCACAAGCCATCAGGCTACTTAATACACAGAAATAAAACGGAACTCTCACACACACACACACACGCACTCAAATGTGTGTAACGAACTGTAAAATTATTCCTGGACTTAACACTTAACACACACTCATCACTTATCTCAATCCATTCCACCACCATTCATTTATTTATTATTTGTTATTCTCAACTGTACCACACTCTTAACTGCTGTTTTTTGCACATTTATCATTTATCACTGTATTATACTGTTTACATGCTGTTTTTTGCACCTTCGACTGCTGCTGTATTTTTTGCACTACAATGTTCTGTTTATACTCACTTCTGGGATATAGTTTTTAGTTTGTATAGTTTTTACAGTCTTCTCGTACAGTACTGTATAATCAAGTATACAGTAGGTTTACTGGTTGGCGCTATATTGGGTTTTGTGTCTTGTCTTGTGTCGTCTGTCTGCACTGTCTGTTTGCACTGTTTGCACTAGGTTGCACTCGATGCACTTTATGTAACTTGTGTTGTAGCTCTATGTTGTTTAGTTTGTTGTTGTTTAGTGTAGCACCAGGGTTCTGGAGAAACGTTGTCTCGTTTTTACTGTGTACCACTGTGTATAGTAGTCATGGGCGATACTGCAAAATTTAGTATCGATCCGATACCAAGTAAATACAGGCCAATATCGCCGATATCGATACCGATACCGATACTTTTTTTATTTTTAGCGCATCTAAATTACCTTTACTTTCTTGCGTAGCGATTATCACTGTATCACTATAAAGTGATTGCATAATTTTGTTAATCTGAATACATCTGTGTTTTGTGATGTGATTTGCTCTGTAATTGGTCATGTGTGAGGTTAACAAAAAATAAGACATTTTCAAATGAAAAAAGTATATTATTGTAATAAACTATGCAAACATCACAACAGCAAGGAAATTACAATAACAGTAATAAAATTAGCAGAAAAACTGAACAATACTATTAAATATACATTAAACAACAATATAGTAACAATTATTTCTCCCTTTAACTGTACTTATTTCGCGTTAACAAAAAATAAAGTGCACAAAATTATTACTAGAAAATAAAGCAGCTGTTTTAATAACAAATTAAATAATTTCCTATTTAGAATACTGCCTTATCTTATGAACAAAGTACACACCATATCTAATACCTAAACAAAAGTTGAGAACTACTAAGCTACAGATTTTTGTTGAGAAACAATAACATATTTACATGTTTCCCTTTCAGTAAAATACCTCCACACAGCGCTCCGTTTTTTGTCTGCTGGCCCCATGATACCACGCACTCGCGAGTCGCGCTTTTTCTGCAGCTGGCGTGACGGGAGGGAAACGAAACTGAAGTATCGAAAAGTATCGATACTTTGACTTTTGGATCGATACTTTTCGATACCATCCCCAGTATCGATATTTGGTATCGATACACACATGGCTAGTGTATAGTAGAAATGACAATAAAAGCCTCTTGACTTGACTTGACAGCCTTCGCGCCGGGGCTTCCGTTTTTTCCCGACCGGCACACCGAGGTGTCCAGGTCCTGGGAGACCCCATAGAGCCTTTTTCCTGCAACCTCACTGTACGCGAACGTAGTTGGGTTTAAGGAGTGCTGCTATAAGGAGATTCCCAGGGTCAAAGAGATGCTAGCTGGCTTCTCTCCCCAGATGATGCGTTGCTGAAGGCTCTGGTATTGCCTACTAGGCCGTTGAAAGCCACTTCAGCCTTAGTAGGCAAGGCGCCGCAGTAGGTCAGGCCGCAGGTTGCCTCCACATGATGAGTGTGTTGCAGGCATACCAGGCCAACCTGCTGCAAGAGTTGGACGAGGGTTTCAGCTCTGGGGCTGACGATATTAAGGAGTTACATCGTGCAGCCGACCTAACCCTTAGGGCCACCAAGGAAAAGACGCAGGCCGTTGGTCAGTCTATGTCAGCTTTAGTAACCACAAAAAGGCATCTGTGCCTCACCTGCTTTCTGCTAAATGCCCTGATAGCTACTTCTGGCCTGTTTGGCGAGGCGGTTGAGGCAGTCGTCGACAGGTTTCAGGAGAAAACAAAGCAATTTGCGGCATTCCAGTGGTACCTTCCTCACCGATCTCTTAGGCATCGCGAAGCCCAGATCGAAGGCCAACCTGAGGGTGGTCAACTGCTCGAACAAATGGGCAGTGGTGAAGTGGCCCTGAAAATCAGAGTGCCCTACATCGAGGAAGGTGGTGTACACCTCATTATATGGTGCCCATACCGCCTCAACACCACCAGAAGGCCAGGCTGTTAGCTCTGACCCTTTCAGAACGGCTGGAGCAATGCCCTGCAGCTGATGAAGCCTCCCTCCAGCGGATGTCTCCCTCCATCTCCACCCGAGACGTCACTGCGGATGGAGGAGACCCGCCTCCTCTCTGGAGGCTTCAACGGCTGCAGGGCATTGCTCTAGCCATTCTGAGAGGGTCAGAAACCAGCCTCGAGATCAGACTTCCTAGCACAGGAGGCCAGGCTGTTAGCCCTACCACAGGATGTGCTTTGGGGTGCAGCCTCCCTCTGGCGGGTGTCTCCCTCTATCTCAGTTCAGCCTAACACTCTCACCCCACACCTTCACAAAGTGCATGAATGCGGCTCTAGCCCCGAAATGGCTTGAGGGCATCCGCATTCATTAAATGTAAATGTAAATGCATTCTAAACTATATCAACAACTCGTTGATATTAGCTCGATCAGAGCTTCAGGCGGTCCAGCATCGAGATGTCGTTCTCGCCTGTATGAAGGAGCTGGGGTTAAGACTAAACACTAGGAAGAGTGTGCTTTCTCCAGCACAGAGAACCACCTTCTTGGGTGTAGTGTGGGACTCCACCATGTTTAAGGCACAACTGTCTCCCACTCAGATCGCAGCTATCCTCACAGCAGTCGGGAGAGTGAGAGAAGGCCAGTGATTCACTGTGAAGTAGTTCCAGAGGCTGCTGGGTATCATGGCGGCAGCATCCAATGTGATCCCACTTGGCCTCCTCCATATAAGACACCTCCAGTGTTGGTTCAGAGACAGAGGGTTCTCCCGAGGGGGCAATCCACTGCGTATTATCAAGGTCCCATGGCGAGCCCTTCAAGCCTTAGAAATATTTAACCCTCTGGAGTCTGAGGGTGTTTTTGGCCCCTTGAGAGATTTGGACATGCTCTTACATTTGGTTCTTTTTAGTTGCTTTTCAAATATATTATTGACAAAAGACTTATTACACTGTATTTAGCACAAACTGGGCTACCATAATATGTAAATAACTTATACGTGTGTGTTTGCATTTTTGACAAAATAAGGTTTATGCGTGGTTTTTGAAAAAGCAAAAAAAATAAACTCACTGAAATAAGGTTACAAAACCTATAGTAAAAATGTTTTCCAAACAGTTTTTGAGAACAGATCTTCTAATGTAGGTTTTGTTTTTTTTTTATCATGTGAAAATCATCCTGCCTGCTCATTCACATTAAACAATACTTTGATTTAAAATTTAAAAGACACTTTCTACTTTGAAAGGCCATATGCAAAGAGGTGTCGACATGCTGTGACTGACAGCTTCGTAGACAATGGGTCGCATAATGAGATGTCGATTACATAATGAGCTGTGGATCACTGAGCCAGGATCTGAGTGAGAAGTACAGTATTACAAGAAAGAATGTGTTTCCTTTGTCGTTTATTTCAAATACACATTAGCAAGGACAGCATTAAAAAGGGAATTGTGTAACAATAAAACAATACAGTACAGTATGTATAAAAAATAAAGAGTGCAACAAAACCAATAACAATACACTACAGTAGGGTTCCTCAAATCCTAGCCTGTAGGGCTACAATACTATGCATGAAATAATAATAGTGTATCCATTTGAGGAATCGGCAAGAACAAACAACTTGAACTCCCACTTAGTTGGCTTGGCTTTCATGTACTGTGTCCTCCCAGTGTTAGCTTTGCATGCTACCATCCTCTCATCCACGGCTAAATGTCTTCTAGGATGATAAATTGCTTTGCATGTCTTACGGATTGTGTCCATAAGCGGTTTCACTCTGAACAGACGGTCATGTTCAGATGTGCCCCTCTTTCTGTCATTTTCTTTGTCTGCATCTGGGTGACTCATGCGTACATTCCACGAAGTTGTCCTGTATCTGTCTCTTGACATAAAGGTTGCTGGAAAGGGAACTGTGAAAATACTGCTCTGTCACCAGTAGTCTATGATGGAGGGCAACTTTACCATTGCCATGTAAAATAAGAGCCCAATGTAGTGATACATCTCCCTCACAGTTACATCGCTCCATTTGTATTTGCGTCCCTTGGCTATTGACTTGGCAGCTTGAGCATTTGTGTTGTGGCACAGAGTTGACACTCTCAGAGAAAACCTTTAGACTACATGGAGAATGAGAGTCAGAAGACCTAATTGTGTCATTGGTAAAGTTGTTTGCATATGTCATACAATGCAATAATGATTCAAACTAAATATAATTTAAGAAAATATAAAATATGTACTTACTCAGGATGATTCTCGGTCGAACTCAAAATGGAGCAACACCTGCGTGGCCTGGTGTGAGTTTCCAGTGAAGGCAGGGGTGATGCAGCCACATTCCTAAAAATAACCAAACAATATATTTTTCAGTATTTTTGATGAATACACTTAAACAATATATATTTGTTAGCATGCATTGTACATATAGCATTTACACCTCAGCATTCCGGAACATCTCTGTTAGCTAACACTACATAACAGCCTTTCAGGATGATAAGTGACACTAACCAAAACTGAACTGAGGCTAAAATATAACTATATAACGTCAACAATATTTAGGGCATACAATTACAAACAGTTAATGTTACAAATGAACAGATATTGGCGGATTTCTGTTGTAACATTAAAAGGCAATGATGACAAAAGCGAGGCAGAGATGTCTACAAACAATATTAGTTTTATATGATCAGAATGTAAGAACTTACTCATCGTAGCAACTTGCTGGAAAGTCCTCGCTCTTCAAAATGCAAACGCTCCTCGTCGGAATCGCAATCTTCTTCGGATGAAAATGTAAATTCTCTGGCATTGTTTTATGCCACTGTCTGGGGGGCATGTGTGTGTGACTCAACGTGTGAACTGTTTTACCTGTGAATAGTGGGGGGGCGTGTCCGGTCCGGTGGAAAATCTGTGCCTCTGCTTGGTTTCACATGATGATTTATATTGATTGGAAACATATGTTTTTTATTTCACCAACTTATTCTAAAACTACACACTTTAAGCTGTCTAAAGATATATTTTTTATTTCCGTGTGTCAGCTATTGGCCGAGTTTCACTTTTTGATGACGTGTTTCTAAACGAAGTTTACGCAGACGCAGGCGACGGATGGTGCACCCTGACTATTTTATTAATTTAAAATATACATTTTGTTTATATAGTGAGCATACACAAATGAAAGTAGACCCTTTACAGATTTAAACGATGTATTACTTTGACATTTTTGATCAAATATGACCGAGCAGTTTAAGCTCTTTTTGCTGGCATCTGAAAAAAAAGCACGTTTGGGCGCCGGCGGCAATTCATACTCCAGAGGGTTAAAGAACCTATGTTCCAGTTTAAGGGCCGTGTCCTGGGAGCTCCTTGTCATTGGTCACGAGGTGGGGAGCGGTCATGAGTGGCCACCTCGCCCAAGGTTGGTGGAACGAGCTACATAGTTAATGGCACATAAACTGCCTGGAGATGATGACTGTGTTTTTGGCACTAAAACACTACCTATGAGACCTGAGAGATCGCCACGTGCTATGTCTGTACGCCTCTCCCCCATCATGCTGCTCCTGGGAGTTTGGAGAAAATCCACCAGAAGGGAGCCCGTCTCCTCCTGTTGGCACCTCGTTGGCCAGGCAGACCATGGTTCACAGACCTGCTGTCCCTCCTTGAGGAACCTTCTTGGAGGGATCTCCTCTCGCAGACAGGGGGAACCCTGGATCACCCCTGCCCAGAGTTATGGAGGCTTTGGCTGTGGCCCCTGAGGGGGCACAGTTTCTAGCAGCTGGTCTCTCTACTGAGGTAGTGGAGACCATCCTCCATTCCAGAGCTCCCTCCACAAGGAGGTTGTATGCCGCTAGATGGCATCTGTTCACCACATGGTGTGAGCACCACCAGTTAGACCCAGTCAACTGCCCGGTTGGTTCAGTTCTGGAGTTCTTGCAAGAACAGTTTTCCACAGGGGTGGCTCCATCAATTCTGAAGGTTTACGTGTCCTCTATTGCGGCTTATTGTACCCCGCCTGCAGTCGCTGGGGAAACGCCCCTGTGTGGGATTTGGCCATTATGTTGGCGGCTCTATCTGAGCCCCCCTTCGAGCCTTTGGCCGAGGTGGCCCTTAGGTACCTCACGGTAAAGACCCTTTCTTCTGACAATATCCTCCCTTAAGAGGGTCGGAGACCTACAGGCTCTTTCCATGGGCCCTTCTCTCCTGAAGTTTACCCCTGGCATGGCCAGTGCTTTTCTCTACCCTAAACCTGGATCTCTACCATAAACCTTAAGTTGCCTACGGCTCCCTCACAACCTGTTGTACTGCAGGCATTCTGCCCTCCTCCTTTCCTAGCCCCCGACTAGAAGTAGCAAAAAAAAAAAAAGTGTGAGCACTGGACACATATTTCCACAGGACGAGTTTGTGGAGAAAGTCAGAGCAGCTGTTTGTCTGCTATGGCCCTCATAGTAAAGGTTTCCCTGCCAATTAGCAAACTCTCAGCAGATGGATAGTAGGTGCCATTTCCTCTGTTTATGAGTCCTCTGGTCTTCCCACTGCTTTCGAAGTCAAGGCTCATTCCACCCGGAGTATGGCGGCCTCTACGTCCTGGACATATGCAACGCTGCGGGCTGGTCCACCCCTTTCACCTTTGTCAGGTTCTATGACCTTGACATCAGAGCCACTCCCGGTTCCTCTGTTCTGCAGGTTGGTGCCCAGACACACTAGGCAGGGACTGGTCAGTATGTCAGGGAATATCTCTAGGTTACCTATGTAACCCTCATTCCCTGAGGGAACGAGACGCTGCGTCAACACTCCATACTTACTGCATCCCTGCAGTGCTTCCCTTTTTTTTCAGAAGCTACCATCTCTCACCCATTTTGTAGCCTCCTGGTTTGCGTGATGTCACCCGCCGATGACATCATGACTTACCTATTGGCCTTAAAGTTATTAATTAATAAATGTGCTTTATGTCTTAAACAGGGTCAAGCACCTGCTCTGAGACCTGTGTTTTCAATCCCACCCCTTTTCCCTCTTCCTCCAGCTCCGTCTCCTCTTAACCCACCCACCCCTCTCCATCTCCTGAGCCTTCTCCAAACCCAAGAGATCAACATAGTGCCAATAGGACCGTACAACTATGTCTGTCCACAGAATGTCATATACACAGACACATAGTTGGAGCAATAAAAAAGCACCTTTTTTCCAGCATACTGGAGAAGAAGAAGACTATGTCCTTTCCAAAGATCTTCACTGTGGTAAAACAGACATACAGTAACAAGCATGATTTTGATTAAGAGAGAAGCAGGGGATGGCTTCCAGTATCCAGCAGATTTGTTTTGCACATGCATGAAAACGCTAAAAAAAACCATTGCGTCATCAAGTGACTAGCTGCTACTGCTACATTTGATGTTCATCTTCAAGAGTTTCTTTTAAAAGGAACTATACACTGGCGATCAAAATTAGAGAACAATTTATAAACAATTGAACAATTCTGAAATGATGTTATCTTCACTGCTCAACAGTTGAAGGAGTTTTTGTCCTGTCTATACCATGCTACCAGAACACCTTTTCCACAAAATAACTAAGGCATTTCCAAAAAAAAAACATTATTTTCCAGAAAACACACTAATCAAAATTAGAGAACACTTTCAGATACCTTCCAGTTATTGGTGTTAATCTGGTATCTGGTGCTAATTTGCTTGATTATCTGTCAACCCCTGTTTAACTGGCAGCCTACCTTCCAGTTTCACTGCCTCTGCAAGATGGTGGACCATTCTTGGGTTGAACCCAACGCTCCCAGCACCTCAACTCCGCGCGTTTCTCTGCCCAGACCCAGCGCACCTACATCTCCGGCAAAGGTGCAACACGGACCCTGGATGCGGCAGCGGCGGAAGAGACAAGCAAAGCCCCGGTCGAAGACGTCTCCCCCGCCACCACTACGGGCCTTCGAGATCTCGACCGAGAACCGCTTCGCCCCTCTCCGTGAGACGGAACGCGACACTGTGATTCTCGGAGATTCCATCGTCCGGCATGTCCGCGCTACCGGAGCTACAGGTAAGGTGCACACTCGCTGTTTTCCTGGTGCTCGTGTTCTTGATGTCGCTGCGCAGGTCCCCGCGATCCTGAAGGAGAACTTCGGAGCGGTTGTCCTTCATGCCGGAACGAACGACACCAGGCTAAGGCAAACAGAGATCTTAAAGAGGGACTTCAGGATCCTGGTGGAGACGGTACGCAGCACATCGCCCACAACGAGGATCATAGTGTCAGGACCTCTTCCCACTTACCAGCGAGGGGCTGAGACGTTTAGTAGACTTTTAGCTCTAAATGAATGGTTACAGTCATGGTGTCAAGAACATAAACTTCTCTTTGTTAATAACTGGAACTGTTTCTGGGAGCGTCCTAGGTTCTTCCGCCCTGATGGCCTGCACCCCAGCAGAGTTGGAGCAGCAGTGCTATCAGATAACATCTCTAGGATACTTCACACCATCTGACTGGTAAGACATCAGGAAATTTACGACAATGAGAACACGCATACTACAGACCAAATAGTTACAAGTTCACACACAGCCCAGTTTATAGAAACTGTATCTATTCCTCGTGTAGTAAAACCAAGAATTAAATACACAAGATCCAGAAATAATCTCATTGCAGTTAAAACTGAAAAATGCCAGATAAACAATCACCAAAAAGTTTTAAAGTTTGGTCTTTTAAACATTAGATCACTTGCACCCAAAGCACTGATTATAAATGAGATGATCACAGAAAATAATCTCTCAGCACTCTGTCTCACTGAAACCTGGATTAAACCAGGTGATTATATGGGTCTAAACGAGTCGACACCGTCAGGATATGTTTATAAGCACGAGCCGCGTCAGACTGGTCGTGGGGGGGGTGTAGGAACCATTTATAGTGCCTCTCTTAATGTTAGTCAGATATTAGGATTCAGCTTTAAATCATTCGAAGTGCTCGTTCTTAAAGTTGTACTTTCAAACAGACATAGAAAACTCGCTCTGGTGACCGTGTACAGACCCCCAGGGCCCTACGCTGATTTTCTGCAAGAGTTTGCTTGTTTTCTATCAGACCTCTTGATCAATTTTGATAAAGTGCTGCTTGTAGGAGATTTTAATATTCATGTAGATGATGTAAATGATGCTCTAGGATTATCATTTGTTGATTTATTAAACTCTTTTGGGGTTAAACAAAACGTCACCGGACCAACTCATCGCTTTAACCACACACTAGACTTAATAATATCCCACGGAGCAGACGTCACTGATATAGATATTTTACCTCAGAGTGATGACATCACAGACCATTACCTCATACTGTACACACTACCGGTAGAGCAGATTAGCCGTGTTGCACCACGTTATCGACTTCGTAGGACTATTGTTCCGACCACTAAGGACAGATTCATAAAAAACCTGCCTGATTTATCTCAATTTCTCACTAAACCCATAACTGCTAATAATCTTGATGAAATAACTAACAACATAGACCTTATCCTCACTAGCACATTAGACACCGTTGCCCCCATCCGGTTAAAAAAGGTTAGAGAACAAACACCTGCACCTTGGTATAATAGTCATACGCATGCCCTCAAGAGAACAGCACGTAATCTGGAGAGAAAATGGAGGAAAACTAAATTGGAGGTATTTGGAATCGCGTATAAAGACAGTATGCTCAGCTACAGACAGGCGCTAAAAGCTGCTAGAGCTGAACACCTGAGCAAACTTATAGAAAATAACAAAAACAATCCCAGGTTCCTTTTCAGTACTGTAGCTAAACTAACTACAAATCAGGGCTCTGAAAATTGTGTTCCATCACAGTTTAATAGTGAGGACTTTATGATTTTCTTCACTGAAAAAATAGATAACATTAGAAAAACTGAATTGTGGCAGTTCAACCTCTGACACTATCTCCTGAGACAGTGTTACCTTCAACTCCACAACTTCACTGTTTTACATGTATAGGACAGGAAGAGCTGTATAATGTTATTGCCAAAGCTAAATCGACAACATGTCAGTTAGATCCAATTCCTACTAAATTACTGAAGGAAGTGTTATATACAACTGGTGAACCTCTTCTGAATATTATTAACTCTTCACTATCGTTAGGACATGTCCCTAAATCCCTCAAGTTAGCAGTTATTAAGCCCCTCATTAAACCTAAAATCTGGATCCAAACACGTTATCAAATTACAGACCAATTTCAAATCTCCCATTTATGTCCAAGATTTTAGAAAAGATTGTCGCTGCCCAGTTATGTTCCTACCTGCAAGAGAACAATATCTTTGAAGAATTTCAGTCAGGTTTTAGGCCCCATCATAGCACAAAAACTGCTCTAGTTAAAATAACGAATGACCTGTTTTTAGCTTCAGACCAAGGCTTCATCTCGCTGTTGGTTTTACTAGATCTTAGTGCTGCATTCGACACTGTAGACCATGATCTCCTCCTAGATCGCTTACAAAATTACATCGGCATTCAGGGACAGGCATTAAGCTGGTTTAAATCCTACCTGTCCGATCGTTACCATTTCGTAGATTTAAATGGAGAGCTATCCAGGCTAATGCAAGTAAATTATGGCGTGCCGCAAGGTTCAGTTCTAGGACCCCTGCTCTTCACAATATACATGCTTCCGTTAGGAAATATTATTAGAAGGCATGGAATTAGCTTCCATTGTTATGCTGATGATACTCAGCTATATATCTCATCTAAACCAGGCGATACAGCTCAATTAACCCGGATAACTGAGTGTGTTAAGGAAATAAGAGATTGGATGACCCATAACTTTCTACTTTTAAATTCTGATAAGACTGAGATTTTGCTCATTGGCCCAAAAACTAGTATACAGTCGCTCCAGCATCTCAACCTGCATTTAGACGGATGTTCTGTAACCACTAGTTCAACGGTAAAAGACCTGGGTGTTATTTTAGACAGCGACTTGTCTTTTAAAAATCATATCAACCAAGTTACAAAAACAGCCTTCTTTCACCTTAGAAATATTTCTAAGCTAAGAAATATGTTGTCCATATCCGATGCAGAGAAGCTCATCCATGCGTTCATGACCTTCAGAATAGACTACTGTAATGCGTTACTAGGTGGATGTCCTGCGTCATTAATAAACAAGCTTCAGTTAGTCCAGAATGCAGCAGCCAGAGTTCTTACAAGGGCAAGAAAATATGATCACATAACCCCGATCTTATCGTCCCTACATTGGCTTCCTGTTAAGTTTTGAATAGACTACAAACTATTACTTCTCACTTATAAAGCACTAAATGGTTTGGCTCCCATGTATCTATCCAGTCTTTTAACACGCTACAATCCGCCACGCTCCCTAAGATCTCAAAACTCTGGGCTTCTAGTAGTTCGTAGAATAGCAAAGTCCACTAAAGGTGGTAGAGCATTTTCACATTTAGCTCCTAAACTCTGGAATAGTCTTCCTGACGGTGTTCGGGGCTCAGACACACTCACCCAGTTTAAGTGTAGATTAAAAACATATCTTTTTAGCAAAGCCTACACATAACATACGTCTCACATCATAACCTTGTGCTCCAGAACATCTGATCACATGCACATTATCAACTTGTGCTGTTAATATCATGAACAGCAGCTACGCTAATTCCTCTCCACTGCTTCTCTTTCTCTCCCCATCCCGAGACACCCTGAGGTTTGGCCAGCTTCAGTCACCTCCCACCTCATGATGATTACGGACCTTTGAAGAAGTTGATGCCGAACTCGCAAACATCCCGAACCATCTAGAGACGTACCAGTGCCATTTGGATCTGGCTACATGTGTGGAGTTTTGACATTGGACCTCCTGGAGTGTTTAAAGGCTCTGGCATGGAGAAGCTGATGCTGGATCTGTGATGATCACAAATGCTGAGCTCATAAAACTAGGAGCTACTGTCCATATAGACTGTATAAGACTGTAGAAAGAACATCACTTATAAACTTATACTCCAGTACTCATGTTAGTTCTCACTCTCCAGTGTTCTGTATTGTTGAAAGATTTATGATCAAACTCTTGATGTCACCCAGATGAGGATGGGTTCCCCTTTTGAGTCTGGTTCCTCTCAAGGTTTCTTCCTCATAACATCTAAGGGAGTTTTTCCTTGCCACAGTCGCCACGGCTTGCTCATCAGGAACAAATTCACACCATTCACCATCACTGTTGATTTGTGTAAAGCTGCTTTGAGACAATGTCTGTTGTGAAAAGCGCTATACAAATAAACTTGACTTGACTTGACATTCTAAAGTGACTGAAAGCCTCCGGCAGCAGGTTGTCCAGATGACGGCCAAAGGGATGACCCTATCAGCCATAGCAAGACATGTTGGTTGTTCCAAATCTGTGATTTCAAGAATCTTAAATCTTTACAACATCACAAACTCATTCAAGTCTAGCAAGAAGGCTGGTCGTCCACGGAAGACAAATACAAGAGAGGACAGGATACTGCGGAGGATCTCAATGGGCAATTGTTTCCACACTGCAGCTGGAATTGCTCACCAGTTCAGCGCTGAACAGGGTAAGGATCTGTCTAGTCATACAGTGTCTCGACGTTTAAGAGCATTTGGACTGAAAGCCCACTCTGCAGTGACCAAACCTCTCATTAGCAGAAAGAATCAAAAGGCTAGACTAAGCTTTGCTGAGGAGCATGTTGTGTGGACAGAGGGGAACTGGTCCAAAGTTCACTTCAGTGATGAAAGCAAGTTTCATTTATTTGGGTCCGATGGGAAACATTATGTTCGGTGACAAACTAAAGAAAGACTACACCCAAAGTGTGTAAAGAAGTCAGTGAAAGTGGAGGAGGAAGTGTCATGGTTTGGGGCATGTTTTCTGCAGCAGGAGTTGGGCCTCCTATACAGCTACATGGCAGAGTGAATGCAAATGTTTATCAGAACCTTCTTCAACAACATATGGTTCCTTCCCTGCGTTCATCACCCAATCAGCCCGCAGTGTTCATGCAGGACAACGCTCCATGTCACACAGCAAAATGGGTAAAGCAGTTCCTTAAAACTGAAAACATTGAAATAGTGACATGGCCTGCCCAGAGTCCTGATCTCAACCCAATAGAGAACCTCTGGAAAATCTTTGGCGACAAAGTAATGGCCAAGAAACCCACAATAGTCACCGAACTGTGGAGGAGACTGGAAGAAGAGTGGACCAAAATCACACCAGAGCAGTGTGAGAGACTAGTGCTGTCCTGTGGCTGCAGATGTGCCTGAGGCCTGTACACTTCCTAATAATTGCTGACTGTTGTAACCTTCAGAAAATTTAGTTGTAATCTTTTTCCATGCTACAGTCATTGTTGTTCTCTAATTTTGATCAGTGTGTTTTCTGCAAAATAATGGGGTTTTTTTTTAATGTTTTTTTGGAAAGTTATTTTGTGGAAAAGGTGTTCTGGTAGCATGATATAGACAGGTGTGTGTGTGTGTGTGTGTGTGTGTGTGTGTGTGTGTGTGTGTGTGTGTGTGTGTGTATGTATGTATATATATACATACACACACTCACACACACACACACACACACACACACACACACACACACACACACACACACACAGGTGCATCTCAATAAATTAGAATTATAAATAAAAAGTTGATTTATCTTTGAAAATTTTAATATCGTAAAAAGGTTCAATATTGGAGACTTGTGGTGTCACACTCTATTCAGCTAAATAAATCCAAACACCTGCAAAGGTTTAAATGGTGTCTCAGTCTAGTTCAGGCTACCCAATCATAGGGAAAGACTGCTGACTTGACAGAAGATGATCATTGACACCATGCACATGGAGGCTGAGACACAAAAGGTCATCACTAAAGACGTTGGCTGTTCACAGAGTGCTGTATCCAAGCACAAAAATAGAAAGTTGAATGAAAGTAAAAAAATGTGAGAGAAAAGGTGAAACAAAGCCCATTCAAGAATTTGGTTGAGAGTCACAAAGAGTGGACTGCAGGTGGAGTCAGTGCTTCAAGAGCCACTATGCACAGACGGCTACAACTGACACATTCCTTGTGTCAAGCCCCTCCTGAACCAGAGACAACGTCAGAAGTGTCTTACCTGGGCAAAGGACAAAACGGACTTGACTGTTGCTCAGTGGGCCAAAGTCGTCCTTTCAGATGAAAAGAAAGAAAACTTTGCATTTTATTTGGAAATCAAGGTCCCAGGGTCTGGAAGAATAGAGGAGAGGCACAGCATTCAAGTTGCTTGAGGTCCAGTGTAAAGTTTGCACAGTTAGTGGTTGTTTGGGGATTCATGACATCCAGTGGTAGTGGTCCACTGTGTTTTATGAAATTCAGAGTCAGCACAGCTATCTACCAGGAAGTTTTAGAGCACTTCATGCTTCCCTCTGCTGACCAGCTTTATAAAGATGCTGATTTAATTTTCCAGCAGGATTTGGCACCTGCCCACACTGCCAAAAGCACCAAAAGTTGGATAAATGACCATGGTGTTGGTGTGCTTGACTCACCAGACCTGAAACCCAAAAAAAACTATGGGGTATTGTCAAGAGGAAAATGAGAAACAAGAAAAAATGCAAATAAGCTGAAGGCCACTGTCAAAGAAACCTGGGCTTCCATACCAGCAGTGCCACAGACTGATCACCTCCATACCATGCCGAATTGAGGCAGTAATTATTGCCAAGTATACCAAGTATTGAGGACATATACAGTAAATGCATTTATTGGTCTTATGAAGTATAATTTTTTTAGATAGTGAAGTGGTGGGTTTATGTTAAATGCGAGCCAAAATCATCAAAAAAAAAAAAAGAAAAACACTTGAAATATATCAGTCTGTGTGTGATGAATCTATATAATGAGTTTTACTTTTTGTATTTAATTACTCAAAAAAATTAACTTTTGAATGATATTATAATTTATTGAGATTCACCTGTGTGTGTGTGTGTGTAATATATATATATATATATATATATATATATATATATATATATATATATATATATATATATATATATATATATTTGAGTTAGCAAAAGTACACACATCCTTCTCTTAAGTAGAAGTACAGATACTCATGTTTGAAGTACTTAGCATCCTATTTTGCTCAAGTTAAAGAGGTATGGGCTCTGACATGTACTGCACCTTAGTAAAACGTAGCCATTACTACTACCTGTGTTAATGTCCATACATATGTTTATTATGTCTGTGAGGCAAGTATTCACTGAGATTCAGGTTGTTTTATTTATGTGTCTGTAAAGAGAGATGGAAAAGAGCGCACCCTGTCTGTTTTCTTTATCTTACAAAAGTACAGCGTTTTGTTGTTTTTATGAGTGTAGTAGACCCTTTACATATTCAAATGATATATTGCTTCATCATTTAAGTTTGTTTCGGCAATATGGGGAATAAAATGCCACATAAACCCAGAGGGTTAATTGTGTGCATCATGGCGGATTTTGGTGCTGATTTGAAATTTGCCGCATCAAGACAAATGTTTACTATTTAAAAATTATTTTTCCGTAGAGTTTTTCTATGTTTACTTGTTTATATTTGTAAGAAAAATGGTCAAACAGAAATGCGCGTTGCATTAACCAAGCATTGATAAAAATGAGTGCCCTTAAAATTAAATAGCATCTTAACAGCCATAATTAATATATTAATACAAACCGAATTGAATTTTTTTTTTACCTAATGAATGTATCCAGGCTGAACATCCACCATATAGAACACAAGCAGAGAAAAGATGATCAGGTGATCAGGAATAACTCTGTTCTCGGTCATGTTAACTGACTCCCTCTGTCTCATCCACGTTTGCCCTATACTTCTTGTTGCCTTACTTGTTGTTAGCTTCGTAAACTAGCCTACGTTTGTGGTGTGTGATGGGCAGGAAATTATACAGTGGTAGATTGTAAAAGCCGCACAAGGACAAGAAATATGTTGATGGGATGAAATCGGCACGCAATGAGAGTCAAGTCAAGTCAGGTTTATTTATATAGCGCTTTTCACAACAGACATTGTCTCAAAGCAGCTTTACAGAAATCAACAGTCAAGGTGAATGGTGTGCATGTATCCCTGATGAGCAGCCATGGCGACTGTGGCAAGGAAAAACTCTCTTAGATGTTATGAGGAAGAAACCTTGAGAGGAACCAGACTCAAAAGGGGAACCCATCCCCATTTGGGTGACACCAAAAGTTTGATCATAAATCTTTCAACAATACAGGACACTGGAGAGTGAGAACTAACATGAGTACTGGAGTAAAGGATTATAAGTAAATGTTCTTTCTACAGTCTTTGGTATAAAAGTAGGAGTAAAAAAAAAGAGAGAGAAAAAAAAATATTGACATTTTACCAAATAAATTAAAACTAAAGTAACAAGCCTGTTTTGAAAATATAGGAAGTAGAAAGTACAGATATTTGTGTAAAAATATAATGAGTAAAAATACAACAAAGTATATATCAGTATGATCAGTGTTGGGCAGTAACGCATTACTTTTGACAGTAACTAAAACTATTACTTTTAAAAATAAAGTAACTTTGTTACCGTTACCGCATGGTGTGTAACCCGTTACTTTTTTAAATGAATGAATTTCCGCTGAAGTGTAGACTACAGTGTAAGCTGTTTACAGCAGAGACGCATTGTAGGATTGGAGGATGAACCACTGTAAACACGAAGAAGACACACTGTAGGCGTGTCTCCGTTTATTCAGGTCGGTGCGGCAGTAATGGCGAGTCGAGGCGAGAGCAAGACGAGTTTCTCAAAGTGGAAATAGGCTCATTATTTCACTTTAGTTGAGTATAAAGACAAAAACTTTTAAGTCAAATGTAAGCTGTGTCTTTCTGGTTCTTTGGTCGTATCTACTGCAATAAACAGCAACTCCAATCTGTTGAAGCTCCTCCAGGAACTGCATGCTAGAAGCTAACCCGGTGTTCTGTTGTAAATTGTTGATAGTTTTCATACTTCAGCTGTGAAAGGAACATTTTTAAGAGCTCAACACAACAGCAGAAGCCACTTTAGTTTTTGATTCTAAATATATTATTCAGCTTGTTTTGTTATTTATTTCAGAAATCCTTGTGATATATTCAGTTTGTGCTGGTCTGACTTCAATAAAATAGTGTTTAAAAATTACTTTGTGTTTAAGTCAGTTTTGTGTTTGTATAGACCATAACGCATAAAAGGGCATTAATGGGAACATTAAAGTACGTACTTTAAAAATGTAACTAAAAAGTTACTGTTAACAGTAACGCATTACTTTTTGGTAACTAAAGTACTTTTTGAATGAAGTAACGAGTAACTGTAACTAGTTACTATTTTTTAGTAACTAGCACAACACTGAGTATGATAGTACTACTGTATATTAGTAGTTTGCAAATGCACCCATTAAATGCAGGACCAAATTGTAAATACTTAAAGTGCATAATGTATATTCTCCAAATTAATTGTAAAAGTGCAAAAACATGCCTGTTCAATTTTAGTTTTTTTCATTTGGACAGATTTGGAATGGATTAACATTAATTAACAGATTTACATTAATTCTTATAGGAAAAATTATTTCGAACGTACAAGCAAATGGACCTATTAGCAATTTTCACGAAGGAATTATGCTCGTCCAACGGGGTTTTACTGTAGCCAGAAACACTGTAAATACTTTGAATTTTATTATGTCCTATGAGGGCAAAATTTAGCAGTCAATCACAAAAAGATATACTTTATAGACTTTTCAAAGTGTAAACTGTGTTTACATGTAAAGTGAGACATAAACAATGAACAAAAACCCAAGGAGTATGACCAAGGAATGAAAAGACAAACTTAAGACAATAATTGCTGATTGCTGGGTGAAGTTATATAAACAAGTGCTAATCAAGGTGACAAAAACAGTTGTGAGTGACATGTGAGGAACAAGAAAGTACAGTAATGGAGTCTCTAGACATAATCCTGTCAACGTGCTGGAGGCATACTCATTGGTGCACGGAGGAATGGGGGGTTCCTCAGATGAATAGAAACTAAGAGTGTCAGCCTCAGCCAAACAGGGAAGCAGAGTGACATCCTTAGCCAAGCAGGCTGTTGGAGTGACACCCTCAGCCAAGCAGGAAGGTAGAGTGATACATCAGTCTAGGGTTTATTTGTTTTTTGTTTTTGTGTCTTTTATTTTTGTCAAATCTTTTTGAGCCACTTCAGTCTGGCTTCCGTAAACTCCACAGCACTGAAGCGGCGTTAGTTAAGGTCACTAATGATTTGTTAATGGCTTCTGATTCCAGCCGTCTATCTATACTGATTCTTCTTGATCTTAGTGCCACTTTTGACACTATAGATCACGCAATTTTGATTAACCGCTTAGAGACTATCTTTGGGGTTTCTGAATCTGCATTAGTATGGTTTAAGTCCTACCTTTCTGACCGTAAGCAGTTTGTTGTGATGGGTGATTGCAAGTCTAAGGTTGGTGTGGTGCAATCTGGTGTTCCTCAGGGCTCGGTTTTGGGCCCATTACTTTTTAGTATTTACATTTATCCATTTGGCCAGCTTTTAAGATCACTTGGTCTTAACTATCACTTTTATGCCGATGACACTCAGATCTATATATATTCTAAACCGGATGTTAATATGCCTGTGTCTTTTCTCTCTCAATGTTTTACTGAGATTAAGAAATGGATGTCGGAAAATTACCTTTGTCTGAACAGTGACAAGACCGAAGTGATGCTTATTGGTTCACCTCATCAGCTGTGTAAAGCAGAGTCCGTAACCTTTGGATGGCTAAGCTAAACTAAAAAAATTATTTTCATCTCAGAAACATTCGTAAATTACGTCCCATGCTGACTTTCTCTGTGGCTAAAAAGTTTATCAACACATTTGTATTTTCACGTCTTGACTACTGTAATGCTTTGCTGGCTGGAGTTCCTAAAGCTATCCTAAGTAAATTACAGTTAGTACAAAATTCTGCGGCTAGAATTCTGACTAGGACCAGTGCAAGGGAACACATCACACCTATCCTGGAAAAATTGCACTGGCTTCCTGTTACTTTTCGTATTGAGTTTAAAATTCTCATGTTCACCTATAAGGCTTTGAATAATCTGGCCCCTCAATATCTATGTGAGCTGTTAACCCCCTACACACCTTCACATGCTCTACGCTCCTCTGAAGCTGGTCTTCTCACTGCCCAAAAAACACGGCTAAAAACTGTGGGTGATCAGGCTTTTTCTTCTTTGGCTCCCAAACTGTGGAATTCCCTGCCCTCATAGATCAGGAATGCAGAATCCCTGGGTGTTTTTAAATCCTATCTTAAAACGTATTTTTTAGGGTAGCTTTTATGTGACTTCTTTGTTTGCTATTTATTGGGTTCTTATTTTGTGTATGGTTAGTTTTAGTGTTTGCATTATTATGTGTATCTTTTAATTTTATCTTTTATGTCAAGCGCTTTGAGAAACTCATTTTAAAGGCGCTATACAAAATCAAGTTTATTATTATTATTGTTATTATAAATATTACCTGCACTTGTCTTTGCTTGCTTTATGTGACATTAATGTACAGTACATTGTAACCAAGCAAATAATAATAATAGCTACAAATATTACATAAAGACAAACAAACAAAGGTAATTAGCTCTGACCACCTGTATTGTATTGTATTTTACAAAACTTTGCGATACTATATATGTGTAGTAAACACAAACTTGTTTAAACATAATTATGTATGGGGACGGGGTAGCTGGATGTTAAAAATGTTGGATGTCTGATCAAAAGACCAAGAGTTTAAATCACAGCACTGCCAAGCTGCCACTAACAGGCCCTTAAGCAAGGCTTTTAACCCCCAACTGTTCAATTGTATAAATGTAAGTTTCCTCTGGATAAGAGTTTCTGCCAAATGTATATCTATACTGTTGAACTGTCTTATCAGTGCTCAGATTGGCTAAATCCCCTACAAATCCTAACATGCCCCACAATGCTAGACACTCCCACCCTAGTTATATGACTACTAATGTCGGCTCTGGAGAAACTGGCGTCTTCTTGCAATTCATGAATCTTGAAGGGGTGGCTGAATCAGAATGCTGATTCATAATCACTGTAGCTTACTTAAGCTACAGTGATTTGGGAGAAGAAATAAACATGCATGGTCCAGTAGTGTTTTAACATGTTTTTAATTAAACACATTCTGCCAACTTAGATGAATCTTTGTGTAGCCCTCTCACTGATTCACTGGCTCAAACTATGTCTAGAGTAATTTTACACGTGAGAGGCACATCTAAATTTACTTGGTGTAATTTGTTTGCTACCAAAGTAACCCCAAAATACCGTTATTAACCTCGGGCTTCAGACTTCAGTGTTTCTTTTAGACATTCTCTTCATTCAGAAATAACAGACATATCATTCAGAAATAACTTCAGAATATATTGTATGGACAAACATTTATTAACCAAACAAATGTAAAGAAGACAAAAGAAAAGAAAACCCCACAAAAGAAAGAGTACCCAGCTGGGATTTAAGTTTTTTTGGTTGGCGCGCTACGTTGGAGCTCATGTGAAAGTGTGTGCTGTTGATGGTACTCACGAAATCCAATGGAACAGCGAAACTGGTACACGAAACACACACTTGGATTATCCGTTCAATCGATTCAGTTTTTCCTTGTGTTTATCCACGAACACGCACTGTGCGAATCATACATCCGATGATTTGAACATGGCAGAGATGCAGCATCGGCCACCACATGTCCTCGGTCTCTCCGAAAAAAAAAATCGCGCGGCCTTCACTGTCTCCATTGACCATTCGCGTTGCAAATCGTTCCACAACGTTTTTTATAGTCAAACTTTATGACTTGCAAAATGTACGACTCACGTGAAGCTAACGTAGTCCTGTGATTAAGAGAACTGCGTCATGTTTGCCCTTCACATTAACGCGTGCACCTGAGTCCCGTCACTCTTAAACTCACTCTCTCTACATAGAGTTCATCCACATTTTTTTCTAAACAGTCTTTTCTCTGTTCAGTGTTCCTGTATATAGTCCACAACCCAGTAGTCAGACTTTACACCTGCACCGAACGATTAGCGCACCTTTTTTTTTCCGGACTCCTCGTGTCGTCCTCCTCTCTCACACTTTGCTTCCTCCCTCCCCTCTCACCTCTGACCTCAGAGGTGAGTCAGAAAACACCTTGTTCTTTAAACAACAATTTTTATAACATTTTTTTTTCTTAGTTATATATATATATATATTTTTTTTTTTAAATGAACAAGTTTGAACTCTGTAGTGTAAAAGAAAATAAAAACTAAATAATTATTAGACCCTAAATTAACAGGGCTCTACACTCTCCCCCCACCACAATTCGTTATGTCCTCATAACGAGGGAAAGGAATAGCAACACAAAAGTTACGTCACATTACTAAAATAACACACTGTGACATCAGCATACATTCATCGTAACATTTAAAAAAAAAAAAAAAAAAAAAAGAAACACATACATAAAATAAGACACTGTCACTAGAGAACCATCTGCACAGGTAATGACTACATTTAAGATAGTACAGTTTGTCTAACCGGAAAGGTATTTCTACATGAAGGCATATTCATCCACAAAAATACAGTAGAACAGTATCTAACAGGACTTGAAGCTTTTACTTGAGCAAGGTTAGGTTCAAACTTTGGCTCCCCAAAAGTATCATAAGTAAAACGCTTAGGAACTGTTCTTATGCTCTGCGGCCTTCTATTTTTTTCATCTACTTCAATAGTAACCTCTGGATTTGTTACACTCACTTGCTCCTCTGAGAGCTCTTGTACATCAACATCATTACAGATATCTGGAACTGGAACTACATTCTGCAAATCATCAGTAGGTTTCTCAGGTAAAGGACCTAGATCAGACTCTCTAGATGCATCAGCAACTTCAACCATATCATCAGAAAGCTCAACACTATCATGAACATCAACATCTGTCTGAAAAAGTTCTTTCTCAGGAAACAGAGAAGGTTCTTCAGGCATATAAATCGGAGTTTCATAAACATAGTCATCGCTATCTGAATCAGAACTCTGAATATCTGTGGTTTGCTCTTCCTGTATCTTAATTGCACTACCAGCCTCAGGTCTCAAGTTCGTATTTTGCTTTGTTTGCCTTCGGTTTCTCAAAACCCTTCTCTCAGGCTCCAGAACATCATCAGCCGTAGGCTGCTGTCTCAGTTTTTGACCAATAGGAAGAAGATGATTACGATGGAGAATCTTGACCGGCCCATCACAGAATTCAGGCTTCAACCGAAACACAGGTAAGTTTGGCATCTGACTTTGGACAATGTATGGCACAGAACCCCATCTATCTGCCAATTTATGCTTTCCTTGCAGGCCCAAATTCCTTATTAGAACTCGATCACCTGGAGTGAGATGTGAGTAGTGAATTCTCTGGTCATACCTCCTCTTATTACCATCATTCTTTTTTTCAGCAGCGGCCTCAGCCAGTTGAAAAGCAGCTTTTAATTCTCTCTGCATGTTCTTAACATACCGCAGGTAAGACTTAGTAGAGGTACCATCGCTAGAAACACCAAAATTTAGATCAATAGGCAATCTGGCTTCCCGTCCAAACATTAGGAAGTATGGAGAGAACCCTGTGGCTTCATTCTGGCTGCAGTTATAAACGTGCACAAGATGGGCAATGTGTCGGCTCCAATGTTGCTTTTGTTTTGGATCTAGGGTCCCCAACATGTCCAGCAGCGTTCGATTAAACCGCTCTGGTTGCGGGTCCCCCTGGGGATGATATGGAGTCGTTCTGGACTTCTGCACCCCCAACATATTCAACAACTCACGTATGAGCCGACTCTCAAAATCTCTCCCTTGATCTGAGTGCATGCGTCTCGGCAGTCCATAGTGCATAAAATACTTCTCCCACAATACCTTAGCTACAGTGGACGCCTTCTGGTCCTTGGTGGGAAAAGCCTGCGCGTATCTGGTGTAATGATCAGTGATGACAAGAACATTACAGGTGTTACTGGAGTCAGGTTCAATAGATAGAAAATCCATACACACTAAGTCCATTGGGCCACTGCTAGTCATGTGTGATAATGGTGCAACTGTTTTAGGCAGTGTCTTCCTCTGGACACACCGAGCACATGTCTGACAATACCGCTCCACGTTGGTCTTCATCCGAGGCCAATAAAACCTCTCTCTAATGAACCCATAGGTTTTATCAAACCCTAAGTGCCCAGAGTCATCATGCAATGACTTGAGAACGGTCACTTGAAATTTCTGCGGCAGTAGCAACTGTTTTCGTCTGGGTTTATTTGGAACTTGTGTGCAACGAAACATCACCCCATCCTCCATCTCTAACCTTTCCCACTCTCTCATAACAAGGGGAATGTCCTTATGGATGCCCCTATTAACCCTGCTTGGATCTCCTTCCTTAAAAGCCCTCCACACTTTACCAAAACAAGGATCATCCTGCTGAGCACATGACAGATCAGAGGAACTCATTTTAGGAGTAAGAGCAAGGTCTAAGGTAGCTGGATTACAGTAAGCTACAGGGACAGATTTTGGAGACCCACCCAAGGGAGTAATAACCCTGCTACAGTTTCCAAATTTTCCAGAATTACCCAACATTTGAAAGTTGCACAAGGCTTTAGCACCAGAAGATGATAGGTTTGCCCATCTATCCTCTTCTTCCATTCTGGGGTGAAGACGGCGGGATAAAGCATCAGCATCTATGTTTTGGTTCCCAGGCCTATATTTCAGACTGAAATCATAGGATGACAAAGCTGCCAACCACCTATGCCCTGCAGCGTCTAGTTTAGCAGTGGTCAACACATATGTTAATGGATTATTATCAGTCTGTACCTCAAACTTTGCCCCATAGAGATAGTCATGTAGTTTGTCTACCACAGCCCATTTTAGAGCCAAAAATTCAAGTTTGTGCACAGGATAGTTCTTTTCTGAAGGGGTAAGGCTTCTGCTGATAAATGCTACAGGACGCAGTCCCTGACCCTGCTCTTGATACAACACCCCTCCCAAACCTTCGCAACATGCGTCTACATGTAACACATACGGTAGCTTGGGATCTGCGAACGCCAACACAGGAGCTTGGGTAAGCCTTTCCTTCAACTCCTTGAATGCAGTTTCACAACTTTCATTCCACCTAGTTCCAAAGGGGTCTGATGCTTTGTAAAATACCTTTTCAGGATTTTCAATTCTGGTCTTTTTCAGGTTTTTGTTTGGCAAACAACCCTGCAGCAACTGGTTCAAGGGGTGAGATACTTTAGAATAGTCCTTTACAAACCTTCTGTAATAACCGCTGAACCCTAAGAAAGAGCGAAGTTCAGAAACATTCTGCGGTCTGGGCCAGGACTTTACTGCTTCTATCTTAGAGGGATCAGTTGACACACCTTCCTGAGACACAATGTGACCAACGTAAGTAACAGAAGGCTGACAGAAGATGCACTTGTCTAACGACAATTTGAGACCTTCACCTTGCAAGCGGTCAAGCACTTTGAGGAGCCGTTGCTCATGTTCCTCCAAAGTCCTTCCAAAAATAATGATGTCATCCAAATATACCAACACTTCCAACAGATTCATATCACCAACCGTCTTTTCCATGACCCTTTGAAAGGTTGCAGGAGCCCCAGAAATGCCCTGAGGCATCCTTTGAAATTGGTAGAACCCCACTGGACAGATAAAAGCTGTCTTTTCTTTGTCAGCTTCACACAGTGGAATCTGATAGTATCCACTTCTGAGATCTAATACACTGAACCACTGACTTCCATTCAGACAGGCCAGAGCATCTTCAATTCTGGGGACTGTGTATTGGTCTGGGATGGTGCGACGATTCAGGGTTCTGTAGTCCACGCACATCCTTACCTGCCCGTTCTTTTTCCTCACTACCACAATCGGCGAGGCATAAGGACTGCGGGACTCGGAGATAATACCAGCTTCCTTTAACTTCTCCAAGTGTTGTCTGACATCTTCAATGTCAGCTGGAGCAAGTCGTCTTGATCTTTCACGAAAAGGTCTATCATCGTTAACCCTAATGTTGTGTTGGGTGCTTTTCGA
The DNA here is from genome assembly GCA_039877035.1 of Silurus lanzhouensis. Taxonomy (NCBI): domain Eukaryota; kingdom Metazoa; phylum Chordata; class Actinopteri; order Siluriformes; family Siluridae; genus Silurus; species Silurus lanzhouensis. The sequence continues at coordinate 9,380,041 of JBCEWE010000463.1, read as the reverse complement.
ACAACCTACATCAAACTCACTACAGGAGAAAACATCTTTCCTTTTTAGCATCTCTTTAGCCAGCTTTCTTTTCCACTCCTCAGGTACTGGAGAATCACCAAATTCAAAAGAGTCCAGAGTCAATTCTTTTTCAGCGCTACTTCCTTTAGATGAAGAAACAGAGTGTACAACATCAACTGGAAACACATGTGCAATGCGCATACCTCGTTTCAAAGTGACAGGACTGGAGACGTTTCTGACTGTGACCCCAAGTCTTTTAGAGTGTGCAGCTGTAGCAGGTTGCACTTCTGCTCTTACCAGTAGCTCTTCTGGAAAACAGAACTCTTCGGGCTCTTCGGGCTGATCCACCAAGAATGTTTTAGCAGAAAGCTCTCCTGGGTATCTTAAGATTCCTCTAATTCGCCTACTTTCACCTGGACAGATTTTCACAGGCTTAAACCCCGGAAACCACACAGTACCTTGACTGTTGTCGACTTTACCATCAGCACCAGCAACGACCCGTTCGTATGCATCTTTGATTTCAGGATGCACTGTCAAGGAATGAAGAAAATCTTTCCCCACCTTCTTTTTACATGCCTCAACGAGTCTTTTCACCACAGAGGTGTTTGTTCCCACCAAAATATTCACTTCACCTCTCACAGCCGGATCAGGACAAACCAACACGAGCGCATCAATGGTCTCAACCACTCCAGCTACAGACCCTGAAAATTCAAGCCTTAGCGACACACAGCCGTCATATGGATACTGCTGGGAACTTAGACCCCATATTTCCAAATTCTCAATTGGTGTTAAGGGCAGGTGCTTAAGATACTTGTTATAAAAGGATCTGTATAGCAGGGTGACTTGCGACCCACTGTCAAGCAAGGCTTTGGCATAAATTCCTTCTATCTGAATGGGAAGGATAGAGCTAGGACCAACTAGCCCTGCTGGGAGAACAGCCTTTCCAATTTTTACTTGCTTGCACTTGTTGGAACGTTTCTTACCCGGAGCATCAGTCCGTTCCTCTACCGAGCCCCGGGGAAGTTTCCCGTCTGGCGTTTGAGTTTAATGAAGCGTTCATTCACTTTTCTCAAATTTTCCTCATTCACGCAATTCCGCTTTAAGTGCCCGTCTTCGCCACACCTATAGCAGAAATAGTTTGTGCTACCCCCTGCTCTGTTTGTTGATCGTCTCTCAACAGTTGCTGAGCTATGGTTTTCAGAAGAACCATGAGTTACAGTTTCAGTTGTTGCAGTCAATAACCGAGACATCTCACTCTTTAACCCCCTAACTTCCTTCTTTAGTCTCTCAATCTCAGACTCAGTAGGATTTGCTTTAACCGAGGTCTCACTCTTGACAGAGGAGGCAGCAGACACAGCCACGTTGACCTGAACTGAGTTCCTGCTGTGCATCATATTCTCTTCTTCTCTGACCTCTTTCAAAAGATCCGTGAAAGAAAGTGGGTCACATAGCTTGTGTGTCATCCTGAACCGTAAAGCTACCATGTCAGTTGGAAGTGCTCCTCTGATTATCTGCTGCATACGAAGCTGATTCATTTCAGAGAGTTTAATGCCTCTTTTGCGTAAAACACTGTGCAGAAATTTATCCAACCTCAATATGTATGCTGAGAGTTTTTCACCCTCATTCTGAAAAGTACTCCTAAACCTCACCATTAGATCTGCAGCACTTTCAGTGGTACCAAAGGCTGTCTCTAATGCACTGAGATAATCACCCGAGGAAGCTGTTGGATTTGTAATCTTTTCAAATCTCACTATATCGGCTGCAGGACCCCTAAGACACTCAACAAGTCGTTGTTTCTTAATGTTGTCAGAACACTGCCACTCTTCAAGAATGTGAGTGATCTGTTCAGCCCATGCTTCATACTCATCCTCACCACTGGGTGTAGGTGTTATCCCAGAAAACGTACGCAGTTTCCTATAGCTTGGGCCCTCAGCAGGCGTAGCCACATTACACTTCTGAACCAAAGAGTTAATGGCACCAACAAGCTCAGTGCTCAGGCTAAGTGAAGGAGAAACCATACTCTGAACATCAGCTAAAGATTTACCCTCTTTCTCTAGAAAAGAAAACAGTTTAGTATGAAACTCATCCCCCCTATTTTGTTCAGGTGTCTGAGTTGTTACATTTACAATCTGGGTATACCAAGTACCTACATCAGATCCTCCTATTTCAGCAGGGAGAGGTATCTCAGAAACCTTCCTAGCAGTTTCTATCAAAACAAAATGCTGCTGCTCAGTCGGATCAGGACGACGCCCGCGCACTTTACATTTACCCATACCTTCAACTGTATCAAGCACATTGTACACCATCATATCTTCACAATCCAAAGGTACATTACTCAAAATGAGGGCGTTTTCAAGCTGAACATTTTTTTCACTACACCACGCCATGACCTTATTTACATCCATATTGCTCATCTGTATCTTTAGGTAAACTTAAATGAATAATAACTGCTCAACCTTCACTGTCTTGCCCACTTATTCAACAAAAGAAAATGACATGCATCAAACAAACAATGACTTTACAGGTTTTGCCCTTCAAATAATATACCAAGAAAGAAAAAAAAAAAAAACAACACAGTGATCTGGACATCCCGGACGAGCCCCCACAAATGTAGCCCTCTCACTGATTCACTGGCTCAAACTATGTCTAGAGTAATTTTACACGTGAGAGGCACATCTAAATTTACTTGGTGTAATTTGTTTGCTACCAAAGTAACCCCAAAATACCGTTATTAACCTCGGGCTTCAGACTTCAGTGTTTCTTTTAGACATTCTCTTCATTCAGAAATAACAGACATATCATTCAGAAATAACTTCAGAATATATTGTATGGACAAACATTTATTAACCAAACAAATTTAAAGAAGACAAAAGAAAAGAAAACCCCACAAAAGAAAGAGTACCCAGCTGGGATTTAAGTTTTTTTGGTTGGCGCGCTACGTTGGAGCTCATGTGAAAGTGTGTGCTGTTGATGGTACTCACGAAATCCAATGGAACAGCGAAACTGGTACACGAAACACACACTTGGATTATCCGTTCAATCGATTCAGTTTTTCCTTGTGTTTATCCACGAACACGCACTGTGCGAATCATACATCCGATGATTTGAACATGGCAGAGATGAATAACATAGAATAACAGAGCACTGCATCAGTAAAGCAAGAAACCCAATTAACACAATTCAACACATTTTTTTTCACTGCAGCCACAGCTGCACCGCTCACATACCTCATCACATACAGCACCCCAGCACCCCAGGTTTTTGTCTATTTTTGTGCATTTTTTTTGGGCATTAAGGATTTCCTGGGTATTTGAAATTAAGTCAAATTGTGTGTTTTATGCTAAAGCTAATGCTAATTCTACAGGAAAAAAAGCAAAAGTATAACTAGTTTATGAAAAAAAGGCTAACAAATGTTTTAAACAGTTTTGGCCGATCTCTCATGATCTCCAGCTTTATTTGAAAAGTCTCATAAATGTCCTTAAAAGTATTTGTGTGACCAAATCAATTTCTTACCTTCTATCAGCCATTGTGTAATGAAAAAAACAGCTATTAAATCCACAATAATATATCTGAGCTTGTGCAGATTGCTACAGATGCTTTTTGCAAGCTCAGACTTGTGCACTCTCTGACCATCTATTTAAAGGATGTGAAACTGGCTTTATTATTGGACGCCATTGGATTATTGGTCCTAGAGTCGTCAACTCGCAATCTGATTGGTTAAAGCAACAGCTTCATTCTTATGTATTTTATGCTAGCAGGTGCCCACAGCACTGATTTATGAAGTCCTTATGGCAAGTACCTTTGACAGCAACAATTGATGTGAAATCTGATTGGATGAAAACACAAACGTATACAGACACTTCTTGCAGCAGAACACCAAAAAGAAAAACCTGTTTCATCTGTGAAAGACTTGTCTAGAAATTGTGAAACAATTTCAGAATAACACTTGTCAACATAAAATTGTAAAATAGTTGAATATCTCAATTTACAGTAAATAATATCATAAAACTCTCTGTCATAAATAAATAGAGTCATTAATCTCTGTGCACAAGAGACAAGGGCAAAAAACTACATTAGATGCCTGTGATCTTCAGGGGCTCAGGCAGCAATGCCTTTTAAACAGTCATGATTCTTTAATGAAAATCACTGCATGGGCTCATTACCACCTCCACCTCATTGTCTGTGAACACAGTTTGCCATGTCATCCAAAAATGCTAGTTAAATCTTTACCATGCAAAGAAGAAGGATTTTTTATGAAGGACACTTTTGTACGTTGCTCTGGACAATGGGTGTGTGCTAAATGCCACAAATGTAAATGTAAATGTAAATGCATGAACATAATCCAGAAATGCTGTAATCCTCTTTGGGCCAAAGGTTATTTAAAATGTACTGAGGCAAAGTGGAAAACTGTTCCATAGACCGACTAATAGGAATTTTTTTTTCTTTTTGGAAACTATAAACACTACGTCCTCCGAAATAAAGAGGAAAAGGATTATCTAGCTTTTTATCAGTGCTTAGTTACAAAAGCTGCTAGGTGCTGAACTAGCCTGTCTGCAGTCTTTCAGCATTTAAAAAAACTGGCACATCATGAAACAAAAAATACAACAAAGAACACCCAAAACTGTTAAACAATCCTGTATCAGAGATGTCTGGGACAACATTCCTCTCCCAAAACTTTAGCAACTGGTTTCCACAGTTCCCACAGGTATACAAATATTATGTATATATATTTTCTTAAAATGGTATATCTAGTCAGTTTAAACATTTTATATGTTTTATTGTAAATAGAATATGGATTTATGAGATTTGTAAATCATTACATTCCGTTTTGTTTACATTTTACACATTTTGCATATTAAAACGTATATTAAAAAAGCAATTCTCGTTACCGATTCAGCTATAAATGCCTCCGTTCCCATCTCACTCGTGTTGGACCTACTTGATGGCTACGGACACCGACCATTCATGAGGCTGCCAGCATTCCCTGCTGGTTCTGTGGATTATTTTCCCTTCCGTGGATTACTCCCGCGTTCTGGACTCCTCATGCATTACGGTTTGTACAGCTTTTGTTCCACTGTCTATGTACTGAGCACTACAAATAAACATGATAGAGCTACTCCCGCCTCATGGTCCGCACCCTGACACTTTCTTTATTATTTGTACCTTTTACTATTTAAACCCCTTTTGGGTTTAAACCCCTCTGATCTGAATAAAGTATGTTCTGTGTCTCACCGCCTGACATTGCAAAACTTTTTGTTTTGTTTCTCATTATGACTTGTAGTGACTTGTATTGTGTATATTTTTGGGAATCAACTGACCCCTGCCGATTTACTGTTTTTTACATGTTTGACTTTTTAAATAACATGCTGAAACTGTAATTGCCTCTGTCTCAGCTGATATGTGACACTATCTAAAACGATCTGAAAAAATGGACCCCAGCTACATCCTCACCTCTTGAAGAATTGTGCTTTATATTTACTAATGAGGTTCTTTTTGTAGCCCTCTTTAGAATGATTTATTCGTGTGTCACAGCCAGTGTTGGGGGTAACTTGTTACGTTATAATATTACTTTTCTGGAGTAACAAGTAAAGTAGCGCGTTACTTTAGAAATTTACACATTAATATCTGAGTTACTTTTTTAAAAAAGTAATGCGAGTTACTTTTCAGTTAAATTATTTTGCATAAAAAAATAAATACTGAATTAAAATGAACGTAGTCACGTAGAATCGCGCACTCATACGTGTGAGCCGCAGGAACAGAAGCTGGTCAGAAGCGGAGATGGCAAACCAGGGCATTACATTACTGTGATGGAAGTATTCTTATTATTTTGAAATAGTCTAGGAAAAGGAGAAAGGAATAATGGTTAAGTGTAGATTATGTGTTGGTGAAAAGCTCTTGTCAACTACAAAAAATTCCACTTAAAAAAAAAAAAAACATCTGCATGCAAAGCACAGCACTACAGATGTGTGTGTGTGTGTGTGTGTGTGTGTGTGTGTGTGTGTGTGTGTGTGTGTGTGTGTGTGTGTGTGTAATGTTGAATATATGCAACATTATGCAATGTTGCATATATGGAAATGGAGACAGAAATATAGAAAACGTTTGCCGACTTTCCACCACTGCAGATCTATTGACTGCTCAGAATAAAAGTTTTCCGTGGGAGACACACGTACGATGCCATCGCAGCGGAGAGAGAGAGCAAATTCACAGCTTTGTGGGAAGATAAACTGCCACGGTCACTGATAATAGCGCAAACTTTGTAAAAGCGTTCAGAATGTTTCAAGCTAATGATGAAGCAGAATGATGTAGACGAGGACGAGGTCATATTTACAGAATTGCACGATGTTTTACGAGATGACAGCGAAAGGTATGTTCTCCCTTTACATAACCGGTGTGCAGCCCACACCCTTAAACTTATATACACGAACGATAGTTACATTCCTGACGGCGAAGGCAGATTGCAAAGCAGTGTACAGAAGAGTGCGACTGGAAAGTGTTCAGCCTTGTGGTCAAAATTTAGTCAATCATCTTATTGTTCTCTAAGAAGTTATTAAGCATTTTAAATGTTTAAGAAATGTCTTTTGCCCTAATATAACTTATTTCTTAATGGCAATTATCTATATTACACCTGTTACACCTGTAAGGCGTGAAAGAGATACAAGTAACGCAAAAGTAATGCAAAAGTAATTAAAAAGCATTACTTTCCATAAAAAGTAACTAAGTAACGTAATTAGTTACTTTTTTTGGAAGTAACTCAATATTGTAATGCATTACTTTTAAAAGTAACGTTGCCCAACACTGGTCACAGCCCAGTTTTTGGGGTTTGTAGCAGTACCTGGGTTCTCCAGTCTCAGGATCAGTGTAGTTGCAGAGTGGTTTCTTATTTAGTGGCAGACACTAGTGGCAGGCTTTTAAAAAACACTCTGTCAGGTTGCTCCTCCTGCAACCTCTTAAGCACCACCACTGCCTCACTTGGGTGCACCATGGTGATTTGCACCTGCAGTACACCAGTCCTCAACAATGGAAAAAGCACTGTATAATTCCTATCTTGGTGATCATGTACCTTCCCTGCAACTCCAGCACCCGGCTCAGGTGAATGCAGCCGGGCTATCAGAAAATCTCCACCATGTTTCTTCTTAGGCAGGCCCAGGAAGTTATGCATATGAACATCAACAACAAGCTGGTCACCTATGTGGTGCATTGGTGGACCCTGAATCACTGGTGCTCCCCTTCAGGAATGAGACGCTGCATCAACAATGCTTTGGGGAATGCTTCTTCATTGTCCATTGGATCAGTCGAATGGAAATTGCGGCATCACTGGCGGGGTGACATCATGACCATGAAGCTATAAAAGCACATGGAGTGGAGCTGGCACTAGTTTCTGTTTGTTCAGGAAGTGGTAAATGTCTGAAAAAATAAGACAAATTAAAGCAAGCTGAAAGAGTAAGCACTGCATGTTGCCTGCTTGGGAGCGAAGCATGTTAGGTCTATTCTCGAGAAAGCTGACCGCGCAGATTGCGCTTGCGTGTCTATGCGAATGCTCCGCTGGTGTCCACTGCAAGGCAGCTATGGCTCACCCCGTCAGAACTTTCCAACAGTCAATACAGTCGTCGACAAATTTCAGGAGGCTAAAAAGCAGTCTGTGGCATTCCAGTGCTTCCTTCAACATCACTCTCATGGGGCTGCTCGGTGGGCACAGCCCCAACCTCAACCCAGCACCTCCGAACACCAAGAGCTGGAAAGACAGAGCCAATGTCACAGGAGCTGACGTATTTGAGGACTGTTATCTTCAAAAGAAGAGCTTCGGCCAAGAAGTCCGAAAATGGGACCATCTGGGGACCCCGCTAGGAAACTATACGCTGCCTCGGCACCCTCAGGGAGCTGCTCTGTTAACCCTGCCACTATCAGTGCTTCAGGGCATGGACAGCTCCAGTACTTTACACAGAGGCCATACGATTCAGTTCGGGTCTCATCCACCACGGTTTAACAGGGTATGCCCCACCCTCGTGGGGTCCGAGCAGGTTCTGGTCACAGAACAAGAAGTGAATACTCTCTTGAGGAAGGAGGCTATTGAGGCGGTCCCTCAATCAGACAGAGAATTCGGGTTCTACAGCTGGTACTTCATAGTTCCCAAAAAAGACGGAGGGTTGCATCCTATATTGGACCTATGTCAGCTAAACTGCTCACTTTTGAGGCTCAGGTTCAGGATGCTGACCCTGAAGCAGGCCGCGTCTCAAATCAGGTTGGAGGACTGGTTTTTCAAGGTAGATTTGAAGGATGTATACTCTCATATCATATCAAATCAAAATCAGGGTCAAAATCAGGGTCAAAATCAGCAGTGCAGCTCTCTGTAGAGTAAAGTACATGCTGCTTGAAGCCGTTGCTTTAGCCAATCATATTTTAAGTTGGGTAAACCGGGGCCATCAAGCAGGGGTCCTGATGTCAGCATTTTTTTATGTCGTTTGATTGGATGGTTCATATTTGTTTAGATTTAAAAGCTTTTTTTTTCTTCCACAATGCCTGACAAAGGAGAAGAAATTGATTTGTCTGTGGATATACTTACAAGGCCATTTTCAAGATGGACTTTACAAGAAAAGTTGGGCATCGTGAGAAAAGGTCAGCCAAAACAGTTTAAAACATTTGTTAAGGTTGGTCTGGGTGCTTTGGTTGGAAACAAGAAATGAGGTCGGGATCCCAAATGTGACGTGCAGGTACCCATGAGCGTTCCTTAGGACTGTAGCCTTCCCAGTCCAGAAGGTATTGCAAGCCTCTTCTTTGGCGTCTTGAGCGCAGAAGATGCTGCAATGTCAATGACACGTCACTGCCACAGGTTTGAGGACCTTGGATGTAGGAAAAGGTCCACTAAAGCGAGGGGATAGCTTCCTTCATGCGACCTTCAGGGGCAGGTCCTTGGTAGAGAGCCAGACCCTTTGGCTGGGGCGGTAAGCGGGTGCTGGTCTGCGCAGCCCGGGTCTTCTTCCAGGCACAGTGGCAGTGACTGACCAGGGCACCTGCTGAGGGTACTGAGGCCTCAACTTCTTGGTAGGAAAAAATGGCTGGGTGGTAACCATAAGCAGCCTGGAAAGGGAGGAGGCCGGTGACTGAGGATCGCAGAGTATTATGGGCAGCCCATATCAATTGTAAAGCCCACAAGGCATTGTCATTAGTGCAAAGGATGCAAAGGGCCATCTCCAGGTCTTGGTTTAGCCTTTCTGCTTGCCCGTTGGTCTGCGGATGAAACCCGGAAGATAAGCTGACTGGGACACCCAGGAGGCGGTAGAATTCTCTTCAAATATTGGCAGTAAACTGTGGGCCCCGATCCGAAACTATATTACTTGTGAGGCCACGGACCCGGAAAACATGCTGTAGCAGGAGCTGGGCAGTCTCCTTGGCCAAAGGCAATTTGGTAAGAGGTATGAAGTGGGCCATTTTGGAAAACCAATCTATTACTGAGAAAATCATGGTATGGCCAATTGAAGGGGGTAGGCCAGTAACAAAATCTAAAGCTATATGGGACCATGGTCGATGAGGGATGGGAAGTGGACAGACGAGACCCGCCAGGGAGTTTCTGGGCCTCTTGTGCTGGGCGCAAATAGGACAGAAGGCCACAAAATGCCATACATCTTCCTTGATAGTGGGCCACCAAAAACATGCTGCATGAGGGTCAAGGTGCGAGGGGTACCCGGGTGGCAGAAAAGTCGAGAGCTGTGGCACTACTGGAGGACCTGGGAACAGAGCTGGTCACGAACATAGAGTCTTCTCTCCGGACAGCCATCCGGGGTGGGCTGCCCCGAAGTAGCTCTGTGCGCCTTGCGTTCAATGTCCAAGTGAAGGGCTCAGACGGAAACAGATGAAGGAAAGATGAGACAGGATGGCCCACATGCCCTTGTTGGAGGCATCAACCTCCACGATAAATTGCCGGGAAGGGTCGGGCAGAGTAAGGATAGGTGCAGAGGTGAACCGGGTCTTGAGTCCCAGAAAGGCCTGTTCTGCCTCAGGATTCGAAGAGAATGGCTGACGAGTTGAGGTAAGTCGGTGTAGGGGGGCAGCGATGGTGCTAAAACCGCGGATGAACTTGCGGTAGAAGTTTGCAAAGCCGAGGAACCTCTGCAGTTGTTTGTGGTTTTCAGGTTTGTGCCACTCCTCCACGATGAGGCAGATAAGATGAAACCCAGAAAAGATGTGCTGGACATGTGAAACATACATTTCTCAGCCTTAGCATACAACTGGTTCTGAAGCAGATGGGTGAGCACAGCGCGTACATGGCAGTGGTATTCCTCCAGGGAGTGGGAGTAGATTAATATGTCATCCGGGTAGGCAAACACAAAACGATGAAGCATGTCCTGAAGGACATCATTGACCAGGGCCTGAAAGACTGCTGGGGCATTAGTGAGCCAAAACGGCATGACCAAGTACTCATACTGGCCTGGGGGCATTCTTCCATTCGTCACCCTACCGGATGCATACAAGGTGGTACGCGTTGCGGAGGTCTAGCTTGGTAAAGACAGTGGCCCCCTGGAGGAGCTCGAAGGCCGAAGACATCAAGGGCAAGGGGTACCGCTTCTTAATGATGATGGTGTTGAGTACCCGGTAGTCAATGCAAGGGTGGAGGATCTTGTCCTTCTTTCAACAAAAAAGAAACCCGCCCCAGCCGGGGAGGAGGAAGGGTGAATGATACCAGAAGCGAGGGACTCCCGGATGTAATCAGTCATGGCCTCTCTTTCAGGACCCATCAGGTGGTAGAGACGACCTTGGGGAGGTGTCGTTCCCGGCATAGGTCAATAGCGCAATCGTACAGATGGTGGGGAGGTAGTGATAAAGCCCTGGCTTTACTGAAAACGGTGCCCAGATCATGGTACTCTGCAGGAACAGAACAGAGATTGGAGGGAGATTCCATCCCAGAATGAGTTGGGATCCGAGGGATTGAGGTGAGACAGCTGGCTTGACAAGCGATCCCCCATTCCAACACCCAGCCACTGGTCCAGTCCAAGTGAGGGTTATGCCTCTGCAACCACGGGAAACAGAACATGGCAGGTGCTCGCGGTGATAAGGATGAGGAATGATAACCATTTATGATGTTGTTCAGTGGTGGAGACGGGGAGGGGCTTGGTGCGGTGGGTAACCCAATGGAGAACGTGGCGGTTGAAGGCTCGGACCAGGAGTGGTGCAGGAAGTGGTTCGGACTCAATGCCCAGTTAGCGAGCAAGTTCCTCATCCAGAAATTCAACGTCTGCCCCGGAGTCGACAAACACTGCTAATTCATGGCTGTTCCCCTTGACTTCAATCCAAACCTTGAGCAATGGTTTAGAGGGGGCTGGGAGTCCTTAACCCAGTGCTGGCCCCAGATTGAACGCCAAGCCCTTTCTTTTGCTGGGCAGGTGGTCCCTATGTGCCCTGCCTTGCCACAATACAGGCAGAGTCCGTGAGAGCGATGCCTCTTCTTCTTGCTAGTGGAGAGGTGGTGGCGGCAAATCTTCATGGGCTGTGGGGGCAGGGTTGGTGGAGTCTTGAAGCGAGGTGGGCTGCCAGGGTCTAAAGCACCCACCCTCAGAGCGGAACTCCCTCATCCACCGGCTGATTCGGGTGGCCAGGTTGATCAGGGTGTCCAGGCCCTCTGGAAGATCTCAGCATTGAGTGCCCGGATAAAGGCATTATGGAAAGCTGTGGAATCCCACCCACTCATTGCCACGGCAGTGTGAAAGTCTGTGGCGTATTCAACTTTGGATCACCTATCTTGGGTGGTCTGGAACAAGGACCAGGCGGCATCCTGCCAGGGGGGGGTGGCTGAGTTGAAAATCTTAGTTCTTTGGAAAATGCACAGTCGGAGGCACAGAACAAGGACTGACTTTCCCACTCTGCCGTGGCCCACCGTGTGGCCTTACCCGAAAGTAGGAAGATCACATGGGCCACCTTTGTGACTTCATCCTTGAAAGACGATGGTTGATGCTAAAAAGTTATTTCACAGTTCAACAGGAACAGCCTGCAATAACCCGGTTGTCCCGCAAAGTGCTCAGGGGTCGGTAGATGAACCCTACACCAATGTGCCAGTGGCGGGACGGGCACCAGGGTTGCTGATGTAGGGGCATGAGCAGTAGGAGTTTCCGAAGCAGAGGCCTGGGCTACAGGGGCTTGGTTGTGCTGAAGGGCCAATTCATGAATTGCATTTGCCAGTTCCTGTATCTGTTGGTGATGGGAGCTGGTGATTTGCACCAGAGAGGAAAGCTGAGTCTGGAGATCATCCGCTTGGTCCATGTCTGGCCAGATCGTACAGTCAGGGTGCGGAAAGTAGGACCCAAATGCAGGAAGCCAGCAAGGTATATATTTAAAGTCTTTAATGCCAAAAAACACTATGTACTTGCAGAACAAAAAGCACAAAACCAAACTTACGACCACCAGGCTGAATTAGTCAACGTATGCAAAAAACACAAAAACAAAGGGCCGAAAACTTACGGGCAGGAAAGTCTTAAATGAAACAGGAAGCGGACGAGATGATCTGGCAGAGAACGCAAGGAATCCACGTCCAATTTATGCAGCGGGAAGATGGCGGCCGGGACGGTTGCGGAAGCGGGTTTTACTAAGCAAAGGAATAAAATAATATTACGTAATACCATTAGGTAATTACTGCAGTGATTATTATGTTTTAGTTGACAGCAAGTTATTTAACCCTAACTAATGCAGTGAGTAGCTTCTCATTTATTAAATAATTATGACAGCAGGCTGTGGAAAATATGTTACTCTTTTTCAAAATAGTAAAATTATTGGCCAGCATCAAGCAAAGAAAACCACTAAGAAGATTGTTGAAGCTCCTTGAATTTGGTTTAGAATGGCCCAAAACATTATTAACTCTTGTGTTATGTCAGGGTTCAAATTGACACATTTTAAAGTTAAAACATAAAATTTTTTATAAAATGTATTTTTTCAGTATTAAACTTTTTCTGCTTGGCTTAATTAGCATAATTAACATATAAAATGAAAGTTATTAATTGTACATATTTGCAACCCTTGCCTCCATTTTTTTATTACATAGATACTGTTCGGGTCAGTTTGACCTGGCAGCCAAAAAGAGGTCAGTAGTCTCAAATAATATTTGTTTCTTTGCAACTGTGAGACATATTTCACCACAGTCTCACAAACACACACGCACACTCCCTATTCTCTTGACCCTATCTGTAATGTGCGAAAATGCAAGTGTTATGACTTTTGACAGGAACCTTTTCTGTTTCCATGGGCAAACTCCAACCATATTAAGTGAACACTTAGCAGGGGAGAGGCAAAATATGTAGAGTCTCTGAATGAAAGTCTTACCAAAATTACACTCTGCAGCCACATATTATATACAATAGATAAGGTTTTGAAGAAGGGTGGCACATGGCAGGTCTCCAGTGACACTTTTAATACCTCACTGGAGACCTGCCAAGGACTTGGACCTGTTTCAAGACCTCAGCTATTTGTCCCAGTCCACAAAAAGACAAGGATTACAGGACTTAATGATTACAGACCCGTCGCCCTGACTTCTGTGGTCATAGAGTCTTTTGAGTGCCTCGTGTTGTCCTACCTCAAGGACATTAGAGAAAGCTTGGATTTCTGTAATGATCTTTTGAGTCTGTAGACGATGCTGTGAACATGGCCCTCCAATCCATCCTCCAACATCTAGACTCCCCAGGATCCTATGCCAGAATATTGTTTGTGGACTTCAGCTCTGCCTTTAACATGCTCATACCAGCTCTGCTCAAAGACAAGCTCTCCCAGCTGACTCCATGTGCAGTTGGATTACAGACTTACTGACAGACAGATGGCAGTTTGTGATGCTGGCAATGCATGTCTCTGACTCCCGGAACATCATCACTGGATCCCCCAAGGCTGTGTATTCTCCCTGTACAACAACGGCTGTTCATCTGGTCACCAGTCTGTCAAACTCCTGAAGTTTGCTGATGACATTACCCTTATTGGCCTCATCTCTGATGGGGACGAGTTGCAGTACAGGAGTGAGATGGACCATCTGGTGTCGTAGGGCAGCATGAACAACCTGGCGCTCAACTCTCTCAAGACAGTGAAGATGATAGTAGATTTCAGGATAGACCCAGCCCCCCTCCCCCTGTCATCCTCTGTGACTCTCCAGGGACATCTGTCGAATCCTGCTCCATCATCATCCAGGAGCTCAAGTGGGAGCATAACATCAGCTCCATCACCAAGATGGCTCAGCAGAGGATGTATTTCCTGCGGCAGCTGAAGAAGTTTCTCCCCCCTGCAAAGATGTTGGTGAACTTCTACACTGCCATCATCGAATCTATCCTCACATCCTCCATCAAGGTCTGGTTTGCAGGGGGGAGAAAGTTCTTCAGCTGCCGCAGGAAATACCAGGACCTCACGCCACAAGAACAGTTTCTTCCCCACTGAAGTCAGCCTACTGAACAGTGCCCCACTTACCCCCAAACATAATCTCTTGAAGCATAATATTTCTCTTGATGGGAAGCTTGATTTTGATCTTTCTAATGATCTGAATGTTTTTTATAATTGTTTTAATAGTCATGATTTTAGTCAGGAATTGGCAGTGTTTAATAATGTTGCTCCGGAACAGAATAGGGTTAATGTTGACAAGGATATGGTTTTAAAACTTTTTCGAGGTGTAAGAGAGAGGAAAAGTCCTGGCCCGGATGGTATCGGGGGCCGTATTCTTAGGAATTGTGCGGAACAACTTGCAGATATTTTTTGTTTTATTTTTAAAATGTCATTGAGTCTCCATAAGGTTCCCTGTCTTTGGAAAGAGTCTATTATTGTACCTGTTCCTAAGAATAATGCACCAAAATCTTTAAATGAATACAGGCCAGTAGCACTTACTTCTTTGATAATGAAAACATTTGAGAGGATTGTGAAGGACACGCTTTTGACCATGGTACAGGCAAATCTAGATCCGCTTCAGTTTGCCTATAGGTCAGGTAGGGGAGTTGATGATGCGATATGTGCTCTATTAAACATGATTTTGGCACACCTTGAGGGCGCAAAAACTTTTGTACGTTTGGTTTTTATTGATTTTTCATCAGCCTTTAATTGTATCCAACCTCATATCCTAGCAGAAAGGTTAAAGAGTGTTCATAATATTGATTATGGATTGATAAGATGGCTGATGGATTTCTTAACCAATAGATCTCAGCGTGTGAAGGTGAACAGTGTTTTGTCTGATGTACTTTTTTCCTCTACTGGGTCACCGCAAGGGTGTGTTCTTTCACCTCTTTTATTTGTGCTTTATACTAATGAATGTCGTTCGCAACTTGAGAGACGCCATATCATTAAGTTTGCTGATGATTCAGTGATCGTTTCCCTCCTTGATAATGAGGATTCTGTTCACGGTTCTGTATTGGTAGATTTTATTGATTGGTGTAAACTATCCTTCTTGGACATTAATGTATTAAAAACTAAAGAGATGATTGTAGATTTTAGGAAGAATCGTACAGCCATCTCTCCTGTGGTTATTAATGATCATGCTGTTCAGATTGTACATCATTTTAAATATCTTGGTACTATAATAGATGAAAAGTTGACTTTTGGGGCTCATGTGGATGCTGTTTGTAAAAAATCCCACCAGCGTATGTATTTTTTTACGGAAACTTTGTGGTTTTAACGTGGATAGCACTTTTATGAAAATGTTTTATTCTTGTTTTATTGAGTCAGTTATTACTTTTACATTTGTGTGTTGGTATGGATCGCTTAATCTGAAAAATAGAAATAGACTTCAGGGTATTGTTAAAGTGTGTGGTAAGATTGTCGGCACCAACCTGATGGATTTAAACAGTGTGTATAAAGCAAGGACTCTGAGGAAGGCCGAGTTAATATTAAGAGATTCCAGCCATCCCTTGCAGAATCTTTTTATGTTGTTACCTTCTTCACGTAGATATATTTTACCGCTTTGCAGAACAAATAGATTTAAAAATTCTTTTGTACCAGTTGCTATTGGGTTTTTAAATACTTAAATTGTGGAATTTTTTTTTTTTTTTTTTTTTTTTTTTTTCCTTATTTGTATTGCTTGTTGCTGTGTGTATGGATTCTGCTGGCTGTGAAACAAATTGCCCCTCGGGGATAATAAAGTTGACCTAAACCTAAACCTAAACCTAAAATGACCCCACTCCAAAAAAACATATGGACAGTCACTTTCACATTCGAATATTCCACTATTTTTCATGCAAACTCACTTCTGTATATAATATTTATTTCACTCTAGTTTGTGTACATACCTCATATCTGTATATATGTTTGGAAAGTAACTTTCAGTTTTACATCCTAAATTGCACTACTTTCCATGCTAAGCCACTTTATTTATACCAGGGGTCACCAACCTTTTTGAAACTGTCAGGGATCCACCAGCCACGCCTTCACAGAACCCACCTATCACTCCAAGCAGCTCTCCTACGTACTAATCATCTACACCTGGAGCTCATCAGCCTTCAGCATATATAACCTCCGTTCCCCACCAAGCACATTGTCTGTTCTACAGTTTAGGCTGACGAACACTGCTGGACTACCCAAGCTACCTTCACTACGTGTAGAAGTTTGGTTTCATAGTTATGGGACTCTGTTTAGCTCTTTAAACTGCTGGCTGGTCCTGGACTTTACCAGGATTTACTATTCCTGGACCTATACTCTGGTTTGCCGTTTTTTGCTTTTGCCCTGTGTTACTTCATTAAACATTGTTTACTGCACTTCGGTTTCCGGCACGTTCTTCCGCCTGACAGAAACTGAGTGCTACTTTTTGGGTACTGATTAATTTGAAGGGCTACCAGTTTGAAACACACTTCTGAAAAAACAAACTTTGATTATATGTTTTTATTTATAATTAATGATATTCATCTATGTAAATACACTGATCATGTTAATGAGTTCTCACAATAATTATCAACAATAATTTAACAAAGTAGGAAACGGATAAATATAAATATGCAAAACTATATTTATATATTTCTATATCTCTGCAAGTGTTTACATTTTAAAATGATCACTTCTACAATATTTTCACTAGCCACTAACAATTTTTTCCAAATCATGCACTACGTTGCATCATGTTTGTACAGATTATTAATTATGTAACATGCAAAAATCAACTTGGAGACCAGCTAGCTCTAATCCAGTCCTTCCCGGGGGGGAGTGTGACCCTTTGGGGAACATGCGTTTTTTTTGCCGCAGGAGGTAGGGTTTTTTTGCACTGAACAAGCGCACACAGCACAGAGCAGGAGGTATGAAGTGCAGATAACAAACCTTTAAGAGACACCATGGAAAAATATTTAACAAGAATAAAAAAGAAAGGCAGAGAGAGACAGAGAAAATGAGACAAACGTAAGACTACCAAAAGCTAAGCAGGGGAAATATGACGAAGCGCATGTAGCACTTGGCTTCACTGTGACTACAGTGGAAGACGAGAAAAGACTGGTGTGTTTACTGTGTCTAAAAATTTTGCCAGCGGACAGCATGAAGCCAAATAAATTAAGGCGTCACTTAAAGACATTATATACCAATCACGCTGATAAACCGCTTGAGTTTTTCCAGCGAATAAAAAACAATGTTAATAAAGTTTTTCTTAAAAAAGTTTTTTCTTTGTTAATATAGTTTTCTTTCGTTGTAAGTTGACCTATATTTCTTTCGTTTTTCTTTTTTTGTCTTCAAAAACAAATGGTAACAGAAAATTATTGAGAAGCACTGCACTAATCTAATATAAAACATTTTTTAAAGTTTTTTTTAAATTTTCAGCAATGCAAGTGTGATTTAAAAAAGAATAGCAAAAAGAAAGATTATATGCAGCTCACTGGTAAGTGGCGCTATGTTGAGCTGTTTTTAGAAAAGGTCCGCGGGCGACTCATCTGGTCCTTGCGGGCGACCTGGTGCCCGCGGGCACCACGTTGGTGACCCCTGTTCTACATGGTTTGCTTCAGCCCCCTCAGGTGGAAGAATATATAACTGCATTTATAAATTCTGCTCAAACTGGTTTCTCTATACACTACTTGGAGAAAGTCTTGTGAAGACTTTGTGAAGTGCTGGGAAGGATGTGCTGCAAGTTAGAGCAATAAAGGATGGAAATGGAAATGTGTTGACTAGTGAGGAGAGTGTGTTGAGAAGGTGGAGGGAGTATTTTGAGCAGCTGATGAATGAGGAAAATGAGAGGGAGAGAAGGTTGGATGATGTGGAGTTGGTAAAGCAGGAAGTGGATAGAATTAGTAAGAAGGAAGTGAGAGCAGCGATTAAGAGGGTGAAGAGTGGAAAGTCGGTTGGACCAGATGACATACTGGTAGAAGCATGGAGATGTTTAGGAGAGATGGCAATGGAGTTTTTAACCAGATTGTTTAACAAGATTCTGGAAGGTGAGAGGATGCCTGAGGAATGGAGAAGAAGTGTGCTGGTACCGATCTTTAAGCATAAGGGAGATGTGCAGACCTGCAGTAACTACAGGGGAATCAAGTTGATCAGTCACATCATAAAGTTATGGGAAAGAGTAGTGGAAGCCAGGCTGAGAGAAGAGGTGACCATCTGTGAGCAACAGTATGGTTTCATGCCGAGGAAGAGCACCACAGATGCCTTATTTGCTTTGAGAATGTTGATAGAGAAGTATAGAGAAGGACAGAAGGAACTGCATTGTGGATTTGTGGATTTAAAAAAAGCATTACGACAGGGTGCCAAGAGAGGAGTTGTGGTATTGTATGAGGAAGTCAGGTGTGTCAGAGAAGTATGTGAGGGTGGTGCAGGACATGTATGAGGACAGTGTGAAAGACAGACTGGTTCAAGGTGAGGGTTGGATTGCATCAAAGATCGACCCCGAGCCCTTTCCTGTTTGCAGTGGTGATGGACAGGTTGACGGACGAGGTCAGACGGGAGTCTCCCAGGACTATAATGTTTGCGGATGATATTGTGATTTGTGGTGAGAGTAGTGAGCAGGTTGAGAAGAGCCTGGAAAGGTGGAGGTATGCGCTGGAGAGAAGGGGTATGAAAGTCAGTAGGAGTAAGGCAGAGTACATGTGCATAAATGAGAGGGAGGGCAGTGAAGTGGTGCAGTGTTACGACTTCTTTCTATACGTCTAGGGTTGAAGCTGTAACATTCATACTGTGATCCATTCTGTGAATAGGCCAGGGAAAAGGACACGTAAACCAAGTATAATATAAAAGGATTTATTCAAACAATGAGGAACAGAAGGGAATGGCAAAGTATATACAATATTTACACTAATCAAAAACCAAAGCATAATAAATAATCCCACATTAGAGAGAGGCGGAGAGTGGCGCTAAAGAAAAGAACACAACAAAACCAACCCAACTACCTCAGTAATAAACCACTAACCTAACACTAAACCAAAATTCTTCCGGCGCCTTTACACGCCCTAGCTTACCTACTCTAAACTAACAAAATACAGAAGTAGCGCACACTCCTAGCTAGTGTCTCTATACATAGTATCATCTACGTGTTGCAAGATGTAAGTCACGTGACATACTACCTGCCCAACACTCCTGGGGAAAACAAGGGTTGTTGTCAGAATATAACCACTCAAAAACAAACAAGATAACATTCAACGAATCAACGATTGTTGTACAAACCCAAGTCAAAAGGGGAAAATACAATAAACAAGCAATGTTTCAAACACAACAATGCAAAAACAAATAGTGCTCATGGTGCTCTCCCCAACGTTCCTGCAGTCTTCTTTTTAAACCCCAACAGTTGACCAGATTGGCCATAGGTGCAGTCAGGTCACACACGTTGATTAACTCCCTAGCCAATAGCAGTCCAAAGAGGGCGGAACCCTGAGAAATAGACAGGAAGGTGAACCAATAGAGAGAGACAAACACCCCCACACACACGAACATCCAATGGGACGTAACATGCGGTTGCAGGGAGAAGAGGTTGAGAAGGTGGAGGAGTTCAGGTACCTGGGTTCAACAGTGCAAAGTAATGGAGAGTGTGTAAGGGAAGTAAAGAAAAGAGTGCAGGCAGGTTGGAGTGGGTGGAGAAGAGTGACACGAGTGATTTGTAATACAGTGGAACCCCGTTGTAGGAGCATAATTCGTTCTTGAAAATTGCTCGTGTGTCCATTTGCTCGTATGTTCGAACTAATTTTCCCCATAGGAATGAATGTAAAAGTGATTTAATCCGTTCCGAGATATCATTCGATCGCTTATTTCTTCACTTAAAAAGTATTTGTAGCCTATTTTTACAAACATATATACCGCAAATTATCGTAATATAAACATAATTCTACACTTACTCATGTGGTAGTGGTTGATTGTGAGTGTGAGACACGCACCACGCTTGTAACCTTCTCGGTTTCCATAGTAATTCTATTTACTTTCGTTTTCACAGCACCATCACTGATTTTATTGGGAGATATTTTTCAAGATTTCTAGTGAAAAAAAAATATAAAACTAAAAAAGTTACTGTAGGAGACCGTATGAATACGGGAGCCACTTTTATTTGTTTTTTTTTGTGTCGGTCTGCTTAGTGCCCCACGCAGCACGTCTCTGGCTGGCGCGCACGCATGCGCAGTCTCCTCCTTAAATGCACCCTCCAAATACTTGAAAAGAGACAACAATCATTAGGTCACATTAACTTCAGGTGAATCCCCTGCCTATCTGCTCCCGGACCCGCCCTCCATTCACAAACCGGGGCTCGGCCACGCCCCCGCTGCCACAGTTACGTGTTTTTGCTGCACTGAACAATGTGAGCGACTGAGTGATACGTCATCAACTAAGCGACTGATGCGACCCTCCGCCGAAAACGGGAAACTGGCAGCGTGGGTTTGCTCGTGCCTTCGAAATTTGGGGAAATGTGGGGAGACCTGCGATGTTGTATGTATTAGAGACAGTGGCATTAAGTAAAAGACAGGAGGTGGAGTTGGAGGTAGCAGAACTGAAGATGTTAAGGTTTTTGTTGGGAGTGACGAGAGTGGACAAGATTAGAAATTAGTTTATTAGAGGGACAGCGCATGTTAAACGTTTTGGAGACAAGGGGAGGGAGGCGAGATTGAGATGGTTTGGACATGTGCAGAGGAGGGACATGAGTTATATTGGTAGGAGAATGCTAAGGATGGAGCCACCAGGAAGGAGGAAAAGAGGAAGGCCAAGGAGGAGGTTTATGGATGTGGTGAGGGAAGACATGCAGGTAGTTGGTGTGAAAGAGGCAGATGTAGAGGACAGGGTGGTATGGAGACGGATGATCTGCTGTGGCGACCAGAGGAGGCAAAAGTACACACATCCTTTACTCAAGTAGAAGTACAGATACTCATTTTTTAAAAGACTCCAGTAAAAGTTGAAGTACTGACTATACTTTTTTTACTCAAGTTAAAGTAAAGAAGTATGGGCTCTGACATGTACTTAAGTAAAAAGTTGCCGTTACTACTACCTTTTTTTTTTTACCTGTTTTAGTGTCATGCTGGTAACTGGACGTCATGTTTTATATATATATATATATATATATATATATATATATATATATATATATATATATATATATATATATATATAATTTTGGAGTGTGCAAATAGATATTTGTGTTCATCAGCCACAAGGGTGTTACGAAAGGCAGGTACTGATGTAGGTGAGGTAGGGTGGAGTCAGCGTTTACATTCATCCCAAAGGTGTTCAGTAGGGATGAGATCAGAAAACAACCACATATAGCAGGAAAGGTCAGGTGACCCAATACTTTTGGAAATATAGTGTATACCAAGTGTATTGTCTCTAGGTTACAAATGTAACCCTAGTTCCCCGAGGGAACGAGATGCTATGGGAACGCCCCATAGCGTTTCGACGCAGCTCGAGTTCCTGAAGGGGAACTGATTTAGTCTACAGTTCTATAGTTTCTATATGTTGTAAAACTGCTATAGAGGCAAAGTATAAATTAATTATTTTTCTTCTCAAAATTTTCTTGTTTCAATTGCAATAAAATGCACAGATTAACTCACCTTAATTTTGTAATTTTAAAACATCACAATAATTTTGAGTTGTTTTCAAGGACAGAGCTGGAATCTCCCTACAGTTTGGGATATGGCCTTGGTGTTCCCCTTCAGGAACGTGACGCTGCATCAAAATGCTATTGGAACGCCCCATAGCGTTTCAACGCAGCGTCTCGTTCCTGAAGGGGAACTAGGGTTACGTTCGTAACCTAGAGACGATTTCGGATAACAGTTACGTATTACGGAAATTAAGAATATTATGAACATATTATTAAAACAAAATAGCACCATGTGGCTGCATTCCTTATATAAACAAAATTGTAGGGGAAAAAACTTAAGCCACTCCAAAAACTGGGGCAAGGAATTTTAAGGCAAGGCATACACAACAAACAATGAGAGCCTTCTTTTTAGCCTAAAGTTTTATAAACTTGGCATTAAGCCATAACCTTATTAACAAAAGTCTTTGTTTAGCTTAAGAAGCAGTTGATTTTAAAAGTTCTCATACATGCTCTTTTTGGTGTAAAAATCAGTCCTGCAGTACTGAACATTCGCTCACAGGCAGCTAGGGCTGGAAGCGGAGTGTTAAGTCTCAATGACAAGTGGCAGAGTGCAGAGAAAGACTTTAGTATCTCCAAAGTGTCAGAGGGACAGTTGAGGTAGGTCTCTAGCTGACTGGTGTCATCTCGAGAGTGGAACTTTTTTTTTCTTCATCGCTGAAAAAAAGTCATCATCTTCTGAGGAATGTGAGGTCTCACTTTTATGCACTTTCATTTGTTGTTTCAGGTGGCTTTTAATATAGTCAAGACCTATGGAATACAAGACCAAAAAGAATTTTTTGTTAATGCCAAATGGTTAGGTAATATCATTTTGCCCAAACCTTTATGAAAAACAATTGCTCAGTCCTGTATTTTAATGACAAATTGTATTTTGTTATCTTCAGCAGTAAAGCATAAAGCAAACTGTTCAAAGCTTACTAAGTTTCAGGACACATTCACCACTTGCCCAGCACATCTTAAATTTGGGGAGTAGAATCGCAGCAGCAATTATCTCTGGATCAACAAGCATCTGTCCAAAAATTTTTTCGATTCCTGCTAGAAGAGCATCAACCAAAGGCGCACAGAACCTGGAGAAAATGCAAATTTGCTGAAGCTTTGTCTTTAGAAGTGTTACTGTAGGTACCAACCACCCCATTTGCACATTGGTCTCTCCCTTAAGAACACTGAGTGCTTTTGCAAATGGGCTCATTGTCTTTGCATATTCTTCCAGAAATGCAAGCTCAGCAGGAGTGAATCTGTCAAAAAATAAATAAATAAAAAGACTGTCATGCTTTGTTGCAAGTTAAAACAAATATCAGATTTTGTTTTATATTATTGTTATGTATGTTATTAAGTAGTGCTATATCATTTATATTAAATTAAACGTTACTTCATATAATTAAAAAAATCATACACAGTAGAAATATTGTTTTATAGCACTATTTTACATTATTCCTTATTTTAGAAATGTATTATCTCAGCAGCTGTGTATTATCTCAGCAGCTGTGGTAGATCTTGCACCTTTGTGCCACAGACTTGAGCACTTTGCAAATGCTGAGCGGGACAGCCGCTTGTAAGCTGAATTGAAATTGGCTTCCAAGACATCAACTGTAGACACCAGATTCAGGAGGTGGCAGGCACAGCGATGGTGTTTAGGCAATTGATATTCCAGGCCATCATCTTGGTCCAACATTGTTCCAGCTTCAACAAACTCAACAACCTCATTGTTTTCCTCCTCTTCATAGTCATCATCATCATCATCATCATCACCACTCTCTCTTTTTCCCAGTTGACTTTGCCTGGCCCCTTCCACAGTTTCTGGAATAATATTTTCTTCAAGCTCACCATAGATTCTAAATGCTTTTAGAAAATTGGAGCCGTTGTCAGTTGTTGTGCAAACAATCTTGTCACGGATGTTAAACTTGCAAGTGCAGAAAAAGATTGTATGCCTTTTAGTTGTTTACATGCTAGGGCAGCATAACATCTCTGTAGAGTTTCTGGATTTATCCGTGTGCCGTGACACCTATGAAGCTCTGTCGGTGTGCTGTTCAGCAGTCAGTGGTGGTTGCAATGAACTCAACTTCACTCATGGCTGCTTTCAGGTTGTTCTTCATTTCCTGTGTTGCCTTTTGAACTTTGTTTTTTACAGTACCTCGAGACATTACTGCAACACTTGGTTGTAAGAGATGCACAAAGGATTTAAAACCCTCCTGTTCAACAACACTTAGTGGATGTAGACCCTGAATGACAAAGTTTACAATAGCTTCATCTACGCTGTGCTGTAAGACCCTCTTGGTTTCCCACAACTTCATTTGCTTTGATGAGGGGCCTTCATCTGATGATGATCTTTTTAAAGCAGTTGAAGTGAGCTGGGTATATCTCAAGTGATTGGTGTGCTTTCTCTAGAAGTGACAAGTAGATTTAAGGAACAGACAGACACATAGGACATAAAAAAGCAATTTAACTAACAGAATTATTGTTCCTTAAAAGTAAACATTATGCACCCAGGGGTGATATAATGATGGTGAATTAAGTTAATTAATATTCCAATAAACATAACAGCTAGCTAGCATTACAAATGTATAGTTAGCAAAGTTAACTAACATTCACTAATCAAGCTAACACATGCCTGAAATGTGCACTCATATAAATTTATGCTAACATTACAGACATAGCAAACACTATTGTTACTGAAAACATTAAAATGGCTCATGACAAGAAAGATAACAATAAAACGTTAGATTACCTGTATGTGCTTTCTAAAATTTGATGGCGAATTCTTGAAAGCCAGCACTTCGTGTTTTTTGGGTTGACACAATTCGCAACGCATTCGCCAGGAATCCTTTTTTACGCCGATTATTTCAAACATCTCCCTCATATATGGCCATGGGTGTTCAGGAATGTCCTCGTTGTTGGTTATATTAACATCGGTGACTCCCTCTGAATTAACATTAGCCATTCCTTTTGTAGACGTGCTGCTCATTGTTAGCTCCGCTATCCTTAGTCTATGTCTAATTATGGTTGTTTCCGCCAGGGGGCGCATCTGACAAGTGACATGACTCACTGATGAGAGCTGTTGAAGCATAATTTTTTTGGTACTATAGAGAAAAAATTTTGTCAGCACCCATTTTTTTTTTAATACACTTTGCGTGTTAGGTAATTAGATTAGATTAGAATAGATAGATAGATAGATAGATAGATAGATAGATAGATAGATAGATAGAAGACAGATAGACAGACAGACAGACAGACAGACAGACAGACAGACAGACAGACAGGCAGACAGACAGACAGACAGTCAGTCGGTTAGTTTAGTTAGTTACAATGAGTTAAAAAATATAATAAAACCGAAGAGTAAAAATAAAGATAGGCAGTTTGATGTAGAAATATCTGTCAGTCTAGTTAAGTTTGAGTAAATTGTATTGAGGTGTGTTTGTGCATCATAGACATCTGGTGTATGAGTTAATGAGACTGATGGCAACACATATAAAACACATTTAGATCCATGGATTAATCAGTCTGAAGTTAAAGGTGCTCTACATATCAATTCTATGCAGTCTTTCAGTGTATCTTTCTATAGATTTAAAGACCTTGAGTCTCATTTATAAAACTGTGTGTAGGATCCTTACTTAAAGTGTATGTGTGCCTGAAAGCCAAAAATGACATAGGCCAAAAAATATTCAGACTTTTAAAACCGTGCATACACACACCTGTAAGTAATGTTCCCTTTATAAATCACAGATCACCTGCAAGTGTGCGTACACTGTTGTCTTCAGCAAACTGTTTACAAGCTTTCTTGTGAGCCAGCTCCAGAAGAGGCTTTCTTCTGGGATGATGGCCATGCAAACCGACTGGTTGCAGTGTGTGCGTATGGTCTAAGCACTGACAAGCAGACCTTCCACTTCTGCAACCTCTAAAGCAATGCTGGCAGCACTCGTGTGTTTTTTAAGCCAGCTTCTCCACCTGAGGCACAGCACGAGGACTCAACTTCTTTGATCAACCCTTGCAGAGTAAAGCCTGTCTTAGAAAACCTCTGTCTAAACCCTGGCCACTGTACTGTAATTCAGTTTCAGAGTGTTAATGATCTTATAGCCCTGACCATCTTCTTGGAGAGCAACAATTCTAATTCTCAAATCCTCAGAGAGTTCTTTGCCATGAGGTGCCATGTTAAAAAACCAGCAGGCAGTATGAGAGAATTGTATTCAAAGCATTACATTTTGATACACACATTTGTATGGTCCGGTCAATCAGACCAAAACATGAACATGATGAATAGGATATTTGGTTTGGCATGGTTACACAATGTACAGCTGTTATCACTTAAGGTCTACTCACTTTTATGCAATCTACTTTGACATTAATGGCTGTATGTTGTGATTTTTAGAGGACAGTAAATCTTTAATTCTATACAAGCTGCACATTGACTACTCTAAAATATATCTTTTTTTTTTTTAATCTTAAGTTTTATTTCTATAGTATTGTTTATTAAGAAGATACACTAACATGGTTGCTGAAATGTGAGGTACTCACTTTTGTGTGAAACTGTATGTTAGTTAGGGTGATCGTTAAAACCTTGCCAAAATTATGAACATGATTTTAGTTAGGACTGAAAACGAGGACATACAGCAGAGAGCTTAATGGCTGTATTTCCAGACTTTGACATTTTTAAATAAGATTAGATTAGATTAAATAAAATGCAACTTTGTGCATGGTACTTGTACAGAGCAAATTAAATGTAGTTAGCATCTTACCAGAAGTGCAAAGTGGCCTATTTACAATAGATAACAGTAGATATCAAATAAGGTACGGGGTCCATATTAGATTAGATTAGATTAGATTCAACTTTATTGTCATTACACATGTACAAGTACAAGGCAATGAAATACAGTTTGGGTCTAACCAGAGTGCAATAACAGCAAGTGCAGGATCTATAGTTTTTACATGATTTACATAGTTAAATAAAATGAAATATAGACTATAAACAGTAATTTAAAGATGTATATGTACTATAAATGTAGTATACAGATGAATATATATGTACTAAGAACATAATATACAGATTTATATATATATATATATATATATATATATATATATATATATATATATATATATATATATATATACAGTGGAACCTCGGGTTACGAACGCCCCGGCATACGTATAATTCGGGTTACGAATCGCAGTTCATCAAAATTTTTGCCCCTGGTTACGAACAATATATCGGGATACGAACGTCGCTCACCAAAAAATCGCAGGCAAGTTGGTTGTTTTTGCTCTATCCACGCAGCTCGTCACATCAGTTAGCGTCCTGTGTCCCTAGCGAGAGCATCGTGTTACTTATCCGCTTGAACTTTTCCCGGCGGCAGCGTAACAACTCGTTAGTTGATGCTCGTGGAATGATGAGATGGACAACATTAGCCGATGCATAACCACTTTACTTGTTTTTATGAAGATAGATTAGCAGGGTTACAGTCTTTTCCGAAGTACAATACCCATAATGAATTTCACTCTGGACTTCAATACCAACTGATAGTAGCCGTAAAAAGACAGGTCTCATTTTCCCTCTAATGCAACAATTGTCTCAGCGTTCGTGTTAATAACACTGTCTTTAATATTCTATAATATAATATATAATAATATATAAATAATATAATATAATAAGATTCTCCTTCCAAACAATAACTCTCCCTCCTCCCCTTCTACGAACGTCGTCTCCTGCAGCGAGTCTTCTCAAAGGGAAAGTACCCGGTAAAGATGTTTTCCTCTTTTGTATGTTTTTATGTGGTATGATTTTAATATAACATGTTAAAAGTAAATAATATTAGTGAATATTGGCTTTATTTTTATTTAAGTAATATTTTTGGTTGTCCAGAACGAATTACCGAAGTTTCTGTTCATTATTATGGGGAAATTTGTATCGGGATACGAACTTTTCAGGTTACGAATAAAGTACCGGAACGAATTAAATTCGTAACCTGAGGTTCCACTGTATATATATATATATATATATATATATATATATATATATATATATATATATATATATATATATATGTACTATGAATATAATTACAGATGAATATGAATATATATGTACTATGAACAATAATATACAGATGAATATATATATATATATATATATATATATATTGTGAACATGATATACAGATGCCTTTTTCGATACACAGAGATTTACAGAAGGATGTGAACGGTGAACATAATAAATTTCTATAACTACAAACAGAGAACGGGTGTATATATATACAATGGTAATAATTTAATGGTGAGCAGCAATACAAAGAAGAGCAGTGTGCAAATGAGCAAAGGTTTGTGTAAACATTACGTGCAATAACAAAGTGTGAGGTGAGAAATGATCAGTGTCTCGGTAAGCATAAGTTTTTGAGTAGACAGTCCATTAGCGAAATAACTAAGTGTGGGGGGAAATGTGGTAGTGTATCAGTGAGTGGTCAGAGTTCAGTAAAGAGACAGCTCTAGGAAAAAAGCTGTTCTTTAGTCTGCTGGTCCTGGTTTGGAGGCACCTGTAATGCCTGCCGGAGGGCAGAAGAGTAAACAGTCTATGGGCGGGATGAGAGGAGTCCTTAAGTATGCTGTGAGCTCGACGCAGACAGCGTTTCTTTTGGATGTCCTCTATGGCTGGGAGTGTAGTCCCTGTGATGCGCTGGGCAGTTTTCACAACCCGCTGCAGTGCCTTACGCTCTGCAACAGAGCAGCTGCCATACCAGACTGTGACACAGCTGGTCAGGATGCTTTCTATTGCGCAGCGGTAGAAGATCACCAGGATATCCGAGGAGAGCAGATTTTTCTTAAGTGTCCTCAAGAAAAAGAGGCGCTGGTGAGCTGGAGATGCGCTCAACAGCCATCCCATTGATGTGGGTGGTGTCATGTGTGCCTCTTGCCTCCTTCCTGAAGTCCACAATAAGCTCCTTTGTCTTAAAGGTGTTAAGGAGCAGGTTATTGTTATTGCACCATGTGGCTAGGTGCTGGATCTCCTCCCTGTAGGCAGTCTCATCATTGTTGGTGATAAGACCGATCACGGTAGTGTCATCTGCAAGCTTAATGATGGAGTTAGATCCGATCACAGGCCTGCAGTCAGAGGTGACGAGGGAGTAGAGGAAGGGGCTCAGCACACAGCCCTGTGGTACAGGGATAAGGGAGATTAATGTACAGAAGGTTCAGTAAGTAATAACATTTGGTATATATAATAATATACAATATACTGTGCAAAGATTATGCATAGATAGACATGTCAGAAAATTATATACTCAAATGACATGATATAGTTATGTACATGTATGAATGTATGTATGATACACTATACAGACGTTCCCCACTTTAGGAACATTCACTTTACAAACTTTCGCAGATACGAACAAACCTGTAAATTTGGAGTAAAAAAAAATTTTAACGGGGGAGAGATGCCGCTAGCTAGTTGTCGACTGTAATGAGTCTACACGATGCGCTATGGACTAGGGCGAATTAATTTTTTTAAGTTAATTTTTTTTTTATTATCATTAATTTAGATTTTTTTTTATTACTTAATACGAAATATTGTATACAGTATTTTGATTATTTCAATTTGTTTTAGTGTATTGAAATTTTTATTTGATAGTATTTATAGCTTCTACATCATTAGGAGATATGCATATTCAATAACAAACACAGTAACAGTTTAAATAAATTCATGCTACGAGTGGTCGTCAGAAAAGGTAACTCGTTCGTAAGGTGGGGAGCGTCTGTATACAGTATAAATATGGGTGGAATGTATAGTAGTGCAAATGTGATTTAAGGATGGTACAAAAATAAATGTGTAGTGAATAAGCAGTGCAAAATACACAGAAAGTGACAATGGAGAATGAATTCAGCTGTTCAGTGCAGTAACAGCCACAGAAAAAATTTTATTCTTCAGTCTGTTTGTGCGGGCACTGAGGCACCTGTAGTGTCTGCCCGATGAGAGAAGGGTGAATTTAATAGGGGTGAGAGGTATCTTTGATAATGTCCCTTGCCCTTTTGAAGACAGCGTTTATTGTAAATGTTCTCCAAGGTGGGAAGCTGAGTAATGATGATTAGTTGGGCAGTTTTTACCACCCTTTAAAGGGCTTTCAAGGTCCAAAGCAGTACAGTGGTAAAGTTCTCTAGTAGTTCTCTATCCTGTAGCACAGACGGGACTTTTTAAGTCTCCTCAGAAAAAACAGGCGCTGTTCTACCTTCGTGATTAGGATAGAGAGAGTTTAGAGACCAGGTGAGATCCTCAGAGATGTGGACTCCAGGGAACTTAAAGCTGGGTATATGCTCAACAGCAGCGCAGTGTGATTGCCGGCTCGTCTATAATCCACAATGATCTCTTTCGTCTTCTTGTTGTTGAGTTCCAGGTTATTGTCCTTACAACATGCTAATAGGTGCTGGATCTCCTCTCTGTAAGCCGTCTCATCTTTACCTCTGATCAGACCTACCACCGTGGTGTCATCTGCAAACTTAACAATGCTGTTTAAGGCATAGGCAGGTATGCAGTTGTAGCACTTGTCCTACAGTCTAAGCATAAACTACTTTCTAATATCTTGGACCAAATCAGAAGACTATGTCTGCCCTTGAACCAATTTAGCAGCAAGGCAGAGGAAACAATTACAAACCTTTATAATAATTGAATCTCTATGTTAACTTGTATTTCCTGTTTATTTATTTTAGCTACCCATTATTAATTAATTATCTTGCCATTTTATGTACATCACCCCCAGTTAACATTCAAAGGACAGGATTTTAATTGTTTAACTCATTCTTTACAGAAAAATTTTAACAAGGTGCAAAAAATCTAAATGAATCAGTAAGGTGACAATAAACATCAGGTAAGCTACCCAAGGACACACTAAATAAAAATATCTTCCAATTAATTGTCCTTGGATAGAAATAACTCTAATATGTGGTAAAATCCAGGAATAGAGAGGAAAAAAAAAATGGTACACGTATGGTCCTAACACACAGATGAAGCACGAAAAATTATCCAGGTTTACGGGAAAAAACAAGGGTGGCTCGCCAGTTTCCACCAATGTTGAGCACTCCTAGCTGATTGTAGAAAGAATTCTAATTAAAGAGCTCTTTTAATAAAAACCTTGCGAAGACAAGGCAGGAAAATAATTTATTACAGTAAATTCTCATTTACCCACATTAGTATTTCAAATAATAATTTTCAATGTAATAAATTTTCAAAATGCATCAACACATTTACTGACACTCAATTCTTTTATTTCACATTTTTCTAATTGAACATAACTATAACAATAATTACTTCTCTAATTTATCTGCGGACACTCAATTTGCTGATAGCTCAATAACAGAGCATGAGACTGCATGGTTAGCAGAACTCCACGTGAGCTATGTTACACACACTACACTAATACAATTGGCAATGTACATGAACACTTAAGCAGTAAATCAACTGTTAATTTATCACTTCACTTAGATTTTTAAACATATTTCAGATATAATATAATATGGGTGGTGCTGAAGACATGGATGTGTGTTTGAGTTCAGGTTGTAACAGTTCAGTAACACACAGTTGAGTGAGTGTGTATGAGATTTTGCAGTCAGTTCTTTGTGTTAAGGAGCCCTATGGCTTGAGGAAGGAAACTGTTGCACAGTCTGGATGTGAAGGCCCAAATGCTTTGAAACCTCTTACCTGATGGTAGAAGAGTGAAGAGTGTGTGTGAGTGGTGTGTGGGGTCATCCACAATGCTGTTTGGCTTTGCGGATGCAGCGTGTGGTGTAAATGTCCGTTAAAGAGGGGAGAGACTCCAATGATTTTCTTGACTGTCCCTACAATTCTCTGTAGGGTCTTGCGATCCGAGACAATGCAGTTCCCAAACCAGGCAGTGATGCAGCTGCTCAGCATGGTCTCAATGGTCCCTCTGTAGAACATGGTTAGGAAGAAGGGAGGGAGGGAGTGGGAGATGGGCTTTCCTCAAACTTCTCAGGAAGTGCTGCTGGGCTTTCTTGGTGATGGTGCTGGTGTTAAGTGACCAGGTGAAGTTCTCTGCCAGATGAACACCAAGGAATTTGGTGCTCTTGATGATCTCCACAGAGGATCCATCGACGCTCTGTGCTCTTCTAAAGTCAACAATCATCTCTTTAGTTTTGTCAATGTTCAGAGACAGGCTGTTGACTCCACACCATGCTGTTAATTGTTGTACCTTCTCTCTGTATGCTGACTTGACATTCTTGCTGATGAGACCCACCATGGTTGGATCATCTGAGAACTTAATGTGATTGAAGCTGTGAATTGCTACACAGTCATGAGTCAGCAGAGTGAACAGCAGTGGGCAGAGCACACAGCCCTCAGCGGCCCCAGTGCTCAGTGTAGTGGTGCTGGAGATGGTGTTCGAGATTGGGACTGACTGAGGTCTCGCAGTCAAGAATTGAATTGAATTGAATTGAATTCATGATTCAGTTGCAGAGGGAGGTGTTCAGGCCCAGTAGGCTCAGCTTCTCCACCAAGTGCTAAGCGATGATTGTGTTGAATACTGAACTGAAGTTTACACTGAACTAAACAGCATTCATACCTATGTGTCCTTATTGTCCAGGTGTGTGAGGGCCAGATGGAAGGTTGTGGCGATGGCATCGTCCGTGAAACGGTTTGAAAGATAGGCAAACTGCATGGGGTTCAGTGAGGGTGGTAGCTGGATCTTGATGTGCCTCATGACCAGCCTCTCAAAGCACTTTATTATGATGGGTGTGATTTCGACAGGGACAATAGTCATTGAGGCGGAAGACTGTAAACTTCTTTGGCAATGTGATGATGTTTGATGTCTTGAGGCATGTAGGAAAATGGCGCTGCTCAGAGAGAGGTTAAAGATGTCAGCTAAGACATCTGCTAGCTGTTCTGCACATTCCCTAAACTCTCTGCCAGGAATGGTGTCTGGTGCAGCAGACTTCCGTTGATTGCCCAAAGTTTTCTTCACTTCAGACAGAGCACCTGGTCGTTGAGAGAAAGGTTGGTGTTCTTCGCCACCATGTTGTTCTGCACCTCAAACCTGGTGTAGAAGTTGTTCAGTGCATCTGAGAGGGAAGCTTCATGGTCACAAGCCGGTAAAATTGTCTTGTAGTCTTGTAGTCATCCACAGCTTCTGGGTGGAGCGTGTAGTGATAGTCTTGGAGATGGTCATTGCACTTGCACTTGATGTAGTCGGTCACTGATGATGTCCTCCTAGTTGATGGAATCGCCATTGGATGCAGCTTCCCTAAACATGTCCCAGTCAGTGCATTCAAAACAGTCCTGAAGTGCAGAGGTGTCTCTGGCTGGCCAGGTTTTTTAGAACCAGTTTAGAGCTGGTTCTAAAAAAGCAGTCTGTATGCTGGAATTAGCATAATAGAGATGTGGTCTTGCTTCCATTAACAGATATGGGGCATTAACTATTACTATTATTATTATTATTATTATTATTATTATATTATTATACTATTATTATATTTTAACATCTGATGATTTTATCATTATTATTATATTTTAACATTGACTAATAATATATGTTACACATTCTGACTGTCCACTTGATAAAAGGAGACTATACCTTCCTTTTCCGGTTTGTCTGAACTGTTGCACGAAAACACATGAACAAATCCGCAAACACAACAACAATTTAGACAAACCGGAAAAGGAAGGTATAGATTGTGAATGGAACACTTACCGATCATTTGACAAGACACCTGTCATTCAAGATATACAGATAGTACAACAGTCTTTTTTTTTTTCTCGATATTTTTATTAAGCAATTAGCCATATACAAACAATGTGGCAATAACAATTACAATTTACATTACAATACACAGAACAGGTGCATGAAAATACAAATATATTCAAGTCAAGTCAAGTTTATTTCTATAGTACTTTTCACAACAGACATTGTTTTAAAGCAGATTTACAGAAATCAACAGTCAAGGTGAATGGTGTGCATTTATCCCTGATAAGCAAGCCGTGGCGACTGTGGCAAGAAAAAACTCCCTTAGATGTTATGAGGAAGAAACCTGAGAGGAACCAAACTCAAAAGGGGAAACCCATCCTCATTTGGGTGACGTATATCATAGACGTATGTTATGTGTAGGCTTTGCTAAAAAGATAAGTTTTTAATCTACACTTAAACTGGGAGAGTGTGTCTGAGCCATGAACACTGTCAGGAAGACTATTCCAAAGTTTAGGAGCTAAATGTGAGAATGATCTACCACCTTTAGTGGACTTTGCTATTCTAGGAACTACTAAAAGTCCAGAGTTTTGAGATCTCAGGGAGCGTGACGGATTGTAGCGTGTTAAAAGACTGGATAGATACATGGGAGCCAAACTATTTAGGGCTTTATAAGTAATATATTCACATATATTTAGGGTAAAGAGGGGGAAAAAATATTTATAAATAAATAAATTTATAATAATAATAATATTAATAATAATAATAATAATAATAATAATAATAATAATAATAATAATAATAATATTAATAATTATAATAATAATACTAATAATTAAATTTAAATTAAAAAAAAAGATACAAATAAACTGGGCTTTGGTTTATTCTGTAAATCATATTTTTCTATAAAGGACAAAAGATTCAATGCATTTTTCTTTTTAATCACTTTAAGGGCTTTTGTGAAAGAAATAAACTCATTATAAAATGCAGAAAATGTTGGTTTCACTTTCAAGTATTTCGATTTGTGTATATACATTTTTCCCACTAGAAGTATATTATTAACAAGAAAGTTGTCTTTGTTATTGTTCATTACAAGACCAAAGATAATGTCCTTCACAGTCAAAGTTCTTAGATGGGGAACCTTTGGGTAAAGCCAGTTATGAATATCAGACCATAAAGCATCAGTCTGCGGCAGGAAAAAGTTGGAACGTATGTGTAAAAGTGTACAAACTAATCTTTATGTCATGATATACTGCAGCATCTCCAACTTTACTGCATATGAATGTCCTTTCTCAAAGTAGCTTTGAATTAATTACATTTTCTTTTTGCTTGCCAATGTTTACTTCTGTTATTTTCTTATATTTAAAAGTGCACTAATCGAAATAAAAAAAATAGTTTAAAGTAATCTGAGAACTTTACACATGTACAAGAAACAAAGTTATAAGATTTCATAATTCCTGTGTTTTCACATTTGTTTTTTTGTTTTCGGATTTGTTAGTGTTTTCTAATCGGTTAATTTGTTTTCTGATTTGTTAATGTGTTTTGAACATCTTGGCCACCGTAGCTTTTATATTTAATTATGTGATAATTATTCTCTATGACCATTATTCTGAACATTTAAGAACCATTACTAAACCCTCCCCCACCCAGCATTTGAGAAGGCAGATTAAACCTCTGCTGTTCTCCTGCCTAAAAACAAATATAAGATATAAACAGGATAATCTGGTTTGTCAAGTCAAGTTTATTTCCATAGCAATTATCACAACAGACATTGTCTTAAAGCAGCTTTACAGAATTTAACAGTTAAGGTGAACAATGTGCATTTATCCCTGATAAGCAGCCATGGTGTCTATGGCAAGAAAAAAAACCCTTAGATGTTATGAGGAAGAAACCTTGAGAGGAACCCGACTCAAAAGGAATGAGGAATCCATCCTCATTTGGGTGACATCAAGAGTGTGATTATAATCTTTAAACAATAAAGAACACTGTTGAGTGAGAACTAACATGAGCACTGGAATGTAAGATTATGAGTAAAGTCCTTTCTACAGTCTTATACAGTCATTTAAGGGTATGGAACCACGAGCTAAATAGCAACTTATAAAATAGCTCAACATTTGCGATCATCATGGTTCCCCGGTGGTCTAGTGGTTAGGATGCGGCGCTCTCAACGCTGGGGCCCAGGTTCAATCCCCGTTCAGGGAACCAACCCTAGCCACTCTTAGTGCCAGTCCCAAGCCCAGATAAATGGGGAGGGTTGCGTTAGGAAGGGCATCAAGCGTAAAAACGTGCCAAATCAAACATGCAGACGGTCCGCTGTGGCGACCCCTGATGGGAGAAGCCAAAAGGAAGTTTTTTATAGATCCAACACCAGCTTCTCTTTGCCAGAGCCTTTAAACATTCAAAGAGGTCCAATCTCCAACTTCCACATGAAGTGGGATCCAAATGGCGCTGGTACATCTACAGATTTTTCAGGAAGTTTGCAGGGTCGGCATCTATTTCTTTAAAGGTCCACAATCTTCATGAGGTGGGACGTGACTGGAGCTGCAAGACAGGATGCCTTGGGATGGGTAGAGATGGAGAAGCAGTGGAGAGAAATGAGCATAGCTGCTGTTCATAATATTAACAAGCACAAGTTGATAATGTGCATGTGATCAGATGTACTGGAGCACAAGGTTATGATATGTGATGTGTGTTGGTAGATTGTGGTAGTGGGAACAGTCACTTGGTTGGGTGGAGCAATTGGAATGATGGCCAGGTCTCGTTTGTCAAATTATTGGGTCTATAAAAGGAACAGCCGGTGTCTGGTGGGAGTGCGTTTTCCTGAACACTGGTGACGTCACCAGATACCCGACGCAGCTGGGAGAGGTTTGTGTGGTAAGGATTTAGTTGTCATGCCTGTTTGGTAGCCTGATTGTCTGGAATGGGTTTTAAGGGTGGTTTGGTTTCTTCTTTTAGTGTGGATTGAGGAATCCAGCCCTTATCAGGTTAAAATCATCCCACTTCCTCGTTAAGAGTTTTGCGGCACATCGCGACCTGGTTCAACCAGTAAGTTGATTAACTGTCGGGTATTAATATTTAATTTTGTGCTTATTTCTCTGTAATTATGTTCATTAGAGTAAGGTCCTCAGCCCTGGAGTCCAAGCATTCTTGTGTGGTATAATGTGTGGTGTTTGATGTATTTTTAAGAGTTCTTAATAAACTGTGTGTGTTATACCGCTATAGACGAACCTGAGTGCCTTGTGCATTTCTTTATAAAGGGTTATCCCTGCCAACTGAGCCCCTGGGGTAGCGTAGTCGGTGTCTACTAGTAACATTCTTAAATCTAGTTCTTACATTTTATTGTTAAAGTCTTTTATGTCCTAAATTTCTTGATTTTCGGGAACAAATTGGACGTGCCCGAATGCCACATTATGACAGGGGAAAATGGGACCCCTTTATAATAGTACATATTCACTCGAATATGCTCATGTATTTAGACTTAATAACCATCAGTTACATTAGCTTTGAGTGCGTTTAAATGCATTTCTCTACATTGATTATTTTTTGCTGTGTTAAAACAATTCTAAATTTTTTTTTCTGATCTTTTCAAGGATAGGTAGTAACAAAACTTAAATTAATATACTTCTAAAACTACAGATGATCCCACTTCAAATCACAAAAAAAGTTATTGACATGGTTAGGTATTCTTGTAGATTTCTCTTGAACAAGGGAAAGTCCAAAATCAAAATATTAAAGCTTTGTGAGATGTCAGTTCAAATCGCATTACCAAGCAATTACCCTTAACTGCCCAGTGGTATACATTATATAACTGTAACTCACTCTGTATAAGGGCTTGCCTTGCTGTAAATGTAAAATGTTATGTAAAATATTTATGTATAAATCATTGTTGAGTGGTTATTGCAAACCTGGATCCAGGATTAGAATATTGGTTTGTTTAAAGTGTAAAAACTTGAAAAGATATCAATGCCACATATTATGAATAAGACAAAATAACTTTTTCATCAGTAGTGGAATTTTTATTTTTTCATGTTTATGGTTACTGTCTGAACTATATCAGAACAGTATTTTAATGTAATTACAACAGCTCCAAGAAATATTTAATTTGCCATCCAAACAATTCTACAGATACCTCCAAATTAGACATTATACACAAAACTATTAAAAGAGAGAAAGAGAGAGAGAGCGAGAGAGAGAGAGAGAAAGACTTCAACTCTTGATTTCTTGTTATGAAATATGGCATTGAACTATATAACGTTAACACTTCTTGATCCCCTTAAATATATAAAATGTTTATATGTTGCTGTGAAACTGATATACAATGAAACGTACAGTATGTAAAACAACTTTTTAAACGGTTTTATGTTTTTTCAAAGTGGCAAATTTTGGAGAGGATCAGATCAATCATATTTTTGACAATGGGGCGGGGTGGATGTATGTTATGAGGTAGATTGTGAGCCAGCGTCATCTCCCAGGCATCTAGTATGTGTATGTTAAGTCCATGGAACATAGCACGAAGTACAGTATCCTGCTGCTGCGAGAACCAGTCACTGTTTGACAGGCTGATCTGTAAGTTCAGTTTCCTCATGTTGGCAGAACGGATCACCACTAAAGTAGTAGGCTCACGTTTTAGCAGCTGCAACAAGGCCCTGCGGATGTGCCGGAGGCGCCGTATATATATCTCAATAGGGTACGTGTTAAAGTGGGCCCCAATACTTACAAGAATTACAGTATTTGGTCCACCCTCAATCCGATCCAGCTCGTTTGCTACATAGCGCAGCTCAGATGTGAACAATGTAGTAAAAAAGATGGGTGGTCCATGGCAACGGAAACTGATCATAATGTTGTTTTTGCTGTCCACAGCCATAAATGGTCCTGCTTTTTTAGGACTGTAAAGATTCACCTGTTTCAGGTCTGTGAAAGTTGGACAGTGGAAAGAAAAAACCCAAATGCTTTGAATGGAAAAAGATTATAAAAAAACAAATCATTAACATTTTTAATAATTTTCTCTTACTTGGAACAACTGCAGTGAGGTATTCAAACCACTGGCGTATAGTTGAGTCTCCAAACATGTATACAACCTTCCCTCTAAGACACTTTGTTATGGCTGTTGGGTTATCAAACTGGTGCATATCCTGGCCTTTTAAAGGTCTCCAAGTATTTTTATAGTAAAATCCAGAAGCAGTTTGATTATTTTTTACCTGGATTTGTCCTTTCAGGGAAGAAAAATGATGTAATAATATTACAATTATAATAATGTAATAATAAAATAATATTATAATAAAATATTTTGTTCATATCCAATATTATTTGAAAATGTGCATTTACAAAATAGACTCATTCTTTTGGAAAATGCAACCTCAACCGACTGCATTTTAATTTTCACCACTGTTTACCTTTAAGTCACATGTCAATTGCCCCAAACCCCCAAAACATCAGTCACTGACATTATCAACAACCTCCTCTGGGCAGGATAAAAGGTGTCACAATTTGAGATCGACCGATAGTGGATTTTACCAATACCTGTATCTTGGTTTGATCGTAGTTGCCGATAACCAATTAATCAACCAATAGTTTTAAAAATAGATACTGGATTAAAAAAGAAACAACTCTCCATGTAAAATTTTACTGTATTACAGAAATAAAAAATAAAACAGTACTGAATCATGTTGATGAAATAAATATAAATATATCTTAATGAATAAATAGTGATATAATTAATTAATGATAAATTATAAAGAATAAATATAATATAGCGCTCCCCATGCACTGTGTCAGGGTGCGAGCGAAACAGAAGGCGGAAGCCGGAGTACAGCTCGCTTGGGCTTTAATGCACGTGTGAGGGAGAGAGAGAGATACGAGCATACACACACACACAGACGCGCATACGCGCGCACACACAAGCACACGGCAGTCCTACGGTTGAGAGAGATAGTCCGAGTAGCGCATTGGGAGAAGCGTAGCTGACCCGAGATGCACAGGGAGGGGAAGCGCAGCCGGTACGGGATTCTGTAGTCCGGATGAAACGGATGAGAGAAGTCCTGCATGAAAACCGGAACGCCAAAACATGTAGTACGGAAAGTCAAACATAAACAATAACGAACGGGGAGTGAATGTGAGTGAGGGGTTTATGTAGGAGTGGAGTGATGAGCTTCAGGTGTGCCTCGTTAAACCTGGAGCTTCAGAGAGAGTGGAGGCATGAGTGATGATGAGCTCCAGGTGTGCGTGGTTAAACCTGGAGCTCTATGGAGAGTGGAGGCATAGAGAGCCACCAAAGGGGGCGTGGCAGGTGGATCCCTGACACACTGAGTGCTCTCTATGCAGCATGCAGTCTCTCGTGTAAAATCAAAAAGCATGGGGTGTCCTTAATTGCTCTCATAATGACACCGGACTTTCTCAGCCGCTCCAGCAACGGACGCAAGCTGGAAAAATGTTCTTTTTAATGTTCTTTTTTCCCCGATAACCAATAGTCCAGCAATCAACGGATGAATCGGTAAACCTCTAGTCACAATTCCCTATTCAAAGAAAACATTAGGAACAAAAATTTTGAGGCCATAACACAAGATGCATACCAATCAGCAGCAGTAAGAATTGCCAGAGTGGAATACAAACAGAAATACAGAAATGAGCCCCAAAAGTTTTAAAACCAAAATTAACTTTCTTTCGGCTTCTCCCATTAGGGGTCGCCACAGCGGATCATCCGCATGTTTGATTTGGCACGTTTTTATGCTGGATGCCCTTCCTAACGCAACCCTCCCCATTAATCCGGGCTTGGGACCAGCACTAAGAGTGGCTGGGGTTGGTTCCCTGACTGATGATCGAACTCGGGCCGCAGCAGTGAGAGCGCCGCATCCTAACCACTAGACCGCCAGGGACCCTTTTAAAACCAAAATTAACCTCTGATATTGATTATCATCAGTAAGGAAACATCTTTCTGACAATTTATTGAAAAGTCCAAAAAACATCCGGCACCACCCCAAACACCACCCCAACCAAATACCCACACAAACAAAAAAGAATGCAACAGTTTGATGATGTCAGTGGATTGCTGCCTTGCTGCCAAAAATAAAAGTGTTTATAATTAAAAAATGGAAAGTAAATTAAGATAAATTACATATATATATATATACATAGAAAGCATATAAAATGTTTAACTTTAAGATAAAGAACCATTTTAAGGGGGAAAAAAGGTAATTTTGGTGGTGGCAATACATATCAAATAACGGTGGAAAAAACATGTTACTAAAAACATTTTACAAATAATTAGGTTAATTGGCAACAGGTCAGTAACATAATTGGCTATAAATAGTGAATCTAGGTTCACCAATCCCTAAAGGACTGTGTTTACAAATTGTGGAACAATTCCAGAATCATTTAAATTGGATTGAAAAGTGAAAGTGGAAAACTCTTCTGTACTCAGACCAATCAAAATTTTACTTTTGTTTGGATGCCGTGACATGACGAAGACCGAGAACTGTTGAGCAGCTAGAATCCTGTATCATACACAACTTTCCTCAACCAAAACCTTAGCAAGTGGTTTCCAAAATGTTTAGATGTTTACAAACTATTGTTTAAAAAAGGGGATGTTACGCAGTGGTAAACATGGCCCTGTCCCATCTTTTCTTAGATGTGTTGTGGCCATCAAATTCCAAATTACCATATTTTCCCTTAAAATGGTACATGTTTAAATTTTTTATATTTTTTTTTGTTCTACTGTGAATTAATCTGTATGGTTTATGAGATTTGAAAACACCTTCTCCTTCTCCTATATTTTTATATTTATATTTTATATTATTTTCAACATTGTACATTAATACTGAAGGCATCCAAACTATAAAAGAACATCAATGGAATTATGTAGTAAACAAAACATCTGAATAAGTTTTTTAGTTTAGGTTGTCTAAAGTAGGTACATCTAGCTTTGATGATAGCTTGGCACACTCTTGGCATTCTCTCATTAGATTCACAAGGAAGTCAACTGGAATGTTTTTTAACATGTGTGCGTTGTCAGTAGTTAATTTGTGACATTTCTTGCATTCTTAATGTGCTTTACCCCATCAGTTGTCTTGTGCAGAGGAAAGGGTAAGTACATAGTCAATAGCCCTATTAGTAATACTAATAGTGCAAAGGTAGACCTGTGAATTAAAAAACATTCCAGGTGACTACCTCGTGAATCTGATGAGAGAATGCATTTCTCACCCAAAACATGGGTTTTTTGAAGGACTGGCTGACCTTCATTTAATTTTCATTTGCAATGAAGGTCAAT
Source organism: Silurus lanzhouensis (assembly GCA_039877035.1). NCBI lineage: Eukaryota > Metazoa > Chordata > Actinopteri > Siluriformes > Siluridae > Silurus > Silurus lanzhouensis. The sequence goes on along the minus strand of JBCEWE010000463.1, from coordinate 9,338,139 downwards.
CAAGCAGAAAAATCTCAAGAACTTTAAATGTATCCCCAAATGCAGTATCCACAACCATGAAACACTATGATTGTCTCATGAGGACCACTCCAGAAAAGAAATACCAAGTGATATCCATGAGGTAGTCAAAGAAAACCTGAGAGAATTTACATAAATGGTTCTTGGAGTTCACATGGCAGACATATTTCAACATCCACTGTTCAGAGAAGACTGAGCAGGTCAGGCCTTCTTGGTCAAATTGTGGCAAAGAAACCATTACTTCGGACAAAAAGCAAGCAAAAGTGACTTGTTTATGCCAAGAAATACAAGGAATGGACATTAGATCAGTCAAAAACTGATCTAGTGTGGACATGCTGTGCTGGTCATGCTGTTGGTGATTTAGTCTAAATTGACACTTAACCAGCTTTACTGCCACAGCATTTCCAGGCGACATGCTTTCTTTTCTTTGCCCTAGGACCATAATTTGTTTTCTAACAGTATAATGACCCCAAACATACAGGGTCATCTCAATAATTTTTTACATAATAAAAAAAGTTGATTTCAATACAATACAAAAAGTCTCAGTCTGGTTCTGACTACAGAATCATGGGGAAGACCTCTGACTTGACAGTTGTCCAGAAGACAATCATTGACACCATGCACATGAAGGGTAAGACACAAAAGTTTATTGCTAAAGAAGCTGGCTGTTCATAGGGTGCTGTATCCAAGCACTTTAATGGAAAGTTGAAAGAAAGGAAAAAATGTGAAAAGGTGAAACGAAGCAGATTCAAGAATTTGGGGGAGATTCACAAAGAGTGGACTGCAGCTGGAGTCAGTGTTTTAAGAGCCACCACACACAGACGTATCTATTGGCTACAACTGACACATTCCTTGTGTCAAGCCACTCCTGAACCAGAGACAATGTCAGAGGTCTCTCACCTGGGCAAAGGACAAAAAAGACTGGACTGTTTCTCAGTGGCCCAAAGTTGTCTTTTTTGATAAAAGGAAAGAAAATTTTGCATTTCATTTGGAAATCAAGGTCCCAATGTCTGGAAGAAGAGAGGAGAGGCACAGCATCCAAGTTGCTTGGGGTTCAGTGTAAAGTTTGCACAGTCAGTGGTGGTTTATGGAGTCATGTCATCTGCTGGTAGTGGTCCACTGTGTTTAATCAAGTCCAAGGTCAGCACAGCCATCTACTAGGAAGTTTTAGAGCACTTCATGCTTCCCTCTGCTAACCAGCTTTATGGAGATGCTGATTTCTTTTTTCCAGCAGGATTTGTGACCTGCCCACACTGCCAAAAGCACCAAAAGTTGGTTAAATGACCATGGTGTTGGTGTGCTTGACTGGCCAGCAAACTCAAATAAGAAACAAGAGACCAAATAAATGCAAATGAGCTGAAGGCCACTGTCAAAGAAACATGGTCTTCCATACCACCTTAGCAGTGCCACAGACTGATCACCTCCATGCCATTCTAAATTGAGGCAGTAATTGAAGCAAAAGGTGTTTGATAAATCTATATAATATACACATTTCCCTTTTTTATATTGAAATACTAAAATTAATCAACCTTTGAATGATGTTCAAAATTTTTGAGATGCACCTGTACATACACACAGCATCTTGCAAAAGTGAGAATGGCATTCACTAAATTCCAGGGATTTCAATACTGCAACGTAAAATAGCCATTTCTGGAGGTCTTTTAAAACAACCCCTTACTAAAAAATAAATAGAAATTAAGAGAGCACCAATCATGCGCAGAATACGTTTTTTTGGTGACGTTTACGATTCTAGGAATAGCTCCAATGGATAAAACAGAAGAAAAGCATACCTGTGATGGATAATAAAGGACAAAACTTTCTCTATAATGTGACATTTCACTCCAGAAAAGTGATGGTTTGGGAAATTGTACATGAGAAAATCCTGTAAGCCCTTAATCAAACAGTTTTTTATAAACATCTTATGTCTCTTGTTCTTTTTGTGTAAATTAAATAATCTATAAAATTATGGATAAATGTGAGGGCTTTACATTTGACAGTAACTAATACTGTAACGCGTTACTATAAAAAAAAAAATAACTCTGTTACCGTTACCGTATGGTGCGTTACCAGTTACTTTTATAAATGAATGAATTTTGGCTGAAGTGTAGCCTACAGTCTAACCTGTTTACAGCAGAGACACATTGTAGGATTGGTGGATAAACCACTGTAAACACGAAGAAGACGCACTGTGGGCGTGTCTCTGTTTATTCAGGTTTGTGCGGCAGTAATGGCGAGGCGAGGCGAGAGCAAGACGGGTTTCTCAAAGTGGAAATATGCTCATTATTTTACTTTAGGTGAGTATAAAGACAAAAACTTTTTAGTCAAATGTAAGCTGTGTCTTTCTGGTTCGAAGCTCGTATCTACTGCGATAACAGCACCTCCAGAAACTCCATGCCTCAACGAAGCTAGAAGCTACCCCGGTGTTCTGCTGTACATTGGTGATAGTTTTCATACTTAAGCTGTGAAAGGAACATTTTTAAGAGCTCAACACAACAGCTTTTATGATGCAGAATCCACTTTAGTTTTTGATTGTGAATATATTATTCAGCTCGTTTTGTTATTTATTTCAGAAATCCTTGTGAAATATTCAGTTTGTGCAGGTCTGATTCAAATAAAATAGTGTTTAAAAATTACTGTGTGTTTAAGTCAGTTTTGTGTTTGTATAGACCATAAAAGGGCATTAATGGGAACATTAAAGAGCGTTCTTTAAAAAAGTAATTAAAAAGTTACTTTTAACAGTAACGCATTACTTTTTGGTGTAAGTAATCAACAAAAACTAAGTTACTTTTTGAATGAAGTAATGAGTAACTGTAACTAGTTACTATTTTTTTGTAACTAGCACAACACTTTAGTAACACATTGTAACAGTGTACAGTGTTAACATGAAACACCCATAATCACAGGTATCGTCTCCAAATGGCCTCGTAAGAAGCATTTCAAGGTCCTGGATAGCCTAGCCAGTGGCGGCTGGTTAGAATTTTCTTAAGTGGGGCTGTGGCACACTGGCAGAGCAAACAATTTCAGCAAGTGCTGCAATATGATTTATTGAAATGCAGACACAGTTTAAGAACATCTGGTCACATGTTTATCCGTTAAAGCATCTCTTAACAGTTAATTTACAAGTCGCAGTTAAATTCTGGATACTTCCATGACTCTGAGGATAACCATGTACAAGAAAATCAATGTGGTGAAAAAACCTGCATTTACGCACCCACATAGCCAGGCCTTTTTGGTGTACCAACGTGAAGAGTAGCTTTGCGTGTACGTCTTCCCCTTTTCGCTTGTCTGCTGTCTGATTAAGAGGTCAGGCTGATCTGGACCCAGTTCTTTTACCTTCAGTTTTTCTGCCAAAGTTCTCTTCTCAAACGGGCATTGGAGTAGAGATTTTACAGAGTTTTCGTGTCTGGAACTAATTACACCTCAGTCTGCCATTGTCACATAACATTAATTGAAAATCGCGCCACTACTGGCCAAGCCCTCATTTGAGCAGTTTGGGGGCGACAAAAAAATCGCCCATTGCAGATAAGAATTGAGGACGCTGATAGGCTAAATTTTATGTCACATATTGAATATATTTATATATTGAATAGGCATTTGACTAAATTCTACAAAGACCCGCCTCCTTTGGGCAATTTCTCGATTGCCCCTCAGCTGAAATTGAGTGGTGCACACAGAGATAAAAAATTTTTTTCCACAGATGATTTTCTAATATATTACATCATACAAATATACATTTAAATAATTTTTATGATTATAATTTTGCGTGTGTGGTTCAGGGAGGGCGGAACTTTTGTTATTGACCAAATACTTATTTAGCACCATAATTTGCAAATAAATTCTTTAAAAATCAGACAATGTGATTTTCTGGATTTTTTTTTTTCTCATTTTGTCTCTCATAGTTGAAGTGTACCTATGATGAAAATTAGATAGATAGATAGATAGATAGATAGATAGATAGATAGATAGATAGATAGATAGATAGATAAGAAAGAAAGAAAGAAAGAAAGAAAGAAAGAAAGAAAGAAAGAAAGAAAGAAAGAAAGAATTACATTGGGACCAAAAAAAAAAAAAACACAACTTACCTTCTTCTGCAGGTATTACTGTTACATTGCCCATCCCTGATGAATGTATAGGAACTTTGAGATTTATACCACTAAAACACATTTTTAAGTATTTTCTTTTATAAGTGTACTCTCATTTGAACAAAACAAATTTCTCAAGTATTGACTATTCTTTTTTTTTCATTTAACTTCTTTTATTTTCCATTTACCTTTTAACAAAATGTTACCTCTTACCTCTGAAAGAACTGTGCATCATAATTTGTTATAAGGTTTCCCTTCATGACAGCTCTAAAATGTGTAACTCGTGCATCACAGCCTAGTGTTTTTGGCTTATAGCAGTACCAGGGTTCTCCAGTTAAAATGTCAGTGTAGTTGCAAAGTGGATCCTGGTTGAGCGGTAAGCACAAGTTGCACACAGTGGTCTCTGAGGCAGCACCAGAGCGGAACATACTCTTAAAAACCCCCCTATCAGGTTTCTCTTCTTGCAGCCGCTTAAGCACAACCACTGCTTCACTTGAGTGCACCATGGTGATTTGTACCCACACTACACCAACCCACAGCAGTGGGAAAGTCACTGTATAGTTACCATCTTGGTGGTCATGCACCTTCCCTGCAACTCCAGCACCCAGCTCTGGTGAATGGAGTCGAGCTATCAGAAAATCTCCACCATGCTTCTTAGGCAGGCCCAGAAAGTTCTGCATATGGACATTGACCACAAGCTGGCCACCTATGTGTTGCCTTGGTGGGCCATGGATCATAAAGTAGCTCTTGGAAGGGTCGCTGCTAACCTCCAAAGGCAGGCCTTGCACCACTGGACCTGGCCATGCAATGGAACTGAGCAGATCTCTCTCTTCTTTGGCCTCTTCCGCTGTGGGTTCCTGGCCAAATTGTGCACAGTAGGTGTGGTTTACATTCAGTGGCAATAGGATTTTAGGACGCTTAAAGGCTGAGTGAATGCTGCTCTGTATTTTGTAGACGGTGGATGTTATTTGATCATTTAAATCCTGCAAGCATAAAAAATATTTTTTCAATACACAAGAATAATCCAATACACATTTAAGCGGTTCCCTGGTGGTCTAGTGGTTAGGATGCGGTGCTCTCTCTGCTGCGGCCCGGGTTCGATCCCCGGTCAGGGAACCAACCCCACCCGTGAGGGTTGCACAAGCCAGTGCACTCTTAGCAACGGTCCCAAGCCCGGATAAATTAGTAGGGTTGTGTTAAGAAGGGCATGCAGCGTTAAAACATTTGCCAAATCGAACATGTGGATCACGAACACGGATGATCCGCTGTGGCGACCCCTAATGGGAGAAGCCGAAAGAAAGTTTAATCCAATACACAATTAAAGCAGTAGGCATTAATCTTAAAGACACACCAGCAGTAATAACTAGCAATGGACTTTGTCCTCAGTATATTTTAGTGATGTGACTAGTGTGGTTGCAGGCACACGAGTTGAGGTTGGAGCCAGAGGAAACGAGCGGAGAGAAGCAGACCTGGGGCTGATGTGAGTAATCAGAGTGCTCGGCTTCAGTGTCTGGTGACGTGGATAAAAAGGAGAGAGACATAAGCCTCAGGGGAGAGAGACACCAAGCAGAGCTGTCTGTGTATGCATTGGTGTAGAGATGTGTATTTGAAACTGGGTACTTTACTAAAAAGTAGGGCTGAAAAAAACATGGGAGTGTGTGTGCCTGGCATGATTACTGAAAAGGAAAGTAACTAGGCAAACATTTATGTGGAATAAAAAAACTTTCTGCTTGGTGAACCATCAGCTGTCACCTCTTTCCACATTTACATGTACACTTTTTTGCCATTCTGATTAAAATCCTTCTGATTGAAAGATTTAGTGGACTGTTTCCATGAGATGTTCTCTAATCCGATATGGTGTTTACATGTGCTGGCACGTTCAATTGGAATGACTTTGTGATATGCTCACATTAGCCTATGTCCTGTCAACATAAGGTTCCATTTTTCTTATGCACATTATTTGTATCTAAAGTGTTGCTCTTAATCAAGCAACAGTGTGAATTTGTAGACATACTAATGCTGGAAGATACAATGAAAAGACGGACGCAGGGAGCTGAGCTTTTTTGTGGCTGTGCATCTCTAAGGATCATTTCAACATTACCCCTCCCTCCTCCGAAAAGCATGTGGATGAAGGTCCGTAGTAAGGCCTGGTGGGAGTGGGTTGTATTTCTGGAATTTAGTGATCTGGAATGGAAACTAAAGTTTTGCATGAGTCGCCAGTCATTCACACGTTTGTGTGAACTAGTAGAGGGATTTAAGTCCCCAATAGAAGAGACCGTCAGAAATCCATTTCCCCTAATTATGCGTGTCGCAGGTTTTTATACAAACTCGGAAGCTGTGCAGAATTCCGTGTTGTGGAAAATCAAGTGTTCACAAGAGAACAGTAAAAACGTTTGTGTATATCTTCTATTTTCCCTTTGGCCGATACAAAACCTGACATTGATGCCAGGTGAAGAGATTTAAGGAAGCATATTTTGTCTCTCAAATAATTTGGGTCTTATCAACTGCAGTAAACACTTTAACGCGTTTAAATGGCAGAACCTTTATAGAAAGGTTTATACCACCCCTCTCAATCCGATTGCAATTTTATTCGGTTTGGGCATTTTTATTCCGACTGAGGTGTTTATATGGAGCATTTTTATTCGAGTTGGACTCTTTAACCAATTACAATGCTCCATGTACAGTATGTGATACTTTGTGTTCGTCTATCGCAAAATCCCAATTAAATACATTTAAGTTTGTGGTTACAATGTGACAAAATGCGGAAATATTAAAGGGATATGAATACTTTTGCAATGCTCTGTAAATTGAGCAGTGAATGAGTGGAAGAAAGTTCTGTGGATGTCTAATTTCGACATTTTTGGCTCTAACTGAATAGATAAAGAAAAGAGGATGTTAAGGCTGGCTCACACACACAGATCTTTTTAGTTAGGATAATAATTTATACCCTGCAATCAAGGTCAGCCCAGAGCAATTCAATACGATTTAGTTCTGTGTAGCCCTCAAAAACAATAAATGTCTAGGTACTGTAAGTCACATGAAGTTATTAGCTTCTAAAGCAAAATTCAAAAGTTAAAAAATGTACGCAATTTCTAATTGTGTATAAAACATGCAGACTGCCTTTAATTGCATCCCATGAATGTTGTTCATACATTTATTTATTAAAATAAGCAATAGATAAGCAATGTCACAATAAAGATGTATCCTCTCTTGTACTCTTGAAAAAAATAGACTTAAAGGGGATGAGTAATTAATAAGGTCATCATTTTATGTATTCATAAAACCCAAAAATCTTAGCGTGACAAATTATGGTTAGATCAAATGGTTGTATACCAACAGCAAGGTCTTTGTTTGTGTTGTGCTGATATCACTCAAGAATTGGCTCAATAGCCATATGTCTGTTTTAAATAGTCCATGATTATTCTAAGAAGATCTTACAGCTGTGTGCAGTTGCATGCATTTTTCAAATTCTTTACTTATCTCAACTCTGAATATTAACCCTATAGTTTTCTGAGAATACAATTGTTCAGTTTAGGTTCATTCACAAATCACTCACTTGAGACATCCTATTAAAGTAAGTAACTTATTAGAAACAAATCAGCTGCCTCTATAGACATATTGGGCTCTGAATGAAGTTGTACTCACCTCCAGAGATGTTATGTTTCCAATGAGCACTATAAATCCTGACAGTGCCAATAGCGTAAACACAAGTAGGTATCTGGGTATCTGGCCTTCCATGAATGGGTGCCCTGATCACACCGTACAATACCAGTAAGTTATCAGCAAATCTCACTGTGAACAACTTTACCAACCTGACAAAGAGAAACTTATATGAAACACACTGAAATATGCTGAATTGTAAACCTAGTCTTATTAGATATATGGTGAGAAATGCATTACTCATTTTATTTATTAACTATATTTTTTACAATCAAAAATAATAATGCTTCTGAATGATGTTAATAAGGGGGAGTATGAGTAAGTTATAACTTTATCATACTCATTAAATCATGACCTTAATAAGGAAAAATTAAGTTACAAAATATAGTTAAAATGTAAAAATAAATAAAGAGTGGCATGTGTATTTTAAGAAAATACTACTGCTTGTCGATTATTTCTGTTTTTAAATGTATTAAATAATGAATCCTTAAATAATAGGCTCAAATGAAATACCTAATGGTTAAAAGCAACACATATATATAGGGTATGTTATTATCTCAAAAGGATCCACAGAAACCCTCCAATAACAATTTCCCTCATTTTAAATGTGTTCATCCACTCTTTAAATAATTAAAATAAACCTAATGCAAAATTAACAGCTGGTTATTAGAAATCTGTTTATCTATTTCTTTTATTTGTTTAAAGGAATGTAATTTTAATTATACACCGAACAGACAAAAGATTATGACCCCCTGCCTAATATTGTGTTTTTTTCCCTTTTTGCTGCCAAAACATTTTTAACCTGTCGAGCATTAACAGCATTATCTTCTTCCGCAATTTGAGCTACAGTAGCTCATCTGTTGGATCAATCTACATGGTCCAGCCTTCGCTCCCCTCGTGCATCAATGTGCCTTGGCCACCCATGACCCTGTTGCCAGTTCACCACTGTTCTTTCCTTTGACCACTTTTGATAGATACTGACCACTACAGACTGGGAACACTCTAAAAGAGCTGCAGTTTTGCAGATGCTCTGACAGTCATATAGCCATCACGATTTAGCCCTAGTCAAACTTGCTCAAATGTTTATGCTTGCCCATTTTTCTGCTGATTTTCTAATGCATTGCCTCTAACATGCCATGATGTAGAGAAAATCAGTGTTATTCACTCACCAGTCATAATAATGGTGATAGTTGATGCATAATTTACCTACTTTGGAAAAGACATTAAATTACTTTATTTTGCATAGCTGTCAAGTCAAGTTTATTTCTATAGCGCTTTTCACAACAGACATTGTCTCAAAACAGCTTTACAGAAATCAACAGTCAAGGTGAATGGTGTGCATTTATCCCAGATGAGCAAGCATGGCGACTGTGGCAAGGAAAAACTCCCTTAGATGTTATGAGGAAGAAACCTTGAGAGGAACCAGACTCAAAAGGGGAACCTATCCTCATTTGGGTGACATCAAGATTTTGATCATGAATCTTTCAACAATCTGAACACAAGCTGTTAGCTTGATAACTATTGAAATTAAGTCTCAATTGTATGTTCATTTTGTTTTCATGTTAAAACATAGATGTCTTAAAATCCTTTTTATTTATCCAGAATAGCTGATGCGAATCCATATTGAAAAATGTATCTATAGGGTGGATCAAATTAAACACGTGGTCATGTATTAACTCAGCTTGGTCAGATCTGTGTGATATGTTAATGTGTCTGTTTTAACACAACATACTGTTCATTTCTACTATCGTACCTTCAATAGGTGCATGCACCTATATACAGTACAAAAGCCTTCCTTAAATTTTAAAAAAATCCAAAAAACTAAAGTTAATAATATTATGAAACTCTAGATTTAGAGTAAATACTAATTAGCCAATATAGTATGTAGATTAATAATGACATTCTGTGTATATGATCCACATACACCCTTATTCTACCATAAAATACTGAATTGTAAGCCGACTTGCAAAACAATTCACTCTGCCACACAGCTCAGATGACTGGAGTGTTGCAATGATGGTTGATGATCTGTAAATTTCTTCCAATTCCACACATGATCTCTGTCGCTCACCTCTCCCAATAAGGCCCTTCCCTCAACAATTGCTCAGTTTGGTTGGGTGGCTAGCTTTAGGAAGAGTGCACGTTGTTTGAAACTTCTTTTATTTAAGATTCTGAAGGCCACTGTGGTCTTGTGAAGCTTCATTTTAGCAGATTTTTTTATAGCATTCTCCAGATCTGTTCCTCAAAACAAAACAATCTTGTCTTTAAGCAGTTTCTTTGACATTACTTGCTTCTTTTTGTTCATGCATTCAGAAATTTAAAAAAGTAACAATCAACAATTAAAATGTTAATTTTTACATCCCTAATAATAATATATGTTTGTCAAACATTTTATGAACTTTCTTTTTTCTTAGCTCATCAACCACCCTGATTCTCAGCAGCTTTTTATGGTTATAATGTAAAAGAGAAGTGAATGATTTACTGGATCTGTCAAACTTGTAAAATCCAGTACAAGAGTTTTACTACTCAATATAATATAACTGTATGTTGTATATTTATGCTGTTCAAAGAAAGGCTAATCAGCTAAATGAATGGGTTTGCAAGTGGAGGTAAACTTAAATGACCTATTGTTCTGTGATCAAAGCTTAAATACCAACAGAGTCTCACAGGCATTTCTTGATATAGTCATGAATTGTAATCTCACAGCATTTTGTGACATATTTATGAATTTGAATCTATTTATTCAATGAGACTGGGCTGCAAATATTGACCATGAGAAGCTGTAAAGTATCTAATCTATCTATCTATCTATCTATCTATCTATCTATCTATCTATCTATCTATCTATCTATCTATCTATCGCAAACACAATGACTCTGCAGTTTTAATTCAAAACACCGAAAGAGTGATAAAACTATGAGTGCTGTCTCACAGAGTGCGGGACAAACTTAAGATTTTGATTTAACTTTGTATAACACTGGTGTTTTATAAATATCATATTTATCAGATCTAATTCTTACATCCAAAAATTATCAGTTTTTATTCTGTTTTCCAATTTACAATCCCTTTTCATGTACAAGGAGTAAGCCCTTGTCTGTGTTATAATAACTCATGAAAAAAATTTTTTACATTACATTTACAGGGTTAGGAATATGCTAATACAGAAAGAATTATGACAGTGAATGTATTAAAAAGAATTTGGGAAATCCCAAATTTAAAGTTATTAAAAATAGTCTGGTGGCAGGTCTTGATCAACAAATTGTTGCATTCAGCTAATATTATTCTCTAAAACATATTTACTGAAACTTAACTAACAATTTTCTGATTGTATAAGTACATTTCAGTTAAAAATTAGAATCAAGACTTACGTTTTAATATAGTTTTGTTCCTATATATGTATTCAATATTCCCAGTAGTTCATTTCCCAATGTTTCTCTCGAATGTGCTGCGTCATGAAGCAGTGCACTGAAGTATAATTTTCGGTTTATTTTTCTATCCAATCAAATTTCGGCGGTCACGTCTTGCCGCTGTCAAAGGGAATTGCCTTAAGGCGGAGGTCGGCAACCCGCAGCTCTTCAGCCCCTCTAAAATAGAAATACAGAAATGACACTAGTGCTGCCTAGTGGTGAATCTAGCAAACTACCTTACATTTGCATAAAACAACAAATTGCGTTTTAATAATTTAAAGGTCAAATGTGTTTTGCGGATACAAGCAAATTTTATTTAGTGGGAGAGGGGCCAAAATGTCTCTTTTTAGTCGTAAAGGTGTCCTGCAGGCATCCTGCTGATTCTAATCTATGTTGCTTAAAGATGATGCTTTAAACAACCAGATTGCATGTTTTTCAAATGACATGAAAGAAATTAGAGAGGAGGATTTCTATCTGAGTAAAGAAAAGATAATTGTGTGTTGCCTTAAAGGTTTAAATTTCAACTCTTTATATTTATTTATTTGTTTTTGTAATAAAAATGGTCAAACCCAGTCAGCAAACAAATTTGGCCCAGACTTGGCATTCATCTGGCACAGCTGGCATTCATCCGGCACTGGCATACAGCATGTGGGCCAAACATGGCCCAGGTTTGGCAGAGGTGGTACCGATTTTAAGGCGGCTTACAAGTCATGGGCCAGATGTCATTTGTAGTATTTGGCCCAGATGTCAAGTATACATATGTGGGCCACATACGTATGGCCGATCTTAACCCATATTTAAAATCCATTTTAAATACCTTTGAGTAAAATCCCAATGTTTTAATTCACAAAGATATTTCCATCTTTCTGTGTATAATGCCTTCAAGTTTATCCAGGCAACAATAAAGATTTATATTTCTGAATTGTGAAATCAACTGTAATTGTTTGATTTCAGTTGATAAGGTTTTTGCGATAATTTAAACTTGTAGACAAATAAACCACCAATTAATACAGTCTAAACATTTTCATTATACTTAATCCTTAGCTAAATATAAAACTACTGGGAATGCGCACATCAGTATACCGTAATTTTTGTCACACTGCATAATAATAGTAAAGGTGAAATAGTGAAACACTTATTTTGGTCATGCCATTACACTCAGGAATTTTGGTATGATATTGGTGTTTTTGTTAAATTGAAAATTTTGCCAGAATTTTCATTACAAATGAGAAAACAATGGCCCTCTTTTTATTTATATTATTTTTTTATTTATTTTGTATTGTTTTTTTTTACTGTTGTATGTTTGTTGTTGTCTTTCAAGTATTACTACTGTTGATATTTTTTATTTTGTACTAATTTGTATGTTCTTTTTTTCAGCAAAAAATAAAATTAAAAATACTGTGAAGGGTTGGGGTAGGTGAAGACTTTCATAAAATAAAAAATAGGTCGATTTTTATTTTTTTTTACCGGAATAACTTTTACCCAGCGTGCACCAATCATGATTTAAAAAAATCAGGAAATGCGAAATTGGCCTATCAGGGCAAAGTTGGCCAAAAGGCGCAATTATAATTTGCAATGCTTCATGGGATTGAAGTTTTATTTACCCAGTTAGCCGTGACACACACATAGTCTCGTATTGCCTTTATGACAAATTTTCAAATATTTGTATTTCAGATTGAATATTTTACATGTTGTAATTCAAGTTGTAGCTGGTTGTTATGATTCAAGGCTTATAAACGCTTTTAGCAACAAATCTCCAACGAGGAAAAGTGAATGAAAATTCTCCAGGAAGTGTCTATTGAAAAAAACAGTCTGTTGGAAACAGCCGCTCGCACTGAACCCGGGAAAGCCAGCAGAGTTGGTAAGTGAGAACATACATATATATCAATAAACAAATATTATATTCTTCTTAAATTTAGCCACACCCACATAGCAATTTTTCTCTGGCCCAGCTCCGGCCCACAAAACCAGCTTTTGCTTGGCCCACATACCGCAATGAATTAAGGTACTAGTGTGGACCAGACAACGGCCACACATGGGCCATAACCCAAGTCTCAGCCAAGTTAAATACCCATAACTGGTCCTGAATTGGGCCAGGTCCAAATATGACATTGGAACCAAAATACAACCATAAGTAAACCATATCAACAGCAGAAAGCCCAAAACTTAGCCACACCTGAGCATAATCCATAGGTTAACTAAACCTGGCAGCCAAAATATGGGCCATAAAAGGGCCATGACAGAGCCATAGCTCACCCACCTGTATGACCATAGCTGGCCCTATTGTGGTCCTATACACTGGACCAGATAGGTTCCACATGTCAGCCTTAACAAAACCATAACCAGGCCACTTGATACACACCCTCCCGAATGAATAGTCACCACAACGACAGTATTCTGAACAAATATTTTATTATATTTAACATCAAAACATTGAAACCTGACATATACACTTGTACAAAAAACTCTATAAAAATACCACCCCGTCAGTTCAGCAATTAAAATAAAAGCAATAATAAAACAAGTAGAGGTTCTCCACTATGTTTTTGTTCATAAAGTTATGAACAAAAGGTTGCTATCGGGGGAATGATGTACATATCTGTATCTTTAAAAAGTTCACCAAAGTCATCATGCTATTTTATTAATTATTTTTTAGGAAAATAATATAATAGGAAAAGAATAAATAATTATAGGAAAATAACACTTTGGATGAGTGAGCTAGAAAAATAGTCACTGCAGGTGTATGTGTAATAAAGCCAAAGTCTTTTGCTGTACCACAAAATTATTTGGAATTGTGCAAGTCCGATTTTTTTCTTTGCATTTCTGCAAGTATTTTACAATAAAAGTTTTGTTAGGAAATAAAATGCTTAAAGATGTTTTATTTAAAACATAGAACGTTTTAAAGGATAGGTGGTGAATACCTGGCTAGTGACACCCATTTATTTCCAATGTTTTTTGTCTTTCCCACCTAATGCTGTAACAAAAACTTAACAGGAACTACACCAGAAACTACTGACAGACAGAATTAGAGACTTTATACAATGCACAAAACCAAGGCCAAGCCCAACAAGAAGGATGTTTTTCCGGCTCCTGGAACTTGAATTCCAAGCAAGACTGGCCGTTATTGACTCTGAAACAGGGATAAGCTTGAAGTATCTTGGTAGGCTTGTCCTGCTCCTTAATCGCATCAGAGAACTAGATCATGTAAGAAAATCTATTCATTTTAAGTAGACTAATGCCTAGTTAGTACCAGATGGAATATCCAATTGAATATGGTGTGGAAATATGGAATCAGATGGGTTTCAGTATTAATGATTTATATATAAATGACTATCTAAAATGTTACATTTTTTCTGCATAAACATATTTATTGTTGTATGTCAGTATAAAAATCCACATATAAAGAGGTTCACAATGTAATAGAAATCCACCATACACAATCCATAATTTTTTTATTTATTAGCAGTTTTTATTAAGAATGGACATTGTGGACCTCGCCCCTCCAGGGCGTACCACAGATATCTCTCTTGGGATTTATGCTGGACTGCTGTGTGCGTATGTTTGTGTGTTTTGCGTGCAAATCTTCACTTTCATTAAACCATAGCAAGCTGTGCTGCGGCTTCCGCCTACGCTTCGTTCGCCGCATGACACTTTCCTTGATAAAGGCTTTACCAGAAATGTTCCCTTCACCTGTGGCTCCACCCAAGAAGTTAGGACATGCAAGTGAAGCTATGTTTCAGCATAGCATTTGAGCATTTGACCATTTTTAAAAGCATTTGAGCATGAATGAAAAATTTAATAATACTTACTTCACAATAAGATACAACAAGTGTGAATTGTCTTTGTGGTAATATTTGTATCCTGTAATACATAGCAATGTCATTTGCTGTTTTTAATAATAATCCTGTAGCGCGGTTACATTGGTGATTTTGCCATAGATGTTTTCTGGCATCTGAAACTACTAAGAGCCTATAGAACAAGGCAAGATATAAAACCGTACAGGTGATGGAAAAAAACCATGGCCAGAAATGACCTTGTGTTGTTTTGTTGCATTCTTTTGTTTTGCCCATGTGCAGCTCATAGAGTTAATAATAAAGAGGTGACAAAAATTTATTTATATATTTATTAATAAGCACAATATTTTGATTTTATTCTAGGGTATAAAGATAGTTGTCAACTATTTAATAATATAGGCATATTTTACTTCAAATTGAAAATAGAATTCTTAAAATACTTCTTAGTATTTAGATAAATGTGCTTGTTTTTAGTCTAGCTTTACTGGTTTTAATTCCTACATGTACAGCCTTATTTAAAGACAATAACATTAGCATTTGCTAAATTTAAGTACTTTTCCTATATATTTGAAAAATAATTCTTAAATCTTTTATTTGTATTAAGAAAATGTACTTGTTTTCAGCCTGGCTGCTAGTTTTAAGACATCTGTGGGTTATTTGAGACTAGGTATATTTACTTGTTTTAATAAATCTTGGCAAATTAAAATTTCCTGTTCTGTTGGCAGATAATTTAGCTTATTTTAAAGTCAAATTTACCCTGTTTTATTATTATTTTTTCCTTGTTTTTAAAGCCGACTTTTTGCAGAGTGTGTTAAACACTCTCTGGCGGTGAGCTTGTAGCATAAATACACAGATACAGTGCCCTCCACAATTATTGGCACCCCTGTTTAAGATGTGGTCGTGGACTTCTAAAAATTCTCCTTTTTTTTAAAACAACATAGAACCCAAATGCAAAAAAAGAGAAAAATCCAACCTTTCATTTAAGTACATAACTTTGGTGGTAAAAAAAAATCATACATTTAGAAAAAAAAAAAACTTGAAATCATGTGTCCCACAATTATTGGCACCCCTAACAATTCCTCTGAAAAATGTAATAGTTTTTTTTTTTATATATATTTTTCTGTAGTTGCTAAGGTTGGTCAGGGTATCTAGGGACTTTTAATTAGTAATTCATGATTTCCTGTTTCCCTGGGGTATAAATATAACGTGACACAGAGGCCTAATTCTCTTACCCATTTGTCAACATGGCAAAGACAAGAGAACACACCATTCAAGTAAGGCAGATGTGTGTCGACCTTCATAAGTCAGGCAATGGCTACAAGAAAATAGCCACTCGCCTTAACTTGCCGGTATCTACAGTCAGAGGAATCATTAAGAAGTTTAAAACAACTGGAACAGTGACAAACAAGGCTGGAAGAGGTCCCAAGTTTATCTTGCCACAACGCACAGTGAGGAGGATGGTAAGAGAAGTAAAAAAATTTCCCAAGCTCACCGTCACAGAATTGCATCAAAGAGTGGCATCTTGGGGTCACAGAGTCTCCAAAACAACCATCAGACGCTCTCTACATGCCAACAAGCTGTTTGGGAGGCATGCAAGGAAAAAGCCTTTTCTCACTAACACTCACAAACGTAAACATCTGGAGTTTGCTAAGCGGTACTGGGACTTCAACTGGGATCGTGTGCTTTGGTCAGATGAGACTAAGATTGAGCTTTTTGGCAACAAACACTCTAAGTGGGTATGGCGTAAAACAAAAGATGAGTATGCCGAAAAGCACCTCATGCCCACCGTGAAGTATGGTGGAGGATCTGTGATGCTGTGGGCCTGTTTCTCTTCCAAAGGCCCTGGGAACCTTGTTAGGGTGCATGGCATTATGAACGCTTTGAAGTACCAGGATATTTTAAATAAAAACCTGATGGCCTCTGCCAGAAAGCTGAAGATGGGTCGTCATTGGGTCTTTCAGCAGGATAATGATCCAAAACATGTGGCAAAATCTACACAAAAGTGGTTCAGCAGTCACAAACTCAAGGTCCTCCCATGGCCATCTCAGTCCCTAGACCTCAACCCAATCGAAAACCTGTGGGGCGAGCTAAAGAGAAGAGTGCATAAGAGAGGACCCAGGACACTGGATGATCTAGAAAGATTGTGCAAAGAAGAATGGTCAAAAATCCCTCTCTCTGTGTTCTCCAATCTTGTGAAATGTTATAGGAGGAGTGCTGTCTTGTTAATATTAAGTGCTGTCTTGTTGGCAAAAGGAGGTTGTACAAAGTATTAACATCAGGGGTGCCAATAATTGTGGCACACATGATTTCAAGTTTTTTTTTTTTCTAAATGTGTGATTTTTTTACCACCAAAGTAATGTACTTAAATAAAAGGTTGGATTTTTCTCTTTTTTTGCATTTGGGTTCTATGTTGTTAAAAAAAAAAGGAGAATTTTTTGAAGTCCACAACCACATCTTAAACAGGGGTGCCAATAATTGTGGAGGGCACTGTACATGTATGTTTGTGCAAACCTTAATATTGGAAAGTTTTTCTAATGTATTTTCTATTTTCACTGTAAATAGACGGAGTAAGCAGGAAGTTATTCACCTAAGAGGCAATGGATACAGGCCTGGCTGAGGCAACCTTGAAGAAGGTTGCCAAAAAACAATTTGTTCCCTTTCAGGAACTCGAGCTGTGTCGGAACGCGACTGTGTTGTCCATGCTCTGAGTGGAGAACGCCCCCACTCCTCACGGTTCTAAACCCCACTCGTGCTGAGGCGGAGCGGTGCTCCGGTTACTGTGGTTCGCTTATGGATCTCGCAGAATGTTTGGAGATGGGTTTGTCCCTTTCTCCTTCCTCCTCAGCTTGGTCCGACTCTCGCCAATGTAACGCTTGATAGGACTTGGCGTGTTATTAAAACAAATGTTTAATAATTAAAAATTGTTTTTCGGTTGAGTTTATTTTTATTTTTTTTATATCTAAGCAAAAAATAGGACACCGTGAATAAATGTGTGTTGCATTAAAGGTTTTCATTTAGGCTTTTTTATCCTTTTTTTAAATAACAATTGTCAAAAAGAATTATGTGCTCTGTATAAATCGCACGTTAATTAAAATCAGTGGCATTAAAATGAATTTGCATTAAAATTCATGCTCTATATCCATGATCCCTCTTGCTCCTCTACCTAAAAATCTACTGAAAAAAATGAAAAGGCTTGACTAAACAAATGTGTTTTTAGCCTAGATTTGAACACTGATACTTTGTCTGAATCCCAAACATTAATTTGAAGACTTTCATAGTTGTGGATCCTTGTATGAGAAAAATCTGCCCCCTGCTATTGTTTTTATTATTTGATGTAACAACAAATAGTCGGCACCCTCAGATACTGTGGCTTGAGACCATTCAGTGCTTTATATGTCAGTAGTGTTATTTTGTAATCAATGCAAGAGCTAATTGGCAGAGGAGCTCAGCAATGCCACTCGCCGTGAACTAGTCCCGGCGGGGTGCCCGGAGGGCGGCATGTATGTCCCTAACATCTGTCGGCAGTCCCTTCTCAAGAACGTTCACAATGGACCCGGGTTGGGCCATCCGGGGAGAAAACGGACTATCCAGCTGATACAGGCACTTTACTGGTGGCCCGGAATGGCTCAGGAAATAACTGGATATGTGCAAGAATGTCCCACCTGTGCTATGACCAAGGTGCCCAGACCCCTTCCTGTCGGTTAGCTGGTACCCCTACCAACACTGCACCGTCCCTGGTCCCACCTCGGGATCGACTTTGTGACGGACTTACCTCGGTCGGAGGGTCACACATGCATCCTGGTAGCAGTGGATCGTTTCTCCAAAGTGTGTCGCTTCATCCCACTGAATGGCTTGCCCTCTGCTCTCGAAACCGAGGACTCCAGTTCACGTCTCACGTCTGGAGGGTGTTCTTCTGGCTATTGGGGATCTCCGTGGACCTATCCTCCGGCTACCATCCACAATCCAATGGCCAGACGGAGCATAAGATCCAGTAGTTTGGTAGATACCTGAGGACCTATTGTCAACAAGACCAGACGGAGTGGTGTCGGTTCTTACCTTGGGCGAAGTTCGCACAGATCTCATTGTGTCAGGACACGACGGGCCTCACTCCTTTCCGGTGCATTCGTAGACTATTGGTTCCTGGGAAAGTAACCGGGTGTGGGAGTTCGCTCACACCCAACTGCAGAGAGCCCTTCGTGCTACCCGGAGACACGCCGATGCACGCTGGCTGGACGCACCCTCTTACTGTCAGGTCTGGCTCTCTACAAGGGACTTGAGGCTGAGGCTGAGGCTGCCATGTTGGAAGTTGAGTCCCCGGTACATTGGCCCTTTCAGTGTGGTGAGCCAGATCAACGAGGTGTCCTATCGGCTAGACCTACCTGCCAGGTACCGCCTTCACCGCACCTTTCACGTGTCTTTATTAAAACCCTTTGTCTCACCTGTCTCTTATCTCCAAGACATGCTGGGAGGGCCTCATCAACCGGAGGTGCATGGACAGCCCACAGTCGATGCTGTGCGGGAGATCCTGGACTCCCGCCCTAGAGGTGGACAGCTGGAGTACTTTGTGGACTGGGAAGGCTATGGTCCAGTGGAGCATTCCTGGGTGGCCCAGGCGGACATGCTAGATCCTGCTCTCCTAGGGGGAGCCCGGGGGAGGCCCAGGCGCAGAGTTCGGGCATCGGGTGCCGCCCCTGGGGGAGGGGGTGATATCAGGGCGCCCCTGGCTTCGCCTCTCCTCGGCACCCCGCCCGCACGGAGTGATTCTCCATCCCATTAACCACCAACACCTAAGCCTCATCTACCTGGTCTACTTAAGGACCTCGCCATTGCTCTCACATCGTCTGTTATTGCATGTTGTGCTAGGAGAGCTAGACATACTCTGAAACTATGTATGAACCTTGCCTCTTCCAGGCACTTTGGGAGCTTTCCCTTCTTTCTAGGATTAGGTTATCAGACTTTGTGGACCTCGCCCCTCCAAGGCGTACTACGGATAACTGTTCTTCAGTTCGGTATCCAGGTTGGACTTTGTGGACCTCGCCCCTCCAGGGCGTACCACGGATACACCTGCTCGCCTGACAGATATCATGACCATCTTTACACAAAACAAAGAACATACACATAACATTTAACACTCAGACAAAACACACAACACTAGGCACCGGAGGGATCGTAGTCTTCAAACAAAACTTTTAATCCTGTCCAAGATGGCGCCCAAGATGGCCGCCTCATGTGTTTGGGTATCAAGATGTGCTCCCTGAAATCTGATAAGAATCTTTTTTTAGGATAACCATCCGTTTGAGTTTCTGAAACTTAGTTTTCCTACGTACTTAACTGGAACAGTTTGGAACATCCTTTTAAAAAATGGAAGAAAAGAAACCCATATTTAAGTATTCCATGGATTTCCTGAAAGGCTTCAAGCAATCAGCTCCTCCACCAAGCCCTCAACTAAGAAAGCTCTTATATAACGAAGGACTTGCACAGACACCAGTCAGGAAAAGAGGATGCAGAGGGGGTAAGAAGACTTTGCACAAAATTAAGACCATTGTTGGTAGAAGATTTGATTACAAAACATCACGCCTGATTGGATTGAGGAAAAGAGATGCACTCGAATCCAGTTTGATACAAGTCAGAGTAGAGCATAAAAAGTCAACTAATTATGCTATGCTTCCAACTCTTTTAATGACTAACCCTAGATCTCTTGTAAATAAGTTTGATGAGTTTCAAGCTATTTTGATGGAAAGTGATGTTGACATAGCTGCAATTTCCGAGACCTGGTTCACCTCCCACATGCCTGAGGATTTATTGGGTATTGATGGATACACTTTATATTCTAAATGTAGAACCGCACGTCGAGGTGGAGGAGTTGCATTGTACATCAAAGAAAGTGTCCCATCTTACCCTTTAACCTGTATTAGTGTTCCCGATCACCTTGAATGTCTGTGGGTAAAGGTGAGACCATCGAGGCTCCCACGACATATATCCGCTATTGCTGAGTGCGTAGTGTATTCACCGCCTCAATCACCATATCAAGAAAAACTCATTGACCACTTAATAACATCATCTGATCTGCTTTGTACAAAGTACCCTGATATTGGACTCATTATACTTGGAGATTTGAATCATCTTAGAGCCCAGGACATCTGTTTGGATAATAAATTTTGCCAGGTTGTCCAGAATAACACTAGAGGTGATGCAATACTTGATATGATCATCACTAATATGAAATCAGTGTACAAGAAACCGGAAATTCTCCCCCCTGTCAGCTCATCAGATCATAATTGTGTTTTGTGGAGTCCTAAAGTACATGTAAGACCACCTCAGTGCATTAAGAAGGTAATACGACCTATGCATGGGTCTAGTTTGAATGAGTTTGGTAGATGGATTACTACTCAATCATGGCAGCAGGTAAATGAAGCTACAGGTACCAATGAAAAGGCTAATGCTTTTTATAGTACCATCATGCCTGAAATTGACCGTCATTTTCCTACGAAGACAGTAAAAATGTATCCCTCGGATAAACCATGGATTACTCCAAAAATTAAGCATTTAATCTGCCTGAGACAAAAAGCTTTCAAGACTGGGAAATCAAGTGCTCTATCAAAATTCTACAGGAACAAAGTCCAAAAGGAAATAAGTGCTGCAAAAATACACTACTATAAATCAAGGGTAGAAGGTACAATCAAAGGGAGTCCGAGGGCTTGGCACAGGAAAATCAAATCAATGTGCGGATCTGTGAAAAAGGTGGATCAAATTGAAGTCCCGGGAATTAACCCCCAAGATTTTGTAACAACTGCTAATGTGATTAACACAAAGTTGGTCAAGGTGTCTCAATCTCTCCCGCCTCTTAAGTATGCAGACCTACCTTCTTATCTTCCATCTCCACCCTTGCCCACCATTCCAGAATGGGAAGTGTACAGAAAATTATCTTCCCTAAATTGTCACAAATCCCCTGGCCCTGACATGATTCCCTCAAGAATATTGAAGGAGTTTGCATGCGAAATCAGCAACCCTATTTGTGACATTATTAACAGCTCCCTTGTGGAAGGCGTCGTTCCCACACAATGGAAAGAGGCCATTGTTGTTCCCATACCAAAATCTTCTCCTCCGAATATCGAGGAACTAAGACCGATCTCATTAACATCTCAACTGTCAAAAATTTGTGAAAAATTTATTGAGCAATGGATAGTGAATGATATCACACCAAACCTAGATCCTATGCAGTTTGGTAGTCGACATAACCATTCCACAACACATAATATAGTTAGCCTGATGGACTTTGTGTATAAAGCTTGTGATGAACCAGGTTCAGTGTGCACATTAGTTACAACAGATTTTGCCAAAGCTTTTGATGCTGTCGACCATACAGTAGCAATAAAGTGCCTCCTGGATCTTGAAGCGAGACCTAGTCTAATCCCATGGATCAGTAATTTTATGTCTAATCGCCGTCAAAGAGTGCGTTACCACGGATATTTATCCGATTGGGAGTATCCTTCATGTGGAGTTGCCCAAGGAACCATATGGGGACCCATAATCTTTCTAGCACTGATTAACAATGCTCTTCAAGATCAAATTAACCACTGGAAATATGTGGATGACATGACTATGGCCCAAAGGTGGACAGCTCATCAGCCCTGTACTCTCCAGAATACATTAAATGACCTTGGCATCTGGGTTGAGGACCATAAAATGAAACTTAACTCAAAAAAATGTAAAGTCTTACATGTCTCCCATATGAAACATTTGCCAACTTGGCCACCACTTTCTATAGATCATAATATTCTAAACACCTGTGACTCTGTTAAGATCTAAGAAGTAACCATTCAGAGTGACTTAAAATGGGACAGTCAAGTGGACCACATGTTGTCCTCAGCTAATAGAAAGCTTTTTGCTTTTCGCCGGCTAAAGAAATTTGGAGTTCATGATCAAGAACTGGTTACCATCTATTCTGGGTACGTACGTCCAGTGTTAGAGTATGCGGTCCCAGTTTGGCATAATTCCTTGACCACTGATCAAATTAAAAGGTTGGAAAGAGTGCAGAAACGTGTTTGTAAAATCATACTGGGACGAAGGTACGAAGGATATTCTGATGCCCTTTCCTTTCTTGGATTGTGTACACTAGCAGAGAGACGAGCCCAATTGTGCCTTGACTTTGCTAGGAAGCTATATAAGTCTAGCTTTAGAGATTGGCTACCACCGCTCAGGGAGCAGCTGACTGGACGCCAGATGAGGAACTCTTCTAAACTGACAATCCCCAGATGCCGAACGGAACAATTCAGGAGATCACCTATTCCTTATATGTGTAGACTTTTAAATGATTATGGATTTTAAAAGGACTTTGTATACCTTTATGAAGTATTTTATTCTTCCTTTCTTTTAATCTTGTATTTTAACTTGTGTAAATATGCTTTGACATTTCAATGTAACAGCAAAATAATTCAGTGTTCCCCTATGACAAACCTCTTAGGGTACCTGTAACGATGCTGATAAAGTCAATAAAATAAACAGTCAATAAACAATAAACAATAACAGTCTCTCCAATTTGATCACAAGTTTTGCTAGTTAGGAGAAAAAAAATAGACTATAAAGCCAACAAAAAATTGCAGTCTTTCCAATATTTTCTTCTTTTTTTTTTATCAATTAATTAATTAATTAATTCATCTATTTTTTTCAGGCATATAAAAATTATCTTGCATTCTTTTGGATACTTCATACAATCTTGCATCTTAACATCTAAGGTGAGGAAAAAATTGTGGCAACGGATTCATCCCACCAAAGGAAATTGTTATCCTTAATTAAACAATTAATGCATAACCAAGACACATGAACACGCAGGCAGCCCTATTGGCTGGCAAATGGGACAATCCCCGCAAGCAAGAAAGTATCCTAAAACTTACCTTGATGTGTGATTTCCCTTTGTATATTGCTGGAAAGTATCTCACTTCTGACACCAAAACTGTTTTTATCATGCCCAAACAAAACTTAATTCTTAAATTTCCATGCAATCTATGATGCTTGTGTTGCCTTTTCTGATATTAGGGAAGAATCACACAGTACACAGAAATGGAGCAAATGTGCTTCTTCGGTTTATTGCAGGTAACAGACAAGTATATGTACATATTTCAAAGAAAGCCTGACCTAAAGCTGCTTCCCGTTTGGATTAGAAGACATACTAGCCGGAGATGTATAAGCCCAGATAAAGACTTCCTGTATGCCTTACATACTCACATCGTAAATATTCTATAGACACTGAACATACAAAGGAATGTGTGTCAATCATTGTGAGAACCATCTTAAAAATAACAATTATATATAAAATAACATGAAATCAGACCTGGAGCCATTCAGAAAAGTACTGGGTACTTTATATTTCAAATTTTATAAAGATGAGTTGCCTACAAACATTGATGTAAGACTAATCCACAAAAAATGCAATAATACCCATTACCTTGCAGTAATCATCCAGCCAGTAAAATACTGCTGGATCTACCTTTAAAACTGTACCTCCCAGTTGTTGCATAGTGTCTTTCACCCTATTATACCAGAATAAAGAAGCATTTGTTAAGCATTTGTCTTTACCTTTTAAAAAAGGGCTGCTTTAATGTCCATGGAGTTTAGCTGCTATTTGTTTTGACATATGACTGATATGATCATTTTTAGAGACTCTGAGGCATGTGAAGGGAGTCTTTGGCAAGGTCTTAAATGTTTATTTCTTCAAAGCCTCTCGCAACTAGTGCAGCCTTCTAAAGGGCTCTTCTAATTTTCTCTGAGCATTCTGTGAATGTTTTTCTTATTCCATGTAGTGTGGCCATTTGTTTAGTTATCCAAGTACTCATACTTGTTTCCAGAGCTGGGGGCTTATCAGTGAGAACTGAGGGCAGATTTGGGTTTTGCCTAAACACAAACTACTGCCATGGCACTGCCCAAATAGAGCTGTTTTCCAGTCACAGTTGTTGCCTCTCCTCAGTTTTAGCAAAATTTCAGTTAGGATCAGATTGTGCCTTTCTACAAGGCCATTGCTCCATGGACTGTACACTGCAGTTATTGTTCTAACTTTAATGTAAACATTTTCATTATTGTCCCTCATTTTGTCATTATTACATTCACCTCTATTATCACTAAACACTTTGCATGGAGGACCATAAATACATATCCAGCAGTAAATAAAGTGCTTCACTATTTTATTTTTGGTTCTTTGTGTTGATGATACTCCCTGCACTGAAGCGTGTGAAGTGGTCGATAGCATGCAAATAACATATTCCCAACTCAAGCTTATGTAAGTTCACAGCCACAGTTTTATTATAGGCCAATGCCATAGGCAAACTTACTACAGGCTTATGTTTTAGCTTGCTGTATCTGCTATGCATAATGACAGTTTTTAACAATGTTCTTAAGATTCTGTTGCTTTTATCATCATGATTACTTGAGCAAGCCAGTAATCTTTTCAGTCTATAAGACCATGAAGCATGGTCTTCTTTTCTTTTGTTGTGATGTTTCTGTCACAACAATAATTTCATTTTCATTTTGTGTCTTGCTTTCAATTTTCTCCTTATCATCTAGATGATTGTCATCTCTCAAGTTCACACAATAATGTCCTGGAGAGGGTAGTTCAAGTTTAACAGGTTTTTTTAAACGTTTTTTTCAGTGGCAGGTGGTCAGGGCCAGCAAAGCCTTCTCTGCTGGCCTTAACACTATCAGAATCACTGATCTACATTTACAACCTAAATTCGAATATTTGTTCCATAAAATTGTACTAGTTTATTCCCAACAGTTTATTTTTCTTCATTTTGTAGCGTTTCTATTGGCTGCACTGCTTCCAGTACATGTATGTAGATGTTAGATTTTTTTTGTCCAATCAGATTTCAGCCTCTATGTGCTGCCATGTCAATCTAATCTGCCCAGGGCCTTTAAAGTCTGTACTGCTGGCCTTTCTACCTTAGTCTCAATGAGAAATTAGTCTGTTTTTAACCAAATTCACCTCACAGGGCCAGCTAGCTGTCCCAGAATAGCATTTTTTCTGTCCTCTAATTGGTTGGTCAGAGGAAATCTGTTACAGCCATGTTTGACTGGCAAAACACATCTGTAGCAAGCTGCACACAATAATACAGAGGAAGAGAAATTGATTTAGTCTCAGACATGCTTAAAAATCCATTTTCAAGAAAAGCTAGACATCATGAGGTCGGCCTCAGAAGTCGGCCAAACCCGAAGCTAGCTAGCTTGTCTCAGCCAGGGAAAGGGCTTGTTCCTTTAGACCAGTGAATTTGAGCAGTACCACTGGCTTACAGCCTCTGAGGATCTGTGCAAATTATGAGTATGCATCTGTTTTGAGTAGGTTATATTTTATTTACATTTTTATGTTTTTGTCATGGTATTAGACAAATATTGATTCTGAACTGCTCCAGATGATGTAGTTGGCACAGTTGCAGTTGTAGTGTAGAGGTTTGGAGATTGCTTTAGTAAAATGGTATTTACCCTCCATATCTGAAATGCCTCTCTCTCTGTAATGCCACGTGTTGTTATATTGCATTTTTGTATAGTATTGATGGTTTCTATAATTGCGACGTGTTAGTGTTGGTATTAAGAGGTGGATTAGGTCAGGTAAGTCCACACTGAAGGCCCAGGTACCAAATGCACGGCCTGCCACTGGTTGCTTTGCCATATGCAATGTCCAGAACTGCACTTTCTCTTTTCAGTGAAGTCTTGCTTCAAAGCATTGGTATATCTGCAGCAACAACTTTTGTCTTTGTTTTGCATTTTGTATGTCCTTGCTTGCTGGAATATTAACTTTACTTTGTGTTCATTAAATCTGAAAGGTCTTGAACTTTGTTTGTGACCTATTTTCACTAACTCGCTCTGTGGGAGCCCACGTGTGATCACCAACACACAGTTACATCTAGTCTTAGACAAGGATTAATTTGAAAGCAAAGTGATTCTGATTCTTCAATGTCATCTTTTAATTCTTAATTTTCTGTCAGTCTTAAAGGTAACTTTTTATTTGGACAGTCTTTTGCCCAGTGGTACGTGCTTTGGCAAATTTTACATTTCATTCTTCTTCCATATTTATTAAGGGGGGTTGTGCCTTGAGCTATGGTTTTGGGTCGCTGTGTTGAGTTTAGGTTATGTCTCTGTTTGCCTGAGTATCTTATAGGCAGTGTCAGTATTTGTCTTCTGCAGTGCACCGATGCCCTCTCCTGGTGAAGTAATATTATCTCCAAAGATGCTTTTCAAGGCTGATTTCATATCAGTGAAAGAAAAGTTGCAGCATTCTGTAAGGGCTTAATTTTATCTTTAACATTAAGTTCGGCAGTATCGAGTAGCTTAAAGGCTAGTGCAGCATCAGAGAGTTCCCTTTTAAACTTATTGAGCCTTTTGTATCGACATTCGAACTTAACGATGTATGCCACCATAGAAATACAGCTCTCTCTAGTGATCCAGACAAACTCCATGTACTGTATACTGTTCTTTTTTTTTGTTGAAAAAACATTTTCCATTTTCACTATAAGTGTTTGCATACCAGTGTCAGAATTTAAATCCTCAGCGTAAATTTCCAGAGCACTGTTTCCTTTGCCCTGCCTGTTAGTGACAAGGTAACTGCTAAGGCTTGTTTTTTACTATTCAACAGGAGCAGCCATCCCAGCAGCAGCCATCCTATGCTACCAATGTTGGCTCAATAACTACAGCAGTTGTAGCAGTAAATCCACTTTATTTGCTCATCACATTCAACATACACCTAGAAAAACGTGCTTACCCATTAACTCCTACCTCTGCACATGCACAGTAGATGAAACATAACTTAACAGAATAGACCAGACATGAATGGACATGTTGGTGAAGAAAATAGAGGTGATGTGGTGGTGGGTAGGTATGGCCTTAAGGAGAGAAATTTGGAAGGGCATACGGTGGTTGATTTTCTGAAAAGGATGGAAATTACATTGGCGAATACATATTTTAAGAAGAAGGAGGAGCATAGGATTATATATAAAAGTGGAGGAAGGTGCACACAGAAGGATGATATTCTATGCAGGAGATGCAACCTGAAAGAGAGTGGAGATTGTTTAACACATTTTGGAAGGTGAGGGAATGTCTGAGAAATAGAGAAGGAGTGGGCATGTATCCATTTTTAAGAATAAGGGAGATGTGCAGACCTGCAGTAACTACAGAAGAAGTTATGGAAAAGAGAAATTTGCTTTGACACAATATTTGCTTTTGAGAAGTTTAGAGGTTAGAAGTAGTTGCATTGTGTGTTTGTGAATCTAGAAAATGCATACAACAGAGTGCCAAGAGAGGAGTTGTGGTATTGTATGAGAAAATGGAGTGTGGCAAAGAAGTACTTAAAACTGGTGCAGGACATGTATAAGGACAGTGGGAATGACAGACTGGTTCAAGGTGGTTCAAGATGGCTCTGAGCCCTTTCCTGTTTGCAGTAAAGATGGTCAGGTTGAATGAAGAGGTCAGAGGTGGAGAATGTATGAGGAGGAACGGGAGAGACACTGTATGAGGGATCGATACTAAGCCCTAGATATTCCACGCGCTGTGCGGGTCTCAAGCGGCTTTCTTCCCTGTTTATACTGAATCCCAAGTTGCAGAGATGCGTAATAATGAGCACATTAGGAGCATATTAGATAATCGTTGATATAATACAACGTTGTTTCTCAACGGTAAAAGAGCCACTTCCACACATTTGCAGAAAGTTCCCGGAGCAAGAGACAGTCCGAACGCAATGGTTTGAAACTCGTAGGCAGTGCCTCTGTGTGCAAACCTCAGATATTTTCTGTGAGACGGGTAAACGTCTATGTGAAAATGTAATAGATTGATTATCACAAACCACTCATTTGGACGGAGCGACCGACAGAGTGCTTTGTGCTTGTTGTACACACGCGATGTACAGCGCATGCACTCCAATTGAGAAGGCACACAGAAAGGGAACCCCTGTGTACACAACTTTGGTCGCGCGTTCATGACGTCACGACCGTCGCCGCACTGGGCTCCGCCGTGAGATTCGTAATTTCTTGGTATTTTTGCACACTATCGCCCTCGGCTGGCTGCCTGGATGCAAAAGTGCCACATTTATTGTGTTTTAAATTTTTTAACTTGGGTTACTTGGGTCGCCCTCAGCTTGAATGCGATGCTGCAATCTTTATTGCGCAAACGTCTAAACCGACGTGCGCCTGAACATATGTTGTGAGTGTTTGGTGACACTGAACAGTTTCCCTCATTCCTCGAACCCGAGGAGAACGCTTTGTTCCCTCCTCCTTTTCTTTGCAGGCGGAGAAAGGAGGACCAGGGAACATGTGCGTATCAGGTTGCACACTTCTTCCGCTCCTCGGGTGGGATGGACGGTTTCTAGCCGCCACGGCCACGAACAAATGTTTCCCCCATGGTCCTGAGCCATCCAATCTCACACGCTGAGAGCCGATCTCGCACTCCTCACACCCACCGGTCTCCCTCTCACAGCCGCGGCTGCAACAAAGCTGGCTGAGAGGGCGGGTTTTGTATTAGGTTGCGAGGTAAACAGAGGTTGAAAGCTTTGTCCTCCTGTTTCCTGAGAGTGCTGGTTTCTCTCATTTTCCTGAGAGCCGGACCAAACAGACCTTTAGTGGGGTCGTAACCAGCATACATCACCTCCGCTTTTTGTGTGTCACCTAAGCCCGACAGGTTAAGCCATAATGCTCTCTCACCTGACACAGTTAAGATCATCATGTGGCCCCAGCCCTGAATCGTGCCTCGTGAAGAGCACAGGATTAGGTAATTCACCACACAAATCTCGTACCAAGTGAAAGGTTGGGTACTCCCGTGTCGAGCTGTCGCCCCATCTCCTCCAAAATCTCTGCCTGGTATGTGGACAGTAAAGTCACCGCGTTTAGTGAGTACACTGACTGTGACGCATATTTGTACATCCTTTAATGGATGGACCCCATCAATCTTTTGCTTTTGCAGCCAGTGAAATTTGAGAGAAATTTGAGCAGAAATAGAGCATTGATTCGGATGGAGGTGGTAGGCCACCGAAGGCTCTACTGCTGGGGGTCCAGGCAACCCCCAGCTCTCCCATCCCTTGAATCTCTAGCTTAGAGCAAACCTTCGTGGGAAAAACAAAAGTTAGACCAATAGCAAGACATCTTCTTCATGCAAGCTGGGGGGAAGGAGCTGTCTAGCTGCTTGTTGAGCAGGCGGCAACCTTTTACCGTCATAAAGGTCTCTCTCAGCTCCCTCCGCGTACTGGGCTGTGGGCCAAGCTAGGCCTAGCTTAGCTGCGGCTTGCTTGCATACCTCGTGCAGGTTACCATCTGATTGCGAGACTGAGTCGCCCGCGCTCTAAGAGGGGGGATTGTTGGGCCGAGAAGGGACCACTGTCGTCCTCATCCTCGTCCTCTATATCCAAGTTGAGGAGGTCAGAGTTTGCATCGCCCTCTGCGAACTTGTCGCATGGTCGGCCCTCCTCCTCTGCTATGAGGTTATTAAACAGAGGTGGCATGACCGGGGATTTAGCCTCCATCAAGTCCGCCCAGCTCATGGTAGCTCGTGGCTGATGTTCAATGGCCGTAGACTTTGCGGCAGCACCGGACAAACATGGGTCTTGTTGGTTAGCCACCGCCACTCTCAGCTGTCTCTACAAAACTTTCACCGGCACTGACACACAGTAATGCATGCTTGCAGGTCTGCGAGAAACACTTGAGCAGGCTTCGGGCCCATCCACCCGAATGTTATTTAGTTATTCTCTAGTGTAAGGTATCAGGGTAGGGTAACCAAACACACAGACTGAATATTTGTAGTTTGTATTTACTGCTTACAAATGCTCCGATGGAATTCAAGATAAAATTTTAAATCAACTTTAATTTTAAAATGATGAGTGTATTCTACAAGGTTATGCATAAAACATGCAACAGATTTTATTCACAATTCTAATTTTTGTCTTTCAGACAGATTTGGGAGAGGATTAGATCAATCATGTTTTTGATGATGGGGTGGGATGGGTGTATGTCATGTGGGAGATGGTGAGCCAGTGTCATCTCCCAGGCATCTAGCAGCTGCACACGGATTCCCCTGAACATGGCACGCAGCACAGCATCAATCTGCACACTGAACCAGTCACTGTTAAACAGACTGCTCTCGGAGCCCATTTTCTGCAGGTTTGCACTGCGGATCACCACGACCGTAGCTGGCTCTCGGTCAAGCAGCCGCATCACAGCCCTACGGATGTGCCATAGGCGCCTTATATATACGTCAGTAGGAAAAGTGCTGAAGTGAGCCCATACACTCACCAAAACAACTGTGTGTGGCCCACCTCTGAGTCTGTCCAGTTCATTTGCTACATAGCGCAGACCAGAGGCAAACACAGAGGTGGAGCGGATGGGTGGCCCATGTCCACGGAAGGTCACCAGAATATTGCTTTTGCTGTCCACAGCCATGAATGGGCCCAGTTGCTTAGAGCTGTAAATATTTAATTGTTTCAGGTCTGCAGGGAAGAGAAAGTTATGGGAAAAATTAGATAAACATAAAAGAATACATACAAAAAGAATAAAGAAAATACAAAGAAAAAAGCTTGCCCTTACTAGGAACAAAAGCAGTCAGGTACTCAAACCATTGACGAATAGTGGAATCTCCAAACATGTAGACAGTCTTTCCTTTAAGACAACGTGTTATGGCCAATGAGTTACTAAACTGTTGGATGACCGCACCATTCAAAGGCTTCCAGGTGTTATTAAAGTAGTAGCCGGCAGCATGGTAAATACTTCTTTTTATTTTAGTTTGATCTATGAGAGGAATATATTAACATTATGGTCATCACCACATAATATACTGTATAGACAATTCATAGTGTAATCTATGTTTTTAAAGGTGAAGTGAGGGACTGGCAAACATGATTTGCTTAGATAAGTACTTTCGAGTAAGTCTGAGTCCCTAATGTTGGAGGCTTTTTTTTCAGTCACCTTCGAAGTGAAAGCTGCAGCCCATCTGTGTTAAACTTTGTAAATGAGCAGTTAAATGCAGATCAAACCTGGTAGTCTTTAAACCTATGCTCTGGCATCTGTGTATGTGTCATGTAACACAAGGGAAGTGGTACAGAATCTTCTTTTATTTTACAAACACAAAGCTCAAACACAAAATATCACAAAATATCCCTCTGCCTTCCTGCCCTTCTGGGGACATCTTTCTGATTCCCTGCAATGCAGATGGTACTATGGTGTTGTGTTCTCTTACTATTGAATTGCTATTACCATTTATGTTCACTAGGTGGTATATGCATGTTAATGGATGTAAAGCCATGTCGTAGAATGCTAATGTGAGTTAAGTAAAAGAAGTATGGGGATACTAAGCTACAGCTTGTGTACTGCCTGCTTAATTTTTTTATCCTCCTTCAACATAACAAGTGACAACGAGGATATTAGGATGGCCCTGCTTTCTTTACAACAACCAGTA
This sequence comes from Silurus lanzhouensis, assembly GCA_039877035.1. NCBI lineage: Eukaryota > Metazoa > Chordata > Actinopteri > Siluriformes > Siluridae > Silurus > Silurus lanzhouensis. The sequence continues at coordinate 9,305,763 of JBCEWE010000463.1, read as the reverse complement.
GCGTTCCTGGAATGTCTCACACACACACACACACACACACACACACACACACACACACACACACACACACACACACACACACAAATAAATAAATAAATAAATAAACCACACAGGTCACTCACATGTTTTCACACTTCAAACTTTCAAACTTGTAATATTCTTGTCAAATGCTTTAAGCATACACAGAAAAGAGACACATGCAGTACATCCTGTGGTACATACCCACTACACAAACTGTGTGGGAGTGGCCTAGGCTAAACCATTATTGCATATACATCCCCCTTCTTAAGCTTTAAACAAGTACTTAAACCTGAATAGGGCAGTATGGTCTAACACTGGCAGTGCTTAAGTAAACATTTGCTTTGAACAAACAGCGTAAACATTACTCAAAAATATTTAAATGAGAACATAATCTAGCTGTACAGTTGTCTAATAGTACATCCAGCTCTTGTGTGTGTGTGTGTGAGGACTTTGTACTCCCTTCCACACCTTGGGGCAGGTCAGTTTGGACAGACTCAGAAACTGCTTTGTCACACAAGTCATTGTCAATGTACATGGAGCAGCTGGGTTGTGTACTATGTGTGACTGACTTGTCAGTCCTGAGGTAGCATTTGTTTCTATGGTAGATGGTGCCAGATGAGGTGATTACATCATGTGCATGGGGATCATTTTTGATACTGACATCTGTTTAGATGTATTTTTGATCCTCATACATGCTCTCTGTCAATTCCTTAAGGGCTGGAAGCAGAGCTGCTGTTCTGTCATACCAACTCTTTTCCTGCGACTAAAGATGTTGCAGACATCTTATTCAAGCAGCTGTTTAGGTGTGTAAGGTCACAGAACAGCTCTGCTTGATGGTAAGGTGCCCAACATGTGTATGTGAGCCCAGTGGGGAGTATGTGAGCCTAGCAATAGGAGTGTTGCAAAGAGTCAATAAGGCTAGGTGAGGGTCAGTGTGAAACTGCAAAGCCGCTTGGTTTGGCTGACAGCTGTTAGAACTTCTAGATATTTAGAGAAATAGTCGTCTATCAGAAAAATGTTTGTCCTTGAAAGTAATTAATGTCATCAGCTATCTTCTGTCATGGTCCCTCTGAAACTGGATGGTAGATGCGTGTCTCCTTCTAATTTTCGGGAAGACTCTGTTGACAGGAAATACAGGCCTCTATTTTGCAATGTATAACTTTAGTGAGTCCTAGCCAGTAGAAACATGATTGGGTGTGTGCTAAAAAGCACTGTATACACTGGTGTGCCACATGAAGTCACATGCCACAAGGATCTGATTGTTTGTTTTGTTGGATCATGTGCTTTATGTTACCACAGAGTGATTATCTATTTACTGTGTAGATCACTATTGTAGATGCTCTGGACAGCATGCTGCGATTAGCATTTGGTTATATGGAGTAAAAACAATGTGAATGTTATACCTTGTAACTGGAGCAGAATTTTTTGAAGACATGCTAGCACTGCTCCAATGTGTGTGAAAATATATAATGATCCAACTGAACTCTGATGGGAACACCATAAAGGCACTGGTGACATTTCCTCAAAGCAAACACTATAGCTAGCAGTTCTTTTCTATCTGAGCATAATTCTGCCTTAGTGGTGCAATGAGGGTGGCTTTGTTGTGTACAGTATGTATTGCGATAAGTAGAGGATCATACCTAACAGACTTTAAGGTGCTTTTCTGTCAGTAGGAGGGGGAAGCTGCACTATTACTGATATCTTTGATTCATTAGATTCACTCCATCCAATGTAATGACACAGCATGGGTCACCTTGTTGATCATGTATTGCGGCCACCATGAAGACACCTTCACTGTCCCCAAGCCCGAAAGACTTCACTCACTGACTTGATGCCAAAAAAGCATATGATGAAAGCGATACCTGCCCCATGGCATGTTGAAAGCGCACTCATTCAGTTTATTCTGCAAATAGACATCCTTCTCATCCAGGATACTAAACAGCTATTTTGGCAGCTAATTTACATTATTTGTCCTCCAAGGTGAGTATGTGGTAGTGCTGACGGAGTATGGTCCTGTAAACACTGATGCATGGCATCTGAGGAGCTCAGACTTTGTGGTGGATATTGAAGGTACTGTATGAGTGTCTGTATGAGTGTCCAGCAGTGCTGTATCTGATGCTGTGGTCACAAAGAACATCATTTTAATTGTTTTTTTATTCTAGCCGGTACATGTATCTTAATGACACATTCTACTTTGATACAGGTCCCTCCATATGATGCAAGCACTGTGTTTGTCTTTTAGATGTTTACAGGGATCTGACGCCGTTCAGTGATTTTGTTTTTGAATGACTGTCTGTGAATAGTCTGTGATTTTGTGTCAGCATACTGTAGTTTTACTGAACCACTGTGGCAATAAACCACTGTACCAATGAACAGGGTGTCTATTTTAGATAGCTCAGTGTCAGGTCCGAGAGCGGGTCTCGAACCCGGGTCCCATACGACTGCTGTCCAGTCCAGGGCCTTGCCTGTGAGGTGGAAGTTTAAAACGGCTATACGCCTCCACTTAGTCTGATATTCCTCTAATTGGGCCATGAGAGCAAAGCTTAAGAAGAAGAACCAGAATGACCATAGGCAGAGTGGGTTGTCAATACAAAATAATAAAACAATACTAATTCAAATTTAAGTAATGTCAAAATAGAACAAAGAAACTTGGAAAAACAGGAGGTACCAGGAGACCTGGGAAGAGAGGAAAAGACAGAAGACTAAGAAAGCCAGGAGACTCGGGAAGACTGGAGAATAGGGAAAACTGAAGCAAAAGGACACTCATAGAAATCAAACAACCATAAATAGAAAGACACTAAAACAGAACAAACAAACCAGATTCAAATACATATGTAAAGAGAGACAAATTAAGCGCAGATTAAAAACATATCTTTTTAGCAAAGCCTACACATAACACACATCACATCATAACCTTGTGCTCCAGAACATCTGATCACATGCACATTATCAACTTGTGCTGTTAATATCATGAACAGCAGCACCGCTAATTGCTCTCCACTGCTTCTCTTTCTCTCCCCATCCCGAGGCTTCCTGAGGTTTGGCCAGCTCCAGTCACGTCCCACCTCGTGAAGATTATAGACTTTAAAGAAGTAGATGCCGAACTCGCAAACATCCTGAACCATCTACAGATGTGCCAGTGCCAATTGGATCCCACTACATGTGTGGAGTTTTGACATTGGCCCTCCGGGAGTGTTTAATGGCTCTGGCATGGAGAAGCTGTTGCTGGATCTGTGATGATTACAAATGTTGAGCTCAGTAGCTCCTACTTTTATACCAAAGACTGTAAAAAGAACATTTACTTATAATCTTATACTCCTGTACTAATGTTAGTTCTCACTGTCCAGTGTTCTGTATTGTTGAAAGATCTATGTTCAAACTCTTGATGTCACCCAAATGAGGATGGGTTCCCCCTTTGAGTCTGGTTCCTCTCAAGGTTTCTTCCTCATAACATCTAAGAGAGTTTTTCCTTGCCACAGTCTATCAGTCTGCCATGGGAAGGCGTTGGAACCCAACTGCAGAGACACACTCAAGATGAAAACTCGAATGAAAATACACTCTTTTAATAAAAATAATAAGTCCAACTAACAAGCTTGAGAAGGAGAACCAGAATGACCATAGGCAGAATAGAATAGAATGATGGCTTGCTCATCAGGGATAAATGCACACCATTCACCTTGACTGTTGATTTCAGTAAAGATGCTTTTAGACAATGTCTGTTGTGAAAAGCGCTATAGAAATAAACTTGACTTGACGACAAATACCAAGACCAATATAAAGATAAATATAACAAACCAACAAGGACAAATATACCAAGACAAAAATAATGACAAATATAATGAACCAACAAGGACAAAGGAGAAAGGGGTAACTTAACAATAACAATAACAATAACAAGGAGCAGGTGGGAGACATTAAACAGTTAGGGGCTAGGGAGCAGGGGATAAAGGCCCAGTGGTGGCATCTGGTGGTCAAAGCAAAAACAAACAAACCAAAAATGTCCAGACACTGACCAGACTCCCCTGTAATGCGCGGCTCCTGATGCACACAATCCCTTCCCCACCTTAGCCAGGTGGACCGGGGCACTCCGAGAAAGGCTCCCATCTATCTTTGAGGGTCAGAGGCTGGGCAACTACCTTTCTGGGGCTCGGTAAAGCTCTGGAGCAGAGCAGCCCCCTTTTTGGCACCCTCTGCAAAGCTCGGGAATAAAGAAACCACCTTTTCGGTGCTTGGGAGCAGAGCGGCACCCTCTCTGTCTCCCGCTGCAAAGCTCCGGAATGGAGAAACCACCTTTTCAGTGCTCAAGAGCGGAGCAGGGCCATCTCTGGCACCCTCTGCGAAACTTGGGAATGAAGAAACCACATTTTCAGTGCTCGGGAGCGGAGCGGCTCCCACTCTGCTGCCCTCTGCAAAGCTAGGGAATGAAGAATCCACCTTTTAGGTGCTTGGGAGCAGAGCATCGCCCTCTCTTGCACCTTCCGCGAAGCTTGGGAATGAATAAACCACCTTTTCGGTGCTCAGGAGTGGAGAAACGTCTTCTGTGGTGCTTGGGAGCATTGCAACAATTCCCGTGGATCTTGGAAACTAAGCAGCACCCCCAGTGAGGAACAAATGCTTGGCGACACCCCCAGTGGGGCTCGGAGACTGGGCAGTGCCCACAGTGAGAAACAAAGGCTCGGCGATGACCCCAGTGGGGTTGGAGAGTTGAAGAGTTTATTAGCTGCTGGGATGGCCAAACTGGTGCCTGAGTTCCTTGCTAAAAATTAAAATAGCTGGAGCAACAGGCACTCTGACGCTCCCAGATGATTAAAAAAGCTATCCTCCTCCGCTCAGCCTGTTATTCCTCTAATTGGGCCCTAAAAGCAAGGGTGCATTGGCAGAGGAAAAGGTTGCAGTTGTCTGGATTCCCTGAAAAAATCTGGAGTCCCAAAAGCAGTGGGTTTGAGCGATAATGTGTTTGTCTCTGATAGTCCATGGTCTCTGCTGGGTTCACAGTTGGTTGGTTCATTCTGTCAGGTCTGAGAATGGGTCTCAAACCCAGGTCAATAGAGTGAGTAGTAGACACTCTAGCAGTCTGCCATGGGGAGGCATTGAAAACCAACTGCAGAGACATACTCGAGATGTGCAATGGCATAATAAGGGAGTAGGGGACAAGGGCCCATTGGTGGCTTCTGGTGGCCAAAGCAAAAACAAACAACCCAAAAATGACAGCTCAACCCTGACAGCTCAGTGTCTGTATCAGGCCTGTTAATTTTAGCTTTTGATTTGCACACAACCACAAAATGGTTATTTTTTGCTAAAACCTTTTTAACATTTCATATTAAAGGCAGGGCACTGTCTTTGAAGACGCTGTCTTGCCACAATTTTGCAAGCCGCAAGGATCTCTGATTTTTACGTATCTTTAGTTTTTTACATTGTGGATCCCCGTGTACAATCTTGAGTGAGTTATAAACATCCAGCACCTCTTCTGCTATGCAATGCACCAGAAAAGTCAGTACGGTAGAAATGAAACCTTTGTTCTAATTTAAAGATAATGGCAGAGATGAATGATGCATTTCCATTTTGTCTGTTGTTTTACCGTGCCAGGCTTGTTCTGATCATCTTGTGGTGAAGCCTTGTCACTATTCAGTCACACAGTAGTGATCTTCAGTCACCCCTTATGGAGTGCAGTGTTAACTGGTTAACTGGTTTGGGAGAGTGGTGGTAATACCTTACTTCTGATACCATTTTGTGTCAGGTATGGGGACACAAACACTAGTAGTGGGCCACGGGAGGAGAGCTAGGTTGAGGGAAGGACCCAATTGCAGAGACGAGATCAAAGACAGAGGGGTTCCAGACAGGATTTTTATTGGGAAAAAAAGAGAGAGAAAGGCAGCATTAAAAAACTCAGGTGGATGGCAAACTCAAACAGAGAAACAACAGAAAGAAACCAGAAAGCTGGTTCATCAGAAAAATCAAATCTTAAAATAACTGTGAAAGCCTCAGTCAAAAATCACCCGAAAAACCCTGGTAAATAATAAACTAGAGACTCGAGAAATAACATGCTTTAAGGAATAACTTTGACCTTTCAGGAGATTGCCTGGCTTTAGCATAAACTGAAAGAACTAGACAAGTAAACGACTGAAAGAATGTAAGGGATAGAAGAATACGGAAAAAGAAATTACACTCTTGATCCTGGAGTTCTGGGAGGAGGAACAGGACTTGAGGAAAGCCACGAGAGAAAAAAGCCTCGGGAAAAAACTCCGGGACACGAGCAGGAACAGGAACTCGAAAAACCTCTGGAGAAACCTTCACTAGGGAAAAGGGGAATTTGTGAAGGCTCTAATGGAATGAGAGGGGAGAAACTTAGTGTACAGGAACGCGAGCTATGTGGTTAGGTGAACTAAACACCAAACGGCGCACACGGGACAGAAGAGGTTTTAATAAGGACAGGATAATGGGAAACAGGTGAATGAGGGGGGAGGGAGAGGAAGAGGGGGAAAAGGAAATGAACAAAAAGGTGAGACACCAGGGGGCCAACAAGGGAAGGGTCCAACAGGCCCCTTGCAATTTTGTATGTTTTGTTAAACTCTTTGATAACAAGAGCACATGTGCACAGGAGTTTTCACATAGAGCTTTACTTTTACTTATCATATGCACTCAGCACACACAATAAAGGGACTCATGCAGATCATTTTGCATAGCATACCCAGTAAACAAACTGTATGGGGGTGACCTAGGTTAAACCATTTACTGCATGTACTATAGGTAATATCATGTGGGCTCTCTAATACCTCCTCCATTTTCCAGTGTCTTGTTAATGATTATGTTCTTCTTGGATGATATTATATATATTGTTGATGTGATTTCTGCATGTAATCGAAACACTTAATTGACAAACTCCACACAGTATACCTGATGCAAATGCAATGCAATTTTGGCTTGCAATTTATGTGCAACTCAACTAGTAAAAAATAATTTAGAATCTTTGCTATTCAATGATGAAACATTTTAAAGTGCAAAAAAGGCTACAGCATTTGGATTAAACTAAGTTACATGTTTTTACAAAGCTTTAATACATTTTATAACTACTCACTAAGCTACTTAGTGCAGTTACAAATATCCCTAATCTTAAAATACAGTAAAATGACTGTTCATTTAGAGTAAAACTTACCTTTTTTTGCAGGTAATACAGTAACATTGCCCAGCATTGATGCAGGTATAGAAACTTTGATATTTACCTTGCTGAAAAAAAATGTTTGGAAAATGTTTATTAATATTCATCTATCATTAAAGATTTTAATCATACCAATACATTTGTTGCACGACTTTACATCTTAATTTCTGCCTGGCCAATCGGTACAAATCCTTTTCAATTTCTCATACAGCTCCTCGTAAGCTTTTTCCTTGGCTTTCGTTACATCCCTTTTCACCTGCTGCTGCCTCTCTTTGTACTCCGGCCTACTTTTTTCATCACCCTGTTGATCCCACTTCTGTTTTGTTAACCTCTTTCCCCTTATGCTCTCCTGTACTTTCTCACTCCACCACCACATCTCTTTGTCTTCTTTTCTATTTCCAGATGTTACACCAAGTACTTTTCTAGCTGCCTCCCTCAACACTCCTGCAGTAGTTTCCCAATCATCCAGCACCTCTTCACCACCACCGAGCCTCTGTCTGACCTCTTCCTTGAACCTCACACTACACTCTTCCTCCTTCAGTTTCCACCATCTTATTCTTCTTTCAGTCCTCACTCTTCTCCTCTTCTTCTTCGCCTCCAAAACCATCCTTCAGACCACCATCCGATGCTGTCTAGCTACACTGTCCCCTGCCAACACCTTACAGTCTCCAATATCCTTTAGGTTGCATCTCCTACATAGAACATAATCCACCTGTGTGCAACTTCCTCCACTCTTATAGGTCACCCTATAATCCTCCTTTTTCTTAAAATATGTATTAACCACTGCCATTTCCATCCTTTTAGCTAAATCTACCACTATCTGCCCTTCCACATTCCTCTCCTTAAAACAATACCTACTCATAACCTACTCATTACCTCTGTTCCCTTCACCGATATGTCCATTAAAGTCTGCTATTCTAGGTACACCCTCTACCACTTCATCTAATTCACTCCAGAATCTTTCCTTCTCCTCCATCTCACAGCTGTCTTGTGGAGCATAGGCACTGATGACATTTATCATCATCCCTTCAACTACCAGCTTCATGTTCATTACCTCATCAGAAACTTTCTAAACCTCCACTACACTCTTACTGTACTCTTTCTTCAGAATCACCCCTACACCATTTCTCTTTCCATCCACACCATAATAGAACAGTTTAAACCCACCTCCAATGTTCCTGGTCTTACTCCCTTTCCACTTGGTCTCCTGAACACACAAAATATCTACCTTTCTCCTCTCCATTATATCAGCTATCTCTCTCCCTTTACCAGTCACAGTACCAACTCTAACCTCTACTCTCCTACACTTCTCCTTTCCCTGCCGTCTCTGTAGACGTCTTCCTCCTCTCCTTTTCCTCCTTCGGCCAACAGTAGCCCAATTTCCACCGGTACCCTGTTGGCTAACGATAACTGTGGCGGTTGTTGGTAACCCGGGCCTCGACCAATCCGGTATGAAATTCTTAATTGTGACCCACATATTTGATTCGACACATTTTACGCTGGATGCCCTTCCTAACGCAACTCTCCCCATTTATCCGGGCTTGGGAACGGCACTAAGAGTGCACTGGCTTGTGCCTCCCTAATGGCTGGGTTATTGAGCAGACTACTTATAGACTATATTATTAGGTTTACGGTTATATACTCTGACTAAGATTTGGACTGGCGAATTTGTGGACTGGGAGCGTGTCTAGTTGGCCAAGTAACATGATTAATTGTCAATACGGAATGCTTAGAATAATCTATTAAAATTAGAGAAGAAATACAATCAATAAGGTGATCAGTTTTAATTATATATATTGAAGTAAAAATGTTTTATTATAAATTAGAGTCAAAAATTGGATTCATTAAACAAATTGCAATCAATTTTAATATAACATTTAAGCCCATGAAAGACTAACACACAGTATACATTTACTTACACCAGTGGATTCCATCATAGGACCATTGGATGCACTGTACCTTACACTCTTAACCCTCAAATGCTTAGATATATGTCACCCTGGATAAGTGTGTCTGCCAAATGCCTTAAAATATAAATTACATTTATTATTACTCAAACTTACTCCCATTTTGCCCTTTAATTAATTTGTGTGTTTAAACCCTTTGTGTTTCTCTGTTCTGGATGAAATATGTTCAGTATCTGACTTTGCAAAACAAACATTTTTCCATTTTCTGGTTTGTGTATTTTAAATCTCGTGAATATTGTGAATTGTAGATCTCCTGGCCCCTGCCTTTTTCCTTGTTTTATTTTTTTGTTTTGTTTTTTTTTATGTCTGCATCTCAAATAACATACTAAAACTGTTATTGCCTCTGTCTCACCTCATGATATGTTACACTATCTACAAAGATCTGTACAAATGGACCCCAGCTACATCCTCACCTCTGGAAGAATTGTGCTTCATATTCAGTAATGATGTTCTTTTTGTAGCCCCCTATAGAATGATCTATTCGTGTCTCACAGCTTAGATTTTGGGGTTTGTAGCAGTACCAGGGTTCTCCAGTTTTAAGATCAGTGTAGTTGCAGAGTGGTTTCTCATTCAGTGGCATACACAAATTGCACACAGTGGCCTCTGAGATGTTACCAGAACGGAACATGCTTTTAAAAAACACTCTGTCAGGCTGCTCCTTCTGCAGCCTCTTAAGCACCTCCACTGCCTCACTTGGGTGCACCATGGTGATTTCCACATGCACCACACCAATCCACAACAGTGGGAAAAGCACTGTATAATTCCCATTTTGGTGGTCATGCACCTTTCCTGCAACTCCAGCACCCAGTTCAGGTGAATGCAGCCGGGCTATCAGAAAATCTCCACCATGCATTTTAGGCTGGTCCAGGAAGTTATGCATATGAACATTAACCACAAGCTGGTCACCTATGTGTTGCACTGGTGGACCCTGAATCACAAAGTAGCTCTTGGCAGGGTCACTGCTGAGCTCCACAGGCAGGCCTTTCACTAAAGGGCCTGGCCATGTGATAGAATTGAGCAGATCTCTCTCTTCTTTGACTTCTTCTGCAGTGGGTTCCTGGGCAAAATGTTCACAGGTAGTGTGGTTTATGTTTAGCGGCAACAATTTTTCAGAATGCTTAAAGGCTGAGTGGATGGTGTTCTGTATTTTGTAAAAGGTGGACATTAGCTGAATATTCAAATTCTGCAAATGAAAAAAGAAAAAAAAATCAAATCAGCACTCAGAAATCAGAAGAAATTCTTAAAGATTTCAGTTGTTTATTATTATATAACTTTATTTATCATTTAATACAGAATCAGTTATGTGTTTTTATGTTGAATACCTTTTCAGAAAGCATGTACTGAGCATGAATTGTATTCGAAAATGCAGACTGAAGGAGTTATAATTAATAATATAAAGCCATAGAAGAAATATTATTATTATTATTATTATTATTATTATTATTATTATTATTATTATAGCTGTTGTTATGCATTTAATAACATTATTTGTGCAGACAACTTAATAAAGCTATGACATACCAAAGAAAGGACATATGAGGCGATATCAAAAAGTTTTGAGACTAGCTCTGAACTAGCTAAAAAAAAAAAAATCATATATATATATATATATATATATATATATATATATATATATATATATATATATATATATATATATATACAGTGCCCTCCACAATTATTGGCACCCTTGTTTAAGATGTGGTCGTGGACTTCTAAAAATTCTCCTTTTTTTTAAAAACAACATAGAACCCAAATGCAAAAAAAGAGAAAAATCCAACCTTTCATTTAAGTACATAACTTTGGTGGTAAAAAAAAATCACACATTTAGAAAAAAAAAAAAACTTGAAATCATGTGTCCCACAATTATTGGCACCCCTAACAATTCCTCTGAAAAATTTAATTGTTTTTTTTTTTTTAATATATTTTTCTGTAGTTGCTAAGGTTGGTCAGGGTATCTAGGGACTTTTAATTAGTAATTCATGATTTCCTGTTTCCCTGGGGTATAAATATGATGTGACACAGAGGCCTAATTCTCTTACCCATTTGTCAACATGGCAAAGACAAGAGAACACACCATTCAAGTAAGGCAGATGTGTGTCGACCTTCATAAGTCAGGCAATGGCTACAAGAAAATAGCCACTCGCCTTAACTTGCCGGTATCTACAGTCAGAGGAATCATTAAGAAGTTTAAAACAACTGGAACAGTGACAAACAAGGCTGGAAGAGGTCCCAAGTTTATCTTGCCACAACACACAGTGAGGAGGATGGTAAGAGAAGTAAAAAAATTTCCCAAGTTCACCGTCACAGAATTGCATCAAAGAGTGGCATCTTGGGGTCACAGAGTCTCCAAAACAACCATCAGACGCTCTCTACATGCCAACAAGCTGTTTGGGAGGCATGCAAGGAAAAAGCGTTTTCTCACTAACACTCACAAACGTAAACGTCTGGAGTTTGCTAAGCAGTACTGGGACTTCAACTGGGATCGTGTGCTTTGGTCAGATGAGACTAAGATTGAGCTTTTTGGCAACAAACACTCTAAGTGGGTCTGGCGTAAAACAAAAGATGAGTATGCCGAAAAGCACCTCATGCCCACCGTGAAGTATGGTGGAGGATCTGTGATGCTGTGGGCCTGTTTCTCTTCCAAAGGCCCTGGGAACCTTGTTAGGGTGCATGGCATTATGAACGCTTTGAAGTACCAGGATATTTTAAATAAAAACCTGATGGCCTCTGCCAGAAAGCTGAAGATGGGTCGTCATTGGGTCTTTCAGCAGGATAATGATCCAAAACATGTGGCAAAATCTACACAAAAGTGGTTCAGCAGTCACAAACTCAAGGTCCTCCCATGGCCATCTCAGTCCCCAGACCTTAACCCAATCGAAAACCTGTGGGGCGAGCTAAGGAGAAGAGTGCATAAGAGAGGACCCAGGACACTGGATGATCTAGAAAGATTGTGCAAAGAAGAATGGTCAAAAATCCCTCTCTCTGTGTTCTCCAATCTTGTGAAATGTTATAGGAGGAGATTAAGTGCTGTCTTGTTGGCAAAAGGAGGTTGTACAAAGTATTAACATCAGGGGTGCCAATAATTGTGGCACACATGATTTCAATTTTTTTTTTTGCGTGAAAAAAAATTTGCATTGCATTCAAAAATGTGTGATTTTTTTACCACCAAAGTAATGTACTTAAATAAAAGGTTGGATTTTTCTCTTTTTTTGCATTTGGGTTCTATGTTGTTTTAAAAAAAAGGAGAATTTTTTGAAGTCCACGACCACATCTTAAACAGGGGTGCCAATAATTGTGGAGGGCACTGTGTATGTATATATATATATATATATATATATATATATATATATATATATATATATATATATATATATACACACACACATACAGTGGAACCCGGTTATGTCACCGGCCTAGGGGATGCCAAAAAGCGTCGAGATAACCGATGATCGAGATAAACGAAAACCAATATGGCGGCAATATACGTGCTTGAAATTTCTTTATGTACATGATGTACCTGTAATGCAGATAAGGAGGTGGAAGCCGAAGTAAACGCAAACAAAGTTTATTGAGAATACTCAGGAGATAATCCACCAATACTTGTAGCAAAGCAGTAATATCCAGTGGTGCGCTCTGGGAGCGTGGTCCACGAAGTTCTGTGAAAGCAGAGACAGTTTGTGTCGAGAATCCACGGATCCGCGCTATGGAAAGTGTAGCGCTGGGCAGCAACAGATAAATGTGGTACAGACAGCGCGAACATGGAAAACAGCAGAATCGGGGTAATCCGGGGTGCTCTTTGGAATGAAAGCGCAGCTGTTGAGAGAATGCGGAGTCCGAGAAGAAGGGTAGGCAGCGGGATACGTATACGTGATTACATAGACCGACATGTATAAACACATACGATCATACACAAACAATAACAGTCTGTGGGTGTGTGTAGGTGAGGGGCTTAAATAGGAGATGAGATGAGTGAGTGAATGAGAGTCAGGTGTGTGTGATCAGCATGACTGCGAGGACTCTGTGCAGGCGGGGCACGCGTGGGAGAAGAAGCAGGGTGCTTTGGGGAATGCTGGGGTTTGACAGCCGCCGAAAGGGGCATGGCAGGGGATTCCTGACATAACCAACGTTAAGTGGCAAATTTGCCCCCCTTGTGCTCGAGATATTAGGGTTCGGCGACATAAAAGAATCAACATAACTGATTAGAAAATGCTAAGACAAAGCGAGAATTTGGCAGTTCCACTTCCACTATATATATATATATATATATATATATATATATATATATATATATATATATATATATATATATATATATATATACATACACACTATCACCTTCAAAATAGTTCTCTTGCACAGCAATACTGTGCTCCTGTACTGTATTCCTGCCACTTCTGGAATGTGTCCTAGAGTCTTCTTTTCAAAGCGTGTCAAGGACCGTCTGCGATTCGGTGCATTTTGACATGTGCAACTCAAAACACCTGGAACCACTCATTGCAATAGTCCCGTATGTCAAACGTATTTCATGGCAAACATCTCTGTGCCAGATTTTCACAGTTTTATGCAGCATTTCATGTTTGCTCTTTGTTCTAACTCTCTGTCCATGATGAAATCGCAGACGTGGTAACACACATGGTCAGAATAGCACCAGTTAGTAGCATTAAACTTACAATTTTTATACTACCTCGTATAAAAAAAGAATTTGACTATAAAACTCTAGACATGTGCCTAGTAAAGTTTGGAAAGGACTGATTATTAATGTGTGCAATTTCTGTATTCAATTCTGACTGTGTTCAACATTGCCCCATAGTCTATAAGTGCAAAAATGTCCAGTATGATCAATTATTACCTTGTAGTTACAAGGTTATTATTATGTTATATCTGATTAGCAGGGGAAAAAAAAAACAGTTTAAATAAATTTGTACCAAATCACATCGGCTGTCTATGTGGACATTTTGGGCTTTGAATGGTTTGTACTCACCTCCAGAAATGTGATGTTGCTAATGAGCAGTATAAATCCTAATAATGCCAATAGCATAAAGATAAGTGATAATCTGGATATGTGTTTCTTCATGGTTGGGTGCCAGGTAGCCAACAGCAATCTCACTATAAACAACTTTACCAACCTGACAAAGAGAAAATGAAATGAAATACTGCCCTTTATGACTGTATGCTAATGTATACAAAACTATATCTTAGTTGATTAGGAAATTGGAAAGGAAACTCATTACTCATTACCCAAGTAGGTTATAACTTTTTTATACATTTTGAAAATAACAACCAAAATTAGATTTCTATATCACTTCATATCAATCATATTTGACTTTGACTTCTTTGGAGTGCCATGTGTAAGAAGACTAATACTCTGAATACCAGTGTCGTGCTCGTTACAGAAAAATTGTAACTAGTTACAGTTACTCGTTACTTCATTCAAAAAGTAACTCCGTTACTTTGTTGATTACTTACACCAAAAAGTAATGCGTTACTGTTAAAAGTAACTTTTTAGTTACTTTTTTAAAGAAGCTTCTTTAATGTTCCCATTAATGCCCTTTTATGTGTTATGGTTTATACAAACACAAAACTGACTTAAACACAAAGTAATTTTTAAAGACTATTTTATTTAAGTCAGACCAGCACAAACTGAATATATCACAAGGATTTCTGAAATAAATAACATAACAAGCTGAATAATATATTCACAATCAAAAACTAAAGTGGCTTCTGCTGTTGTGTTGAGCTCTTAAAATGTTCCTTTCACAGCTGACGTATGAAAACTATAAACAATGTAGAACACCGGGTTAGCTTCTAGCTACTAGCTTCATCGAGGCATGGAGTTTCTGGAGGTGCTGCTATCGCAGTAGATACGAGCTTCGAACCAGAAAGACACAGCTTACATTTGACTTAAAAGTTTTTGTCTTTATACTCAACTAAAGTGAAATAATGATCATATTTCCACTTTGAGAAACTCGTCTTGCTCTCACCTCGACTCGCCATTACTGCCACACAGACCTGAATAAACAGAGACACGCCCACAGTGCATCTTCTTCGTGTTTACAGTGGTTCATTCACCAATCCTACAATGCGACGCTGCTGTTAGCAGGTTAGGCTGTAGTCTACACTTCAGCCGAAATTCATTCATTAAAAAAAGTAACGGGTAATGCACCATACAGTAACGGTAACGGAGTTACTTTATTATTAAAAGTAACGCGTTACAGTATGTTACTATTTAAAGTAACGCGTTACTGCCTAACACTGCTGAATACCATTGGATACCAGTGAATACATTGAGATAGTGGCAAATTGTTTTTACATTTCAGTGTAAATTTTCAAATATTAAATGCAAACTTAACCTGGCTGCGTCGTGCACCTCGGAGAGCCTGAATTTTCAAATATTAAATAGAAATGTAAATGAACTGAAATGGTTTGTTTATATTTTAATTGACTTTGCACTCACAGAGTTTGCAGCATCAGTCCTTAAAGAGTTCTTAGTTTTACACCATACTGTGCTAGTGTCATGTAATTGAACCAAAGTGAGAATATACCATACTTTTACTGTGTGAACATAAAGCACTAGCACTGTTGGGAATTAAACCGATTCCTCTTAGCATATGGAATGGTAAAGGGACAATTTAATCAATTTTTTCTTTCAATCTCAAGATGGTATTTTCTCCTAATGTCATGAATTGGACATATAAGAAACAGTAGCTTGTATATAGGAATTGATGTGACTTCAAAATTATTTTGTCTAAGACTGTTTCAAAAAAAACATAGTATAGTTTAAAACATGGCAACCCACGACATACACCCTTAGACACAGGGGTCAATTAGCATATGAACAAAAAAGTTAAGTTCAGCATAAATTTAAGATTTTAATATTTAAAATATTTAATGTGTATTCATACAAAAAGTTAAAGTCAGTTGGCATTTCCACACATCCATGTAATAAATCTGATCTGTAATCTCTGTAGTGTCCCCAAATGCACAAATACATTTTTTATAACAGCATTGCATTCTTATTATTTTTAGAAAGCCCAAATAAAAAAAACATCAATAACACTGGCAGTCCCAGCGACAATTAATTATATCCACAATAACTGTCAGCTTAGGCACGGTATAGTGATTTTGCCTTGTATTTTCCAATATAAGTAAGAGAGATAGCCAACTTTAACCCTTGTATGGTGTTCTGTGAGATCAATTTTATTAAAGAAAAATACTACACTGAGTTATTATTTTAATCTGACACTTACTGTCTTGGCTCAGCTAAATTAAACAACATGAACAATCCTGTATAATCCTATATATATATATATATATATATATATATATATATATATATATATATATATATATATATATATATATATATATATATCCTAATAACTAATTTAAACAGGTAACCATGGTAAAAAAAAAATAAAAAATTATTTCTGACCTTTGCTCTGTATGGTCCTTGCACCTTTGTGTGTTTTGTCTGGTTTTATTAAACTCTCTTTCCTTTCTTGTACATGAAACAACAAAAAGCATCAGGCAGCAGCTTAGACAGAGTTGAATTGGCATATTCTGTTTGTTCATGTTGACATGAATGCTTTGGCAGCAGTTACCCGTTTTGAAAACAGCATTGGACTGTGGACTGTGTAGGAGTTTTGGGAATTTGTGATATTAAATTATAAAAAAAAAAGTCCATGTAAGATGAAAATATGGTTTGAGTGAAGCCTTGGTAAAAAAGCACACATGTAGTTTAGGATAAAATGCATATAAAACATGATAGAAGAGAAATACTCATGCACTCATTTTGATTTATTGGGCCCAGCTAACGTGTACAATAGGGTAGAGAGCGATTTCAGTGTTTAACTAACACAGATCATACACACACACACACACACACACACACACACACAACAATCTGTGCAACATTTTTTCCCCGCAAGCCATCAGGCTCCTAAATACACAGAACTGAAATAGAACTCACACACACACACACACACACACACACACACACACGCACGCACACACACACACTCAATTACTCAAATGTGTGTTACCAAACTGTACAACCTGAACTTAACACACACTCATTACTCATTACTCACTCTCAATCCATTCCACCATCATTTATTTATTATTATTATTTATACTTGACCGATTACACAGTTTACCTGCTGTTTTTTGACTGTATTATACTATTTACATGCTGTTTGTTGCACCGCATTGTCTGTTTATATTTACTCTCTTTCAACGGTACTGTATAATCAGAGTATACATTAGGTTTACTGTCGGCGCTATCTTGGGTTGTGTATTTTGTCTTGTGTTGTCTGTCTGTACTGGTTGCACTCAATGCACTTTATGTAGCTTTGTGTTGTGTTGTAGCTCTATGTTGTTGTTTAGTGTAGCACCAGGGTTCTGGAGGAACGTTGTCTCGGTTTTACTGTGTACCACTGTGAATATGTCAGGGATCCACCTGCCACGCCCCCTCCGCGGCTCTCTCACAGAACGGCCTCTAATCTATGGCGAAGGGCGTTGCTCCGCTCCAGGCCTCCGCAGGGGGAGTCGCTTCACCTTTGTTCCTTCCCGACCTTCCCCTGTTCCTTGGCGATGCGGGCCGGTCTGAGCCTTCCCTCTTCCGGGCCCCTTTCTTTGACCCTGGACGGTTGGCGGGGCCCTCCTCGGAGTGCCCTGGCCCCGCTGGCGGAGGCGGGTTTGGGGCATCAGGAGCCGCTCCTTTGGGGGCGTACTGTCAGGGATCCACCTGCTACTTCAAAAGCACCCGTACCAACCTGGCTGCGCCGTGCACCTCAGAGAGCCCGATGGAATTCCTGGCCCGCTTCTCAGGCAAAACGGCCGAGTGAGGCGGATTCCTATAGAGCGTCAGGCTCAGTCAGCCCAATTCTCCACCAAATGAGCCAAGATCGCGTTCCTCATTTCTCTGCTGTCTGGGAAGACTCTCTCTTGGGCCAGCATGATGTGGAGCGCGAATTAGGATGACCTTGGCTCATATACCAGCCTCACCCGGCAAATCATGGGAATGTTCGGGATGGTAACGCCCCCTCAGTTCTGGGAGCGATCCGCTCCAGTGTTCCCCCGAGCGCGCTGCTCCGCTCCAGTGTTTCACCGAGTGGCCACCAAAGGGACATCGTCGCCGGGCCGTGACAGGAACAGAACATTGTCGCCAAATTCCTCCGGATGCGCCGGCGTGCCTCTAAACTCCTCTGAAGGCGATGCCGGGGTCCCAAGTTCCCCTGAGAGTGACGCCACGGCCCTAAACTTCTCCCTAGGGGGCTGGCGTGCTTCAAGACAACTCCGGAAATGCAGTTGAGTCTCAGCGCCGTCACACTCCAAGGTCTCTCAGAAGGTGCTGTCCCGCTTCAAAGCCCCTCCGAAGGTGACATCATGCCTCAAAGCTCCTCCGAAGGCGATGTCACGCTTCCAAGCTCCTCCGAAGGTGATGTCTCGCCTCCAAGTCCCTCTGAGGGCGACGTCTTGCATCCAAGCCAAGGTATCCATCCGCATCCAAGTCAGGGATCCACCTGCCACGCCCTCTCCCCCCCCCCTCTCTCTCAGCTGCTCTCGGCGCTAACCGCCGGCACCTGTCACTCGTTACATTCGCCTTCAAAAGCTCCCGTACCAACTCGACTGGCTGTCAAATCTACTTGATGACTATGGTGAGCGACCTGGTTCCTGACTGCCAGCATTCTCCGCTGGTTCCCACTCCTACTTCCTGTCCTATGGATTACACTTGCTTGCTTGATCATACCTGTTCCGTGGATCATACATGTTCCGTGGATTATACCTGTACAATGGATTGTACCTGTTCAGTGGATTACACTTCCCAATCGGATTATACCATTGTATGGACGCTCGTATGCGCTCTGATTGTGTGCTGTGTCAACATTAAACAGGACAGAGTTACTTCTGCTCCGACTCGCGGTCACCACCCTAACTATATAGTAGAAATGACAATAAAAGCCACTTGACTTGACACACACACACACACACACACACACACACACACACACACACACACACACACAAGGGTAAGGAGCAGTGAGTTTAATGTTCAATTAGCAGAGTGCACACATTTCTCCCCATAGTATGACCATACATACAGATGATTCTCACTTCTTTACAGTATAAGGTTTAACGTAACAGCATGGGGAACAAATAGTCCTTTGGTTAAGATGGCATAGTATTTGGGTGGATTTAGGTACAGTCTTGACAGTGTTTGATTCCATGACCTATAGAATTCCAGCCAGAATATACTAAGAATAGTATACAGTTACCTCTGGTTGTATGATACTAAAACGCATTTTTTGATAAACAATATAGGGCTTGAACTAATTATCAATACCCTAGAGCCATAGGTGGGAAGTGACAAATGCTTCGTTACTGTTCTTAAGTAGATTTTTCTGGTCTCAGTACTTTACTTCACTATTTATTTTTCTGACAACTTTTTACTTTCACTCATTACATTTTTACACAAATATCTGTACTTGCTACTTCTTACATTTTCAAACCAGGCTCATTACTTTAGTTTTAACCTATTTGGTGAGATTATCAATATTTTTTCTTCTCATCACGTGCAGTTTTCTGCACATCAACCAATTTCATGTCATTGTGCAGCTTTTTTTGCCACAGTAAACATTACAAGTGTGAACTGCTCCAAATCCTCTGATGGTAAAACAAATGCTTTTATTTTGGGGGATGGTTGGCTATAGTAGACAGCAAAGCTGAGATGTTGCACTAGAAATAATGCGTTTCCAAAATGTTGAGAGTGTTCTGATGGGTAGCATCACTTCCTGGTTCGGGAACAGCACCATGCAGGACAGACGAGCCCGCCAGGGGGTGGTTCGTTCAGCTGAACGAACCATCCACACCGAGCTCCCTGACCTGCAGGACATCTAAAGCACGCCGGACCAGGGCCAGGAAGGACCTCAGCCATCCCAACAATGGACTCTTTTCTTTGTTACCTTCAGGGAAACGCTTCTGCTTCCTGAAAGCAAACACAGAGAGAATGAGGAGGAACAGGCCATTCAGAGTTTGAACCAGGAAACCCCCAGGATCTGGTCCACTCTCTCCATCATCACACTTTGCACATATTTTTTTTCATATTTATCTTTTCGCACTATGACACTTTAAACTCTGGACTGTCAATTTAGCTCTGGACTTGCACAGCACAATGCACTTTATACATTATACCACACCATACCGCACACGGTCACTTTAAGGACAATCACATAAACCACCTTAAATTTTTACTGTTTACTGATATATCCATACTTTGTATATACACTTTTTTTCTCATATATATCTTTATATATTTTATATTCTTTTATACTTTGTTCCATGGTGGTCGAGTGGTTAGGATGCGGCACTCTCACCACTGCGGCCCGGGTTCGATCCCCGGTCAGGGAACCAACCCCAGCCACTTTAAATGCCGGTCCCAAGCCCGGATAAATTGGGGAGGGTTGTGTTAGGAAGGGCATCAGCGTAAAAACATGTGCCGAATCAAACATGCGGAGGATCCGCTGTGGCGACCCCTAACTGGAGAAGCCGAAATATTATTTTATACTTTATTTACCTGCCTTCATTTTCTTGGTTTATTTTTTTTCTTCCCATCCTATTCCCTCATGCCAGACCATTGTAAAAAGCATTTCACTGCATGTCGTACCCTGTATGTATGTGTATGTGACAAATAAAATTTGATTTGATTTGATTTGTATTTGTGTGATCTGATTTCCTCTGCACCTGAATTAACTACTTAAAGGTTCCAGACATAAGAATTAGAGACAACCCAAAAACCAACCCCTGTCCCATTCCACACTGAAGCTTTTTGTAGATGAATCAGGAACATAAAATAATAAAGTAGTAAACAAAGATAAAGACATTAACTATATTTGTGCAGGGTATGTAAAGTAAGGTGTGGAAGATATCTGTAAACACTAGAGAAAGCTGTTTCTCTAAGACCTAAGATTGTGAAGTGTGAAGTGAGAATTTTAATAAATCATAACACTAAAAATTGTCTATCACTATTAATTCTTCTTCTTCTTCTTTCAGCTGCTCCCATTAGGGGTCGCCTCAGCGGATCATCCGTCTCCATACCACCCTGTCCTCTACAGCTGCCTCTTTCACACCAACTACCTGCATGTCTTCCCTCACCACATCCATGAACCTCCTCTTTGGCCTTCCTCTTTTCCTCCTTCCTGGTGGCTCCATCCTCAGCATTTTTCTACCAATATAACTAATGTTCCTCCTCTGCACATGTCCAAACCGTCTCAATCTCGCTTCCCTCACCTTGTCACTAAAACGTCCTACATGGGCTGTCCCTCTAATAAACTAATTTCTCATCTTGTCCATCCTCGTCACTCCCAACCAAAACCTTAACAACTTCAGCTCTGCTACCTCCAGCTCCACCTCGTGTCTTTTACTCAATGCCACTGTCTCTAAACCGTACAACATCGCAGGTCTCGCCACAGTCCTAGACTTTCCCTTTCATTCTTGCAGATACCCTACTTTCACAAATCACTCCTGTCACTCTTCTCCCCTCATTCCACCCTGCCTGCACTCTTTTCTTCACTTCTCTAACACACTCTCCATTACTTTGCACTGTTGACCCCCAGGTACCTGAACTCCTCCACCTTCTCCACTTCTTCTACATGCAACCGCACCACTCCACTGCCCTTCCTCTCATTCACACCCATGTACTGTGTCTTACTCCTACTGACTTTCATTCCCCTTTTCTCCAGCGCATACCTCCACCTCTCCAGGCTCTTCTTAACCTGCTCACTACGCTCACCACAAATCACAATATCATCTGCAAACATCATAGTCCAGGGAGACTCCTGTCTGAACTCGTCCATCACCACTGCAAACAGGAAAGGGCTCAGGGCCGATCCTTGATGCAGTCCGACCTTCACCTTGAACCAGTCTGTCATTCCCACTGCACACTTCACTGCTGTCACACTGTCCTCATACATGTCCTGCACCACCGTTACATACTTCTCTGACACACTTGACTTCCTCATACAATACCACAACTCCTCTCTTGGCACTCTGTCGTACGCTTTCTCTAAATCCACAAATACGCAATGCAATTCCTTCTGTCCCTCTCTATACTTCTCCATCAACATTCTCAAAGCAAATAAGGCTTCCTCAGCATTAAACCATACTGTTGCTCACAGATAGTCACCTCTTCTCTCAACCTGGCTTCCACTACTCTTTCCCATAACTTCATGGTGTGACTGATCAACTTAATTCCCCTGTAGTTACTGCAGGTCTGCACATTTCCCTTATTCTTAAAGATCGGTACCAGCACACTCCTTCTCCATTCCTCAGGCATCTTCTCACCTTCCAGAACCTTGTTAAACAA
This sequence comes from Silurus lanzhouensis, assembly GCA_039877035.1. Lineage (NCBI taxonomy): Eukaryota > Metazoa > Chordata > Actinopteri > Siluriformes > Siluridae > Silurus > Silurus lanzhouensis. The sequence goes on along the minus strand of JBCEWE010000463.1, from coordinate 9,283,253 downwards.
TCTGGTTAAAAACTCCACTGCCATCTCTCCTAAACATCTTCACGCTTCTACTGGTATGTCATCTGGTCCAACTGACTTGTGATAGAAGGGTATCTGCAAGCGTGGTCCCTTTAATAAACTCGTTTCTAATCCTGTCCATCCTCGTTACTCCCAATGAAAATCTCAACATCTTCAGCTCTGCTACCTCCAGCTCTGCCTCCTGTCTTTTAGTCAATGCCACTGTCTCTAAACCATACAACATGGCAGCTCTCACAAACTTTCCCCCATTCACTCTTGCAGATACCTTTCTATCACAATATTATATAAAATAATAATAACAGTAATAATAGTAGAAAAGTTGGTTTAATAGTAATAGTAAGGTCGGTGTATTGTTGAGTGGCAGGTGCATTGTGCACAGTGTGCAAAACTTCAGTCAGAGTATGGGTGGAACATATTAGAAAATGTCAATAAATGTCAGACAAAAGTATTGATACACATCTGCTGCCTATGTGGTTAAACACCTTGGCTCTGTGGAGGAAACCGAGAGATCGCATGATGTCTTCACTCATCTTGCATAATAGGGTGCATAAAGTTCAGCTATTAATTAGAGTATATAATAACATTTAATATAATTTAGCAATATGCTTCAGTTAACATATAACATTGCTTATATTAGTTTAAATCCAAGCTTAATACATATAACTATTATTCAGCATTAATATAGTATAATACTCAGCTTTGCAGAGAACTCTGTGTAGTTCACAAAAATGAAAATAAAAAAAATATGCTATTATGACCCCTCATAATAGCATCTATATGTTTAGCATACAGCATATAATCAAAATGCTTGTATATGTTCATGTGTATAATGTACATGTAAATGTACATGTTATAAAGGCCAGTGAGCAGATATGGTTAATGGATCAGGTTAGGGCTTAGAAAAAAAACAGCAGTTGTAGAAAATAAGGGGAAAGTCCTGTGGAAAAGGATAAACCAGGATCATCTCCAGTTGCCATTGAAAAAGTTGGGGTATAGTCAGTAGAGAAGGAGTCTGGGGAAAAAAGCTCAATCAGTAGCTTAAGATCACTTTAAGTAGAGGTGTCACTAGTGGCTGATGGAAAATAGAGATGCATATGAGGACCACGCACACAATGGAAGTCCAACGAGGAGACAGAAATAGGAAAATAGAATGGGAAATAGAAAATAGAATAAGCAAGCAACATGCAGGCAATACGCATTAACTATACACAAACAGCATATATGCATATATATTCAAAGCACAAGTAGAAACTTAATCTGTTGCATTGTTATATATATATATATATATATATATATATATATATATATATATATATATATATATATATATACTTTTTTTTTTTTTTAAGGTCACCATCAAGAGATTTTTTATACATGTAAAATAAAATTGCACATAAACAAACTTCCAAGAAAGAGGATTAATTTACCAGAATGTGCGTAAGCAAATTGGTTGAGTATGCAAGCCCTCGTAAAATTATTGGTGTATGTAAATTTTTACCGAGGAGATATTAGAAAAATGTTAGTCACTAGGTGTGGGATATAAAAAGTGAGGGTTTTTTCTATTAACTTTGCACTTGCATGTGAAAGCTGACGTGTGCCATTGCTGTCAAGATGTTTTTCCCCCCAAGAGCTCTATGGGACATGGCTGAATTGACTGAAATAAAGCTGATTTGTTCCTCCTCATCCGCATCTCTATTTTCCATCTATTTTTCCATCAGCTAAAACTGATTTGAATACAGAGCCACTTAACTGATATGTCTACTCGAACCTAGGGTCTGAGTTCCAGAAGGCTATAGATACTGTCCAAGATGGCGGCACGGCAGGAGCTTGCAGCGGCTGCTCCGGACACAAAATGGTGCTTCTTTCACTTTGTAGCCCACCTTACGCAACATATGGACATCGGAGCAACTGATGTCCCTGTGTACCACTAACAAGCACAAGGAACTCAGCAACAACCGCAATAACACAATAAACAATGATCTTCTTACTTACAAAACACTAAATGGTTTAGCTCCCATGTATCTATCCAGTCTTTTAACATGCTACAATCCATCACGGTCCCTGAGATCTCAAAACTCTGGACTTCTAGTAGTTCCTAGAATAGCAAAGTCCAATAAAGGCGGTAGATCATTCCTACATTTAGCTCCTAAACTCTGGAATAGTCTTCCTGACAGTGTTCGGGGCTCAGACACACTCTCTCAGTTTAAGTGAAGATTAAAAACTTATCTTTTTAGCAAAGCCTACACATAACACACATCTCACATCATAACCTTGTGCTCCAGAACATCTGATCACATGCACATTATCAACTTGTGCTGTTAATATCATAAACAGCAGCTACGCTAATTTCTCTCCACTGCTTCTCTTTCTCTCCCTATCCTGAGGCATCCTGAGGTTGCTCCAGCTCCAGTCACGTCCCACCTTATGAAGATTATGGACCTTTAAAGAAGTAGATGCCGAACTCGCAAACATCCCGAACCAGTGCGTACCAGTGCCAATGGGATCCCACTACATGAGTGGAGTTTTAACATTGGACCTCCTGGAGTGTTTAAAGGCTCTGGCATAAAGATGCTGGTGTTGGATCACAAATGTTGAGCTATTTTATGAGTTGCTCAGTAGCTCCTAGTTTTATAACCATAATGACTGTATAAGACTGTAGAAAGAACATTAATTATAATCACACACTCCAGTGCTTATGTTAGTTTTCACTCTCCAGTGTTCTGTATTGTTTAAAGATTTATAATCCAACTCTTGATGAGTTGATGTAACCGCGGCGGTCTGCGTGTTTACATCAACACGGAATGGTGTAAGAACTCTATTGTGCTCGGAGTGTAAATACTACCTTGTGCTAATGCATACTCTATGGGACCATTAGCGAACTACAAAACACACACCCTGATGGATTGTTTATTGTCGCCGGAGATTTCAACCATGCAAATCTCAGGACTGTGCTTCCTAAATTTCATCTGAATGTGGACTTTGCAACCAGAGGAGAAAAAAACATGCTGGATGTTGTTTACACAAACATCCGGGGTGCATACCGGGTGAAGCCCTGTCCCCACCTTGGGTACTCAGACCACATCTCTGTTATGCTGATCCCAGCATACAGACCACTCAGCAGGCGTTCAAGACTAGCTCGAAAAGCAGGTGAGAACCTGGCCAGCAGGATCCATGTCTGCTCTCCAGGACTACTTTGAATGCACTGACTGAGACATGTTCAGGGAAGCTGCAACCAACGGTGATTTCATCAACTTGGAGGAGTACACGTCAACAGTGACCAGCTACATCGGCAAGTGCATTGTTGATGTGACCATCTCCAAGACCATCATTGCACGCTCCAACCAGAAGCTGTGGATGACCGCCAAGGTGCGTGTGCTGCTAAAAACAAGAGACTCCGCCTTCAGAGCAGGGGACAAGACAGCCTTAAAGACAGCAAGGGCCAAACTGTCCCGTGCCATCAGAGAGGTGCGCACATGCCAAATGGCCACTTCAAATGTCCAACAGTTAGGGAATGTCTTCACTGACATCTTCAACACCTACCTGAGCAGCACCACTGTTCCCACGTGCCTCAAGACGACAACCATCGTTCCTGTGCCGAAGAAGTCTACTGTTTCCTGCCTCAATGACTATCTTCCCGTCGCACTCACACCCATCGTGATAAGGTGCTTCGAAGAGCTTGTCATGAGGCACATCAAGACCCAGCTTCCACCCACACTGGACCCCATGCCTTCGCGTATCGTCCAAACCACTCCACGGACGATGCCATCTCCACGACCCTTCATCTGGCCTTCACCAACCTAGACAACAAGGACTCTTATGCACAGATGCTGTAGATAGACTTCAGCTCGACTGGGCCTGAACACCTCTCTCTGTAACTGGATCCTGGACTTCCTGACTGGGAGACCTCAGTCAGTCTGGATTGGAAACAGCATCTCCAGCACCACCACTGTTTGCACACTTACGACTGTGTAGCAATGCACAGCTCAAATCACATTATTAAGTTTGCGGAAGACACGACCGTGGTGAGTCTCATCAGCAAGAACGATGGGTCAGCATACAGAGAGGAGGTGCAACAGTTACCAGCCTGGAGTGGAACCAACAACCTTTCTCTGAACGTTGACAAAACTAAAGAGATGGTTGTTGACTTCAGGAAACAGGAGTGACCATTCTCCACTGATCATTGATGGATCCTCCGTGGAGATAGTCAAGAGCACCAAATTCCTTGGTGTTTACTTGGCAGATAACCTCACCTGGTCACTATACACCAGCTCCATCACCAAAAAAGCCCAGCAGCGTCTCTACTTCCTGAGAAGGCTGAGGAAAGCCCATCTTCCTCCCCCCATCCTGACCATATTCTACAGAGGGATCATTGAGAGCATCTTGAGCAGCTGCATCACTGCCTGGTTTGAGAACTGCACCGTCTCAGATCACAACACCGTAAAGAGTATAGTGAGGACAGCTAAAAAGATCATCAGAGTCTCTCTCCCCTCCATCACATTTACACCACACGCTGCATCCGCAAAGCCAACAGCATCGTGGACGACCCCACATTCGGGCCGTCACATCCAGACTGTGTAAACAGCTTCTTCCCTCAAGCCATCAGGCTTCTTAACAAGGATCTGAACTGAACTCTCTCTCACACACACACACACACACACACACACACACACACACACACACACACGACTTCATTACCATAAACCGTTTACATGCTGTTTTTGCACATCTTTCCTGGACTGCTGCTATTTGCTCTTTTGCACAACATTTTGTTTACATTTTGGCTACTGTTTACTTTGTCACAACAGGCTTACTGGCAGAGCTATTTTGCGTTTTGTCCTGCACTGTCTTGTGTTGTCTTTGCACTGTTCGCACCAGGTTGCACACATGCACTTTATGTGGCGAGGATACTTACTAGTCCTTAGCCCTGTTTTCTGTTTCTGTGATTGTTGTTTAATCGTTCTGGAGGAATGTTGTTTCATTTTACTGTGTACTGCGTTAGCTATATATGGTTGAAATGACAATAAAAGCTTCTTGACATGACTTGATATTGAGATGGTTTGGTCATGTGCAAAGGAGGGACATGGGGTATATAGGTAAAAGAATGCTGAGAATAGAGCAGCCAGGCAAGAGGAAAAGAGAAAGGCCAAGGAGGAGGTTTCGGGATGTGATGAGGGGAGACATGCAGGTGGTGAATTTAAAAGAGCAGATGTAGAGGACAGGATCATACGGAGACAGAGGATCCGCTGTGGCGACCCTTCATAAGAGCAGCTGAAAGAAGAAGATTGCCTTTTTTTTCCCAAATAAAAGTCCACAAAGGTTTCAGGCAACAGTGAGGCATCATTCATGTTTAATTTTTGTTTTTAGATTAATTGAAATCTTGATGCCTGATATGAGCCTCTAGTGGTCAAAAGGCGGCCTCTAGTGGTTAAAACAATATAGACCTTTTCACTCTGGTGTGTGTAACAAATAAGAGTGGCCGAGATACACAGCCTGGACAAAAATGTAAAGTAAAAAATGTTTTTTTTTTTTTTACTTTAAACCTACTTGTTGGAAGATATACCCTGAAGTTGTGGGAGATATATTCCTTTTCAGGAGAGTCAAATCATTTGTCTGCATCAGGCAAAGAAAACAACTAAGGAGATTGTTGAAACTATTGACAAAAAAAAAATCTTCCCTATCATCTGTCTTCTCTTTATCTGTTTGACAGAAAAGGAGGAAAAGAGAAAAAGAGGGAAAAATCATCTAAGCATAGCGTATATTTTTTAAGGGATAAAAAGGAGAATCTTTGCACAGGCAACAATTAATTCTAGTTATTAAATCATGCAATTTGCCTTACTGACATAATGGTTTATAGGAAACTTGGTGCTGATAAACTAATAATATGCCTAGATGGTACAAAACATGTTACTTCAAAATGATAAAATGTTTTTATTGACAGTTTTACAAGATGTTTTCATACATCTATATTTCTCTAACTGGACAGATGTGGGAGAGGATCAGATCAATCATGTTTTCGATGATTAGGAGGGGTGGATGTATGTCATGTGGGAGATGGTGAGCCACTGTCATCTCCCAGGCATCTATCAGCTGCACATGGATTCCTTTGAACATGGCACGCAGCACAGCATCCCTCTGTAGAGAGAACCAGTCACTGTTGAACAGACTGCTCTCTGGGCCAATTTTCTGCAGGTTTGCAGTGCGTATCACCACCACTGTATCTGGCTCTCGGTCCAGGAGCTGCAGCACAGCCCTACGGATGTGCCGTAGGCGCCTTATATATACTTCAATAGGAAAAGTGCTGAAGTGAGACCACACACTCACAAGAACAACTGTGCGTGGCCCACCCTGGATCTTGTCTAGCTCATTTGCTACGTAGCGCAGTTCAGAGGAAAGCACAGAGGTGAAGCGTATGGGTGGTCCATGGCAGCGGTAGCTCACAAGAATATTGTCCCACCTGTCCACAGCCAAGTATGGTCCCGTATTTTTAGGACTGTAAGGGATTAGATGTGTGAGGTCTGCAGAAGAAATCATAAGGAAAAAATTTATCAAACAAAAATGAATGCATGATTTAGATTTAAGATAATAAATGGTAAAGGTTTCTTAAAAAAGCATCAATAATGTAATGGTTTGCTCTTACAAAGAACATCAGAGAGGTACTCGAACCATTGCCGCGCAGTGGAATCTCCAAACATGTAGACATTCTTCCCTCTAAGACAATGTGCTATGGCTGATGAGGTATCAAACTGCCGGGTGACTGAACCATTCAAAGGCCTCCAGGTGTCATGAAAGTAGTAGCCAGCAGAAATGTAATCATTTTTTATTTTAGTTTGTCCTTTGAGGGTAAAAAAGAATCAATACTGCTCACCATAACATAATACACTGCAAAAATCACTATAGGTCATTTGTGTCCATTGTCAAAATTGTGTTAGTTTAGGTATAGGATTTAGATTAGGGTCAGCCAATAATTTTGGAGGGCTTTTAAGTACGATATGAAGCAATGCCTATATAATACATGGTTAATATTCAATCTGGTCCGAGTTGCAGACATTTTGTGTTGATATTCAGATTATCTAAATCCACAATACATTTGATCTTATCTTTGGGATAAACAATATATAAGACATAATAGATTAATTATTAGTTACATTTATGATTCAAATATTTGCATCGAAATGCATTCGAAGGTGTGTATCTACTGCCAGATACACGTACGTAACAAAATGTAATTAGGATTTAGATCAGTACTATGTATTTGGAAAAAGCCCCCCCCCAAAAAAAAGCAGCATACACAGTGTGTATAGTATAAATTCATCACAGTCCATAGTGTATGTACAAGAATTATGTAAAAGCTATAACTGAGCTGGCAGTGATGATAACTAATGGACTGGGTTTTACTGTTTATAGTAAAGAGGAAAACACATCTTCCAAATAAACTCAATAAAATAAAATTTTAATGACTGCAGCATTTTTCTGTGAACTGGTACTGTATGTAATACATTTAATAACTATTCACTAGGCTGACAACTAGATCTTCAGCATATTTACAAATAAAAACACAAATAATAGAATTTCATACTTATATTTATACTTAAAAATTTTAATTACTTTAAAATTGAATGAATTCCATTTAATATAAAACATACCTTTTTTTTCAGGCAATATAGTGACTTTGTCCATCGCAGCTGCAGGTATAGGAATTTTGAGATTTACACCACTGAAAAAAATATGAAATGCATAACTGCTTAGAACACTGTCTGGTAGCCACTGAAAATGTTAATCTTGATTTATGTTGTTTGTTTGTTCATTTAATGGCATTATTTAATCTCTTACAATGTGGACAGTCGAACAACAGGTTGCAATGTTTCCTTTTAACTGAGCCTAAAGACTGGGTTAATACTGTTAATACTGAAATCCAAGAGCCTTTTTTTCCTCTGACTACACCTACAATTTCATTTACTAAAGGATATTTGCTGAATGGGACCACTGTTCATTGTTCAATTGGATCCTAGCTAATAATCAATTGGATCCTAGCTAATACCTCACCTCTGGAAGAATTGTGCTTCATATTCAGTAATGAGGTTCTTTTTGTATCCCCCTTTAGAATGATTGATTCGTGTGTCACAGCCTAGATGTTGGGGTTTGTAGCAGTACCAGGGTTCTCCAGTTTCAGGATCAGTGTAGTTGCAGAGTGGTTTCTCATTCAGTGGTAGACACAAGTTGCACATGGTGGTCTCTGAGATGGTACCTGAGCTGAACACGCTTTTAAAAAACACTCTGTCAGGTTGCTCCTCCTGCAACCTCTTAAGCACCATCACTGCCTCACTCGGGTGCACCATGGTGATTTCAACCCACGCTACACCAGTCCATAACAGTGGGAACATCACTGTATAGGTGCCATCTTGATGGTCATGCACCTTCCCTGCAACCCCAGCACCCAACCTGGGTGAATGGAGTCGGGCTATCAGAAAATCTCCACCATGATCCTTGGGAAGGCCCAAAAAGTTCTGCATATGTACATTGACCAGAAGCTGACCACCTTTGTGTTTTTTTGACGAGCCTAGAATCACAAAGTAGCTCTTGGCAGGGTCACTGCTGAGCTCCACAGGCAGGCCTTGCACCAAGGGGCCTGGCCATGCAATGGAACTGAGCAGATCTCTCTCTTCTTTGGCCTCTTCTGCAGTGGGCTTCTTGCCAAAGTGTGCACAGTAAGTATGGTTTGCACCCAAAGGCCACAAGATTTCAGGAGGCTTAAAGGCTGAGTCGATGCTGCTCTGTATTTGCCGGAAGGTGAACATTAGCTGATCGTTCAGTTCCTACAATCAAAAGGGAAATTTTTAAATCAGGCAAACATTTAAAGGAGCAGTCACAAATTCAGGTTCTAGTGGGCTCCAGTGTAAGGATATACAACTTTCTGGAAATTATATTTAATGCAAGTTAGTGCCAGTGACAATGACTTACTTACAATGAAAACTTTATTTGGATATTTATATTTAATACTTGGTAATTGTACATATAAATTGTAAGATGTCCAATCTTAAAAGCCAAGGTGATGTTAAATGGCCTCTTTTAAAATCTTACCAGCTTAATGTGGATTATTTCTGTATAACAGTTATTAAAATTTTGAATGTATTATATTATTACGTTCTTTGACCCCTCGCGAGTAACAAAAAAAAACGTGAGGTTTTGACTCTGTGACCCTCTGGGACACAGTAACGCAATATTAAATTGATTTAAATGGGTACTGTCAAGGGTAATTGTACATGTATGGTATTGTAAACGCAACAAAAATTGTGAATTACTTGTCATAAATGTATGTAAAGTAGTATTAACTACTTTAAAAGAATAATACAATAATAAAATAGTTTTATTAGTACAAACTGTTTTGAAATGTTATTCCAAACATTTTTCAATGGAGTCATACTAAATATAAGCACCCTTGGATGCAGATAGTTCACTTTAACTACACATTGCGCATCATTTTACACAATAAAAAGAATTCTTTATGATATCTTAACTGTGAATATGGCCCATTCTTTTGAGAACAAACATGTCCCATTCAATATGTGACATATTGAAGAAATGCATTCAGGTTACATGTAGAATGAATCATTGGAAACTCCTCCTGTACTCACCTCCATAAACATGATGAGAATCAAAAGTAAAAATCCTGATACTGCCAATAGAATAAAGATGAACAGAGATCTGGGTATTTGCCCATCCATGGCTGGGTTCCAAGTTCATAGCATACAGTGCCTGTTAACCATCAGCAAATCTCACAGAGGACAGCTGGAACAAAATAAAAGAGCAAATGACATAAAACACAAATTAATGTTGCTTTGCCTTCATAACTGTTAATATGATTAGTAATTTGGCAGCGTTATTCACTACCTATTACATTTCAAAATGTCTGTATTACATAAATATTTAGCTACTACTAATATGGAGTCTCTGTATAAATTTAATACACCTCCGACAGCAGCTTCAAATTATTCTTACATTAAAAGTTTTTACACTTGGATTTTGGTTCTATATATTATTGAAGATTAAAGAGTTCAAGCTTTACATGCCATGATCAGTTCACAAATAGACAACCTGTGCAAGCTAAATGCAACTTTAGCAGAGGTGTCAATTGTTTTTGAAGAAATAAAAAGGATTAGGGATGTTTTCACTCTCTGTGATGCTGTGGATGGACCCAGATTACATTCTACAAAAGAGGTTATGCCTAAGCCTCACCCATTCTTCATTAGATGTTCTGAAATGGATTTAGTAAAACCGTACCGAAGAAGTGTATCAGAATAATGATAATCCCACCATACAATGTCTGTGCTTATATGATTTCTGTTGCAACTGGAGTTAGTGAGTGAGGCAATCTGGTTAAATTTGAGGGTCGCATAGATTCCACTCAATATCAGCAAATTCTTGAGAATAATGTTGAGGAATCAGTCACAAAGTTGACGTTACGCTGGGGCTGGATATTTCAACAAGACAACGACCCAAAACATTGCTCAAAATCTACTCGGGCATTTATGCAGAGGAACAAGTACAATGTTCTGGAATGGCCATCCCAGTCTCCAGACCTGAATGTCATTTAACATCTGTGGGGTGATTTGAAGCGGGCTGTCCATGCAACCATCAAACCTAACTAAACTGAAGATGGTTGAAAATACATACATCCAGAATCCAGACACTCATTACAGGCTATAGGAAGCGTCTAGAGGCTGTTATTTCTGCTAAAGGAGGCTCTGCTTCCTGTTTGCAGGAAACAAAGCATGGAGCTGATGAATTACTTGAATGAGAAAGACAGGCAGGCAGACATACAGTCATATTGATATAAAACATTATTAAACACAGAGAGAAATTCCCATGTTGGCTTGTGTTGTGGGGGAATTGCATGGCTGTCTCTCTGTGTGCCTATTTTACCCATCTGCCCTCTCTTGTCAAAGACACTAACACATAGAACCACAAATCTAGCCTTCACCTGTAGGTTAAATTGGCTTCTTAACAAGCCAGTAAGTTACTTTATCTCTATTCCCAGTATCAATGAGTGACTTTTAAATTTTTTTTTTTTAACCAATGTCACTTTACTTTCATGACTTTGTTAAACTCATCTTTCTTTTCCCACTCATGTTTTACTTTACTTTATTGCATTCTTTGTACAGAATCTATTCTATATCTATTCAACCTTCTTTTATTTTAAACCATCCCTCAACCTTTTTAGCAGTTTGTCTGAAATGAATTTTGGACTAAAAAACAAGAAAATCTGGATTAAAAAAAGAAAATGAATGACTTACCAGATCAGAGAAGCTTGTAAAACCTGTTTGTGGAAGCTGCATGTGAGTAGATTTAAAACGTTGCTCCTTTACAGCACAGCTGACTTGTAGCAAACTATATAAGCGCACACGTTATACAATGTATATAAATTGTGAATGTTTACACAATTAAAGTAATGGACCCCTGAATGGCATATAAAAACTTTCGCCCCATCCTCCGTGGAATCCTGACCCTGACGCTGCCACTCCCCTCCTAAACAACTACCTGACATTAGATCTCTTCCTTAGTTCCACCTGAGAAGACCCACTTCCTTGAATTCCAGGAAATTGCGTCATTTAGTTTGAGCAGAATGTATTATGGCCGGAGTTACACCAGATTCTGTGACCATCATATGTTGTGACCATAGAGGGCGCTGTTGCTAAAATGCATCTTAAAATAGATCGTCTAGAGCAGAGGTCACCTTTTTGAAACTGAGAGTTACTTCTTGGTTTAATGTGAAGGGCTACCAGTTTGATACACACAGTTTTCAGTTTTGAAATAAAAAATTTGCTTAATTTACCTTTTTTTATGTTATTATTAATAATTAATGATATTTATCTGTGTGAAGACACTGATCATGTTAATGATTTCTCATTATTAATATCAATAATGATTTAACAAAGTAGAATTTTTAGAAAAGGTCCACGGGCTACCTCGTTGGTGACCCTGGTCTAGAGACTCTGGTGATCACTCTGGTGATGCCTATCCCTCTCTGTATTATGCAGTGTACACAGAGAAACATCTAATTAGATCAATGTATATATTTTGTATCTGCGACACGTGAAATAGCTCCGAAATCAATTCAGTTAAACGCTTAATTGTATATTTTTTGTGCTTTCGATACGGTTTGGTTATGCTTTTACAAGGTAAAATGTATAATTATTTGCGGAAATCCATTTGCCATATTACTTATAACAGGGGTGGCCAACCCGTGGCTCTTTGCCTGGTTTTATGCGGCTTTTACGTTCATATCGAAGTTTGTGTTTTTTTATGTGCGTGTTCGCTTCACTTGAGTTCAATACGGTATTTTTAAGACTTAAATAATCTTGCCCCTAATAGGAAACTTTGCGGTATTTTCATCTCACGCACATGCGCATTTGACGAAAATACCGTATTGAACTCAAGCGAAGCGAACACGCACATAAAAAACCCCCACAAACTTCCATATGCAAATTGTTTACTTACATTTTAAGTAAACAGTTTGTGTCAAGTTCGCTCTCAAAATGGCAGGAAAAAATGCCCAGCAAAAGGAAAATATGAAGATGAACACAGGACATTTTTAAAAGAGTGGGAGTTTATGTTTATTACGTTGAACGTAATGGCAAGTCATTCTACCCTATATCAGGCGTCATTAGCGCATTTCAAATCTTCAGCACCACTTCAGCTCACTCCATGCTAACATCAACCAGGAATTTCCAAAAGGGACTGAACTTCACAAGCACAAGTTGGTCACTTTGAAAAGTCAGGCAGAAAAGCAGATACAGTTTTCCCAAAAATTGAGCTTTAAATTTGGCTTGGAAAATTAAATTTGGCTTGGAACATTGCACAAGCTAAAAAGCCATACAATAAAGGGGAGTTCGTTAAATAATGCCTCAGTGACGTTGTTGAAATCTTGTCTTTTGAAAACAACAAACTAAAACGCATTGTATCAGACGTCCAATTGTCCCGCCACACAGTTGAACACAGAATATGGGACATTAACACGGCTATTGAATCACAGTTGCACTCTGACCTGGAATGCCAGAAGTCCCACTAAGCAACATGCATAGTAAAAGAAAAACGCTATTGTAAATTATTATATTTTTGATTGTGGACTTGGCTGAACTGAGTGTGTGTGTGTGTGTGTGTGTGTGTGTGTGTGTGTGTGTGTGTGTGTGTGTGTGTGTGAGAGAGAGGAAGGGATGGGTGGTGTTCATGTGTGCCCATGTGTATGATGTGGCTCTTTGCGGTAACACAGTAAAAAATGTGGCTCTTGGTCTCTGACTGGTTGGCAACCCCTGTCCTATAACATGCTTTTACTGGTGTTGAGCACAGTTTTACATGCCAGAAACGCTTTAATCATATATATATGATTCTAATACAATTTTAAAATTTAATATATTTTATATTATTAAACTTTTAATGTTTTAACTGAACATTATATGGTACTTCACATTTTCTGTACCTGAAGGAAGTTCACTTAAAAAATTATAATTGAAATGTATAAATCTTGGCTTTGTGCATTTCAGAGATTTGCAATGGATGATAATGTTTGCATATTTTGCAATAAAAATAAAATTACTGATCGTCTTTTTCTTTCTTGTAAATTTGTAACAGAGTTTTGGGATCAAAAAAATTTTTCCTTTCAAAAAGATCTTAGCATTCATCTACTTATGCATGTATGTATTATGTATGTTGTCTTTTTTCATTCACGTTCTTCATTCATTTATTTCTTCTGGAGTATGTAAAACTGTGGAGGAAGAATTTTCTTAATGAGTGTGCATTTCTTTGTGCAAACAGGTGATGCTAAACCTTATCTCAAAAGTATCCTCTTTTTTTGTCAATTTTGCAATTACTTTAAAGCAGCCTCGTCTCATGATAATTTATTGTAATGTACGTATTTAGTCACCTTCCATTTCAAACACTATAGCCTGTCCTTATTTTTTTAAATAAGCTTGGATTCTTGGATAATTTAAAATAATTCATGCCTCAGATGCTACAGGATAGTTTAGTGCAGAACCAATAGCAGAGTGAAAAGCTATTTTTTTGCTATTTATTTTTTTATCCTAACCCCAGGTAAAGCATACCATGACATATCGGATATAACATACCAGCCTTTAAAGATGTAAAAATGTTAATTGGTCAAATTTGCTTCTAAGACAAATACTGTAAATGTCAGTTCCAAAGAGTTGTACAAGACTGCGACGCTAGATGGCGGTATAAATGTACTATAATTTCTATATTTATCAAAACATTTAAAGTAAGTAATATAATAATAATAATCACCATCGTTATATTTAAAATATATTAATAAGTATGCACGAATTACTTCTTCATGAAGAATTAAACACGCTGGGCAATTTAACAGGTTAGGAAGTTAAATAGTTACAAACAGGTAGCATAGCTTTGTTATTAATGCAGACTAGGCAAATTGCCTCATCAGACCACATCATTTTCCTTTTTTTCCTTCTTTTTGCTATACAGTTGCTATTTTATAAAGCAAATATGTAGGTGTACAATAACATTATATATATATATATATATATATATATATATATATATATATATATATATATATATATATATATATTATATAATATATATGGGTAAATATTACAGCTAAGAAGATGCAAATATTGTTCAAAAGATGGAAAAAGGATGCAAGGAAGTTATTAAATATGTACCAGTTAAGATTAGTTTTTAAGCTATTCTGTTCTTGTGCATATGCCATATATAGCTTTGAGATTTCAACTTTTTAGACAGATTGATTCAAGTAAGATCTGGGATTGGTAACTCAGTCAGTAGTGTGAGTGGCGCATGCAGTTATTTTAGACAGTGACGCAGATCTCAGATGCAAATCTCATATATTCAGTGTACCTGGACTGATCATGAGCTCAGGTCTATGGAGGGGATTGTGTCCATGTTCTTTCTGTGTGGGTTCCCTCCTTATTCCCTGGTTTTCTCCCACCTCCCAAAGAAATCGCCTGTATGTGGATTGGCTATGCTAAAATCAGAATTGTTCTTGTACCACTCCCACTGTTGTTCCTGAGGCAGAACACAGATCCTATTAGACATTGACTAGGATAAAACTATTAATAAATGTATGAATGAGTAAATAAAGGAAGGAATTAGTTCAATTTCAAATCAATTTTATTTGTATCAGAATTTTAACAGTTTGTCCTGAAACTGCTTTACAGAGATCAAGCTATAAAATATAATATTTATAATAAGCTGTAATATATTTTATAAAATATAAGTTTAGTGACTAAGTTTATGCCTAAAGAGCAAGCCAGTGGTGACAGAGACAAGGAAAAGCTCTGAGGTGGTAAAAGAAATCTCGAGAAACCTTTATAATAGTGTTTATTATTCTGTTTGGGTATGGGGGTTGGATGCAGAACTGAATGAATGATTGAATGAATGAATGAATATTGGAAAAGCAGAACATAATGTAATCCATACAGAAACTATGAGCAGAACAATGACTCATAACGTGATTTTATTGTGAGCAAACAAAAGATAAATGCATGACCATTTAACCTCGTAATACCAACTGTTAATATTGCGTAACAGGATAACTTTTGTTTTTGACATACCAATAAACGTTGGAGTATACATTCACACTGGATTCTGTATCCCCTCTAGTCATAGGTGACTCATTGGGCGGTGTTCGACGGTGAAACGAACAGAAGATCTGGTGAGGTTGCTGAAACGTGCGCACATTGTCTCCAGACGTTTGGAGTTATTCTGGGAGAGCTAATTACCCTGCGTGCCGCGCATGCGCCCTCGCCATTAATCGCGCCGTTTGGAGGCCGGGGCGCGGTGAATTCACCTGCGGCGGAGAGCGGGTTGTCCCACACTGAATCTCGCCCAATTAAAAACCAGTGCCAGTGACCAACTTCCGGAAAGAACAGCCACGCCGTGCGTACACTGCTACACGTAGAGTGCTGTAGGTAATAGTCACGAAACATGTGCGTAATTGTATCAGTTGAACTTTTGTGTTGTGCGGGTTTTTTTGGATTACGGTTCCCGAAGAATTTGGACGCCGTTTTGCGCCACTGAAGCGCTGCTTTTGCGCCGAGTGACCGAGGAAGGTTTACCCCCTAGGACGGAGCGCGTTCCGCGTTCACAAAGGCGATCCCGTGGGAAAATCCTAAGAGCCTCTTTAAAGATGCGAAAAGAAAAAGGAGCCTCTCGTCTTTTCAT
Organism: Silurus lanzhouensis; assembly: GCA_039877035.1. Taxonomy (NCBI): domain Eukaryota; kingdom Metazoa; phylum Chordata; class Actinopteri; order Siluriformes; family Siluridae; genus Silurus; species Silurus lanzhouensis. The sequence continues at coordinate 9,267,023 of JBCEWE010000463.1, read as the reverse complement.
TTCGTTCATGGCGCTGGGTGAGTTGATTTGCTACTCACTGAATTGCACTCCTTTTGTCTTATTTGTGTACAAAGTTCTTATTTCATAGTGAAAACACATCTCACCTCTCTCAAACGTGTTTAAAAAGCCAGGGTTATATCCATGAGTTACACTTACTACATATCTCTTACTACTAGCAACTAAATATCTTGGATAAGACAAAAAATATATATACAATGTTCTCGGTGTCTGAATGAAGTGTTTTGGGAGGAAGCCAGGATTATTTGAAGAAGCCGCAATCTCTGTTTAACTTTACAATGTAATTAAATATTCATTTCAAAGTATCAGTTTCTTTGGATATCTGGATTATTATTATTATTACTATTATAAGTAATGACTTAATAGCAATACAGTAGCAACAATGTTTTTTTAACACATCAACTACTACTTCCTTGAGCTTCCCTTTTATTTACCAGAAAACAAACAGCCTGGAAAAAAAAAACACATTTGATTACATTTACACCAGAGTAAATCTGTACAAAAGATCTTTTGCATTATAGTCTCATTGAACCTTTTGGTTTTACTTTGGTCTTTACTGATAAGTAAATAAGTGTATGTGGCATTTAGGTTGGGGGGGGGTATTAATAGTTAACTCTAAGAAACAGGAACTGGAAGAAACTGTTCCAGTAAATAAAAATGTAAGTCTGAAGAACTAATCTGATAATTTCTCTGACTTTATTTGGCTAAAGTGGTGTTAATTGTCATGTTTCTTTGCTTATCTTTACTTATCTGCTCTCTTCGGCTTGAAACTTGCCATCAGTACATGTGGAGGCAAGCCTTTGCATGTCCGCTGTCTCTGCTTGCTTCTGTTTCATTACCTTTTTATTTGTTTAGTTTTTTGCTTTTGTTTCTTCTTTTCAGAAACAGTCTCCGGGTTATTACGATCTTGCTCGGTCCTTGATTTATTTGAGTTTGACTCTGCTGCTTTCTCGGCTGTCTGCGTTTGTTTATAACTACACCATGGAAAAAATCTAAACATTTATTATGCTAGCGTGTTTCCTGATTCGGTCATTAGAGCAGGACAAGGACCAAATAAAGGCTGGATACAATTAACATGTCCATAGATGGTGTGTGTTTTTATATTGACATTGAAATAGTGCCTCTTGATTCTGGTACCTTGCCGAAGTGCCAGCTACGAGGCCTTGTTATACGGTGTGCTAATAGTTGTAACAGTTTTTGCTTGTTGGTATCAATCTCTTATCATTAATTCGAAGTAAAGTTTTTACGTTTACCAACGAATAGGGTAGTACACCTGTGTAACTTTTAATGAAATGTCTAATTCATTTCATCCACGTCATCAAAATCAAATCAAATCATCCTCCCCCTGTACTGTACAGAGGCTTAGGGCTTGACTAGGTGCAGTTCATCCTGATTCGTCCTGACAGTATTGGCAGTTGCTTATCAATTCTCCCCTATTTTTCACTTTCTTTTAGCCTATATGGAATGATATCATTATTAACCTACTTAAATATCCCTAGTTTTGATGGCTGTAGCAAATCTACAACAACTAAAGATGGAGAACCGCATCACTGTGCAAATGCATTTTTCTCTCAGATTTCTTCCTGAACATATGTTATGTGTAATAGTTGTTTAAAATGGCAGAAAATGTCACTATAGAGCTATATTAGATTGGAATGTTTTTTTTCCCACTGTTAATGCATAATACATGTAGGTAAGGACAACTGAAAGATGGCAACAGCGAGATAAAAGGCAAATGATATAACTTATTTCCATAACTCTGTTTCAGCTGTGCTGTGTGAGAGCAGGGTGGTGAAAGTGCCCACTGGTCCACTGGTGCGTGTCGAGGGCCAGACTGTGTCGATTCGTTGTGATGTGTCGGAGTATGAGGGGCCGCCTGAACAGGACTTTGAATGGACACTGGTGCAGGAAAGGGAAATCAATCTCGTCTCCACTTTCGATCAGATGTTCACAGATGCATCGATGAAAGACCGTGTGAACAGTGGTGATATTGGTATTACAAAACTGGCAAATAATGCAGTAGAGCTGACAATTAAAAAGGCCAGGGCATCAGACAGCGCCACCTATCGATGCAGCACACCCAGCACCGATTCAGTCATCAAAGGGAACTACTTTGCGGAGGTGGAACTTAAAGGTGGGTTGTTGTATTGTTTTGTTTTTGCATTGCTGTTCCTAATGAAGATATTTATAAATCTTAAAAATCAAATGGGGTCAGTGGTTCCATTAAAAATAAAAACAAGGATTACATAAAAATAAATACAACTAACTATATGTAATGTTTACAGGAAATATATTCATTTGTTCTTATTGAGTCAGTTTTTTCCCCAATGACTGCTTTTGGATTTGTTAGCTAATTGTAGGGATTGGGAAAGTGACTACAGGAAATTGCATGGAGTTTTCATTCCAGCTGCATGACTGAGCTTAGCCTAGGACATCATTACATTAGGGCTTGGGTAGATGTTGAAACTGAGTTTCAGGATGGGAGCATTACTAAATATGATTCCATATCGATATACAATTGTTACATAGAAAGTTGACAACATACATTGTGATGAGACATCTCGGGATGAGTATCTCCTGAGCAACAATCTGAAACTATAAAAATAGCACACTGGTTTTTCTAAATAAAAATTAACAAGGATTTTTCATGCTATAATATTCCTACTTATTTGGTAAACATGGTCAAGTTTCGGAAATGTTTTTCCAGTGAAGTTATTAATGTTATTAGTTCATTGTGTGACTTTGTATAGTCTAACAGACATTTAATCTGTTTTAAAGCTATAAATGAATTGTAATTCTTTTTTTGTACAGTTATTGGTGACTCTTTAAAAGTGACTCCAGCGATTTCTCAGCCGACAGTCTCGGAAGGCGAGTCAGTGAATCTGCAGTGCAACATCAAACGGTCTTTCTCAGCATACACTTCCCTGTCTGTCACTTGGTCTATTAGAAAAGGGGCTGCACCATTGGAAGAGCTCTTGACATTTGGACCAGATGATCAAATGAAGTTGGGACAAAACTTTGCCCAGCGTTATGCAGATGGTGAACTTATCTTGGGGCTCTCTGGCGGTGGCAATTATAGCTTGAATCTGAAGGGGCTAAAACCAATGGATCAGGGTGCGTATGTATGTACAGGCAGAGAGTGGACAAGGCAGCCCAGGGGAGAGAAGGGCTGGCAGAAAATTCTAGAAAGGAGTGAAGAAATGGGGAATGTTTCAGTCACACCCTTAGGTGAGTAACACAGTGGGCTATTTTTTTCCACCAATGTTTGAACTGAAAAGACAAATTAACAAAAAATACGGCATATATATATATATATATATATATTATATATATATATATGAGTGTATATAGTGTATATGTATGAAGGTATATATACGATATATAATGTGTGTGTGATATCTAAATTACAAATTGATTGGGTTGGTTTGTTTTTTTTAATGGTTATTGCTATGCAAATAGAACAGCAAGTTTCATTGAATGATTGTTTTGTTTTGTGTCTGCTGTCTACATTTTGTGGAATGTGTTGGTGTGATCTACAGTGCCAAATAGCTTCTGATTTAAATCTAAAATGATTTCTAGGACTAAGTCAAGAGCCCATTGTATAATTTTTAATTATGAAGCACAACATGACCTTTTCATAGCATTTTATTAAAAACTCCCCTGCATTTACAGGCATTTCATTCAGTTCAGACCAAAGCAGTGTTAAGGGAGAATCACCCAGTGTTCACAAAGATCTTGTCTTAATAAATTACATTTAGGCATTATCTCTTATTCATATAATATTTGTATCTCTAGCTATGATCTTTATAATTGAGTTGGTTCTCTGTTGCTTTAGCCCAGTCCTTGGTGATTACTCTGGAGAACAATGCTACACTCAGCATAAAGGACACTCTAAACCTGACCTGCTCAGTAGCTGCTAAAGGCTTGCATTCTCTTGGCATGGAGGTGGTATGGCTGGTTAAGGGATTTACCGACTCGGACAACCAGCGAGTGCTGCTCCATGTTGGACGTGATGGCCAAGTGCTGAGTGGGTCTGAGCTTGTGGGCATGAGTCGGATTCAGCCAGGCACCTTCAGGCTTCTCTTACCCAATTTGCAGCCCTCAGACTCCGGCTTGTACTCGTGCCAAGTGAAATTCTGGTTGCCTCAGGGCACTGGGGGATGGTATAAGGCCGCTGAGAAAACCTCTGATCCTATCCAAGTCCGGGTAACACAGCTTGGTAAGAATAATTCTGTTTTTTGTGTTTTTCTTTCCAGATTTAGCTTGTTCTTAGCTTGTTTTTGCTTCCCTCTGTCTCAAAAATCCTGTTATTCCTATTCCTGTTTTTTGACTTGTTCCAGCATTTTGTCTACAACACTCACTGGATTGTGTTTTACCTCATACACAGTGATCTTCTCCCATGCATTTCTACTTTCTGTGGCTTAAAAACTAAAAAAAACCTGGGCATATATTTGCAAGTTTCATGACTTGTCTCACCAGTGAGTTGTTTAAATCTTAGTCACTATAGAAATAAACCTGTTAGACCTCTTGTGGATTTCACAAAATAGGAGAACACGTGATTATGCAGTGTTTGGTGTTTGTCAGATCTTTTGTTTTGAGTAAAATGGAGTGCCATTTGTTAATAGTACTGCAAAGTGAACTACATACATATAGTTTGGATCCTTTGCACTGTGTAAAAGAATGTCTTGCATGCGATACACCGTGTTGATTTTTTTTTTTACATTTGAAAAACAGTCTTGTATAACGTTTGTTGTCCACCTTGTGTCGTTATTCTGTAAACTGCCTGGAGCTGCAGAAACTCCCAAGTATTTCCAAGAAGTTCCTTTCGTTTTCCCTCTAAAAAGCTGTAGCCGTCGTAAATATCCACTTCGTAGAACGTTCTTTTATATATTTATTTCGATAAAATGTTCAGCGGCCAGCTTGCAGTATAGTGCACCTGTGTTTTGCGAAAGAATTCAAGTTTTATAAACTTTAGTGTAGATATTGAAAATGTGTTCTCATATTACTATGATATGCATCGAATTTATTTTATTTATTTATTTATTTTATTTATTTATCGATATTTATTTTTATGTTGGGTTTGATTTCAGTGCTATCACTTCACGCTCTGGAAGGCAGCAACACCAGTTATATGACTTTTAAACAAATTTCCAATTTGATAAAATTTTAATAAAATGATGCTTAGTTAGTCAAATTTTAAATTTTTTTTACTTTGTGTTCAATAAGAATTTGACTTCATATTCTTATCCTGTACTGTTTCTCTGTGTGATCCTAGTCCTGATGAGCCTTTGCTTATTGTAGCTCATTACCCTTTGTACATTTCTTTCTTTTGGACACCTACCTGTGGTCAAATTTAGAGGAAGAAACAGTACAGCTGTGGCCTGTGGGCTGTTCCTCTTCCTATTTAGAAAAGGAAGTAACGTGCTGCAGTAGTTCCTTCTCAGACCAAAGTGTTCATTAGTGTCTGTGTGCTGAATGCTCTTTAAATATCATATAGTAGGTATAATCATAGTTTTTGTTCGTAATTCCATGAAGTTAAGTTTTACATTTACGGAGGTCTGGCTGTTCCTGTGAATGTGCAGAGACTGAACAGCGAGACCTGGAGCAAGAATGAATGTAAATCCTTTGTAATATTCTTCCAACATTAGGCGGTTTGATTACAGGTCGCATGTAAAGCACCACCCACCTTTCTTATTGCAATGGCATGCCAGATAAGCGGATGTGGACTTTTGTCAAGATATGAATTTAGCAGGGTTCTGCTTTTTACTAATATTCAGTGAATGTTTCTTATTTCTCTGTATCGCAGAACCAGATTTTAAGGTGGGTCTCACAGCCTCTAAGATCCCCCAGTTCACAAATGATCCCACTGAGCTGCTTTGTGAGGTGACTGACCTACTGAACATGCAGGATGGGGGACTAGCTGTCACCTGGTCCTATGCTAATATGCCGGAAGGCACATCTCAAACTGTAACCAATATCGCGTCCATTGATTATCAAGGGGTACTAGTGCCAGGAGACTTGTATCGGCAGCGGCTGGTTAATGGACTTATAGCAGTGACTCGCAGCAGTCTGAGCACCTTCAGCCTGCAACTGCTGCACATTCAGGATAAGGACAAGGGCTTTTACTCCTGCAGTGTGGCTGCCTGGACCCGTGGCCACCAGGGAGATTGGAACAAGGCCAAAGAGCTCAAGTCCATTCCAGTCGAAGTCCAGTGGTCCTCAAAGAGTAAGCAGAAAGCTCCCTTATTCTATCTTTGTGTAGTTGACCATTTCAGACACGCTCATTTTAAAGTTTCTGATGTTAAAATTATTTATTGACATGATTAAATTGTGAATAAACTATGCTTGGTTCAGTTCATAGTTTTGTTTGATATCTGTGGAATAAAACAACTTTTAGATTTTTGGCAACTATACAAATGTTTTGTTTCTGCATTTTTGGGTCCTTATTTGCTTATTCATTCGTCACTGCTACAAGTTCATTCAAATCACCAAGGTCACAGTAGTCAACATGAAAGCAGATGATGCATGTTATGACCTCTGTTTCATGATGAAATCATTAATGAATATAAGAAGTTTTGAATGTAGAAAAAATTAGGTCTGGTTGACAAATCTTTGGATACACAAAGATCTTTCTGTTGGAGAGTGGACAATATCCACTTTTCATTCCACTAAGCCTCAGATTCCAGTTCCGTGGAGTAACACGGTCAATAATTTCTAGTAGTGGTGGTTAATTTGAATTACTTGAGGCTTGTTGGCATGTTAGCAGTCGGTTTGATTTTTGACTGTACTTTAATTTAGAACACACATGGAATGTTTTGGAGTTAACATTTAAACCTTTTGTTTGCAGCACCAGTGCTCAGTGTGACAGCTGCTCAAGCAGGAGGTGCCATGACAGGCGGCTCCACATTTGAATTGAGATGCGAGGTGACTGGCCAAAACATACAAAACCCCAGCTATTCGGTGCTCATTCGCTTCCAAGAGACGGAGAGTGGAAAGTCACGGAAAGTTCTGTCGCTGAGTGCTGAATCCATACTGCAGCTGGAGGAAGGAATTGTGCCCAGCCGTGCTGATCGCATGGCTCTGGATAAGATTGGCCTATTAGAGTATAGCTTCCGTCTGAATGGGGCTCGAGTCTCTGACCGAGGCTTCTACTACTGTGATGTGACAGCCTGGACACGTGATCAGAGCAACACACTGAACAGAGGAGTCAGTGCCGAATCCAAAAAAATACAGCTTGCCTTTGCTGATACAGGTATCACCATGCAATTTACATTTAGACCAGTTGTGACTGTGTGAGGGTTACTGGTATTTATAGTTTATATAGTTCTTTGTTTATTGTTGGTCTCATTGTCCTGATTAGCCCTAGATAGGAACTCCCTCAGGGTAAATATCACCTGCTGTTTATATAGCCCTTCAGTCTTTTTCTGTGTGTGTCTGTATGTCCTGTTGGGTAAAGACTGTATACTTTAGCTGTTAAGTGGGGCAAGGACAGAGTGATAAATGTCTTGTCTCAAAAGATGTCTTAAAAAGGTTTAGAAATACCATCTTACAGTTTTCTCCATTACATCACTAATCTGACTGTTTAATTTCCTTAGAATAAGTCAGTAAGCAAGCATGTGGCCTTAAAATCTGTGTTCTCCTCCATTTCCCTCACAGGTCCAGTATTTAATGTGTCTACTTATTCAGACAGTATTCAGGTGTTGCCAGGGGAAACAGTCAAACTTAAGTGCATCATGTCTGTACAAGGGGCCACATCTAACACAGGCAAGTAGATTTGGTCATTTGTATTGTGAGAAATATGTCCAAAGCTCCTAAGAAAACAAATATCAAATGTCTGAAAGTAGAGAGATTTGTTTGTCTTCAGCAAGTAGCTATACTTGGTATATTAGCAAAAGAAGATTTGCTCAGAATTAAAGCAAGTAGAGGTAATATATATTTTTTAGTACAAATGATTGGGGTAGAAATAGTAAATTTATCAGTATGTTAAAGATTTACCATGAAAATAAAATTGGACTAGGTTCTTACAGCTTATCACAGATTTAGATCTTTTTTTTTTTCCTAGGGTATTTTGTACATTTATATTGGAATAGATTTGTGGAGGGTTGCTTCTCTAGGTTTTATTCAAATAAGACATTGCATATGTCTTATTTAAGTTGTGCTGTTGGAGCATATTTACAGAAGGCTCATTGTTGAAGGATATTGCGTTGCTAAGTAATACAAAGCGATTCTCTTTCCCTTCTTAGTGACACCAGTTTTGTCAGACTGTGTACTCCTTTTCCCACTTCTTAGGACAAATGATCTATCTATTATTTTAAGGTTATTTTTAGATCATTTGTTCATTTTATACATAACATTGATTCACATCGTGCTTTTTTTTTGGTTGTGCAGTTTTGTTTCAGCAGTATTAAAAAAACTTATGTAATTATATAATCTACAAATTATATTATAACTGCTTTTTTTTTTTTATGTGCTTTATTTACATAAATGCCTGCTCTAGGGTATAATGCATTGATTCAGGTCTGAATTGCCCCTGCTTAACATTCACATTAAGCCTGACCAGTTTTCTCTTCTGTCTAGTGAATTGACCCACCAGTAGAGCAATACATGTCCAAACTGAAATACCAATATGTAATGGCAGGTTTCCCATTGCATATGTCTCTTGTTTCATGTAGACTTTATACAAAATGGCACGCTCATTTCAAGGCTAATATTGGCCTAGTTGTTATTTATAGATTGAGAATAAGGGTCATTGTTCTCCCCTAAGGCCCTGAAATTATCTTTGGTTCATTGAAAGCGCCTGCTATTCCTGTCTGAGTTCTCTGCTTCTGCCGTCTTCTCACTCCCACTTTAGGACTGTACATTGTAATAGAAGCGAGTGAGCTCACCAGTCCATAAAAAGCAAATTGCACAATAATGTGAAATGCTTTAACACAGACATCTTGGAAAATCATGTTCTTTCCATTGTAGCTAGGCCATGGTCAGCTATTTCTAATTAAATTTTGTATGTGAATCATTTGGTAAAAGAGATTTTTAAGTGATCATTTCTATTTTTTGGCTATAAGAATAAAAAAGTAATAATTTGTGCAATTTACACACACGTACACATTTAAATTCCAGAAAGCAGAAACAGTATAACTTAATTTGTGTTTATTTGTGCAGATGTAATTACTTGCACAATATGTGTTTAAGTGCCAAAACATTTTGTACAATTAGTCCAATCTCTTGATCTTGGTGTTCTCCTGGTTGGAGGCATTGGAAAGAAGCGCCTCCTCATTCTGTCCATTTTGTCCTTCAGAGAAGGGAAGTGTAACACAGAAGAGGTTATTGTTTGCATGGTTGAGGTCCTTCACTATATTCTTGGCCTTGGCTGAACACTGATTTTTGTAGACAGACTGCAGGTCAGGGAGCTGAGTGCTCTTGGGGTTTTCTTCAAATGGTAGATTGTGATGGCTTCACCCCAGCTCAGAAGAGAATGTTTGTGTTGTCACTGTTTTTTCCAACATTTCAGTTCTCATGATGGTTGTCATCAGCCGTTGTTTATCAAAAAAAGATAGCAAGCAATGAAAGCTACAATTCTGATCTTTTATTGTTTATTTTTCGACCGCAAACCCGAAGTATGTCTAGTCTATCTTTTCATCTAGAATGTCGAGTGCAACAGTGTAGCAGAAACAAAAGAATTTGCATTGCTGTTTCAATTTATTTGGAGAAGACTGTAATAAATTTTGTAGTATATAATATATATGATTTTTTTTTTTTTTTTTTTTTTTTAATCTTTCTTTAAATGCATCTGTTTGTAAGTCTCTGTGGACAAAATGACTTTGCTCTGGTAAAAGCATACAGAGGTGTGGCAGCTCGGTGCATAGCAATACACCATGGCCTTTGTGGAGATTCCTCACATAGCAGATAGCATGCATGCAGGGACCTGCCTTATTGAGTCTCCATCTACTAGGTGTTAACACTATCCCTCTTAGATATGTTAAATATATTGGCATGGCCTTTTATGTTAATTAATTTTTTAAGACACTGGTCTATTAAAAAAAATCTCTCTTCCTCTTTGTGCTAAGATGTTAATTTCTTTTTCTTCCTAACCCTCAGGTGAGGTGGCATATGACGTTGAATGGTTCCAGAGTCCAGTACAGGCGATGGAGAATGGTGATGTTTCCCTGATCAGCATGGATCACTGGGGAGTGGTAAAGAAGAGCAGAGAAAATGGGAGCTCGCAGTATAGTATAGAGCGCACAAACAGGGACACGTTTGTGCTCACTGTTCACCACATTCAGGACAGGGACATGGGCTCATACTACTGCACAGCCAAGCTCTGGCATTTCTCTCCTGACACTCGACTTTGGAATGAGGGGCAGACACTCACCTCTGCCCCAGCCTTTCTTGCCATCAACCTAGCATGTACGGATCGTTTCATCTTGTGTAACATACATGCATATAGTATTTGCAAAGACAACTGCAAATTTGTTAATTACTTTTGCACAAACTTGATCCATCCACAATTTTTTTTTGTGTTTTTCTTTGTGAAAAATTTCTTTCCCCCTTAATACTCGTTTTGTGTCTTTTCAGTGTGGGACTCCATGAAGAGCCCAGTATTATATGGCCTTGGAGCAGCTCTAGTTGTTGCTCTACTGTCCATTTTTCTTGGATTTATTACTTCCCGCTGCTGCTTCTCCAGAAACCCGATGCACACACCACGCAGCAAGCTCATGGAGATGGAGATGGACTGATCCGCATGACCCAAACCAGTCCTCGTTCTTCTAATGTGAACTCTTTTTACTTTAACCCACTTCGAGATAGCATGGCTGCTAATGTTCTTATAAATTGTATTGAGCCACAAGTATTCAAATATGTGAGTGCACTGTTTCAAGGGGGAAAAGGAGAATCTTTACTACTTGCGTGCACTGAGGAGGATGTGGTCGCTCCAGTGAGACCCACTTGCCGTAACTCAGGATTATCTTGCTGATGGTGGCCCCATCCACCTTAATGACTGTTTTCAGAAGCTGTCCTGGGTTTCAAAGTTTTGGGAAGCATTTCATCAGGAATAACATCTTTATCCCCCTAAAGGCATAGAACTGCACTGTGGTGCATCAGCTATCAGAGCTACATAACGAGGAGCAGATTTTTATTCCTGTATGAAGAGCTCTTGTAAAAGAGCTGCTGCTGCACAAGACACATGGAACAAGTAGGAAAGCATAATCTAGATTCTGCTTTCATTCTCCCTTCATTGCTCCATGCCCATTTCAGATTCAGCCCCTGTCATGACATCAGCCATGCATATCCTGCATCTAACCAGCCTGCCTGTCAGTCAGAGTAGAGTCCTGCTGTTCAGAAGAGTGTTATTCAGGAATCCAGCTGACCATCACTAATGGCCGGGGGCATCGTTTCCTGATCTGCTTCCACAATGCACCCCTCTTTCTTTTGCACACACTGCAATCTATTAGGGTATGGTTGGCTACAAGCTAGACCCCATTGTCCTAATGATCAGTTACTTGAACTGGGCACTATGCGGGAGAAAGTGTGTCCTCCTTGTATACAACATGCAAACCATAAATAATGTTCCACTTCATGCTCACAAATGCTCTCTTTCCTCAATATAATGCTTACATACTAATGCAGTCATTTACTAATTTTGAAATGCATTATTTCCCCCCTACCCAAGAAAATAGAACAGCTGCACTGTCATTGCCCTGAAACTGCACTCAACCGCTCTTGTCCTCGTCTGCTTTGAAAGCAACAGCTGTTGTCCAGCAGTCTTCTATTATGTGACTGAGAATCCATCTACAGTATGAGCTTGGCTGTATTGATTTAAAGTAGGATTATGTACTTGTTGGTAAAGAATTCTTTAGGATGAAGCTGACCCAGAACATACAAATATTCTGCACTGTACTGCTGCATGATGGGACTTTTTTCCTAAGATCACTTTTAAGATTTGATGTTTAATTGCTGTTTTAATTAGTATTTTGGGGAATGTTTTAAAACATTTAAGTTTAAAATTGATTCTCAACCTAGTGCATCTTTTCTGCACTCACGTTTCTGACTTTTAATGAAATGGATTTTTAAACAAGGATTAATACATAAAACAGGATACAATTCCTCAACATTTATACCAGAATAAAGGTTTTCAATGACCAAAAGGTTGTTTCATGTTTTTTCTTTTTTCCGTTCTCTTGTTTTTCTTTCTTTCTTCTCCATAATCTTATCGTAACCCAACTGCATGTTCTAAATTGCTATTTTTCTTATTATCTTTTTTTATTCATGATGCATGTCTTAGTGGCCATTAAAACATCTCACTAATTATCACATTTTTCTGTGTTCATTTTTTTAGCTTTTCCTTTTCATCTTCAGACTTATTGATTAACCCTTTTTTTTTTTTTTTTAACTTTCAACATATGCTTCGTTGGATTTTATTTTATTTTTTATTTTATATTAAAACAATCCAGATAGTTCATTCAAAACATCCAAGATTCCTAGCAATTCCTCCTGATGGGGGAGGTGTCTTTCTTTCATGGCTCAGTAATACTTGTAGAGGTCCTCACTCCCCTGCACATGTTTAGTAGAGATTGTCTGTGATGATGTCTCCACCTCCTGTTCTTTGCCAGAACAAGAACATCTTTAAGCCACCAGGAACTTTTTCATGTTTTCCTACTACTACTACTGTGGTTAATATGTTCTTCAAGCATTTTGATAGTCCAAGTAAATGTTTAAGACCACATAAAGAATATTTAAGAATGAGTATAGAAAATTTTCTAAAAAAAAAAAGTTTATTTTTAAACAATGTTATTTTTTTCTAAAAGAGTTGCTGTTACTTAGATTAAATTAGTTACAGACATGCAGGGGTCTGGTACCTGAACTCATTAAGATATTTGTGGTGAGCCACATGTGTTTTAACTTACAGGAAGACCCGTTTTTAGCTGATCTGACCTTGTTTTTGTGCTGGTTTTTCTTTTTTTTTTTTTTTTTCTCATTTCATTTTTTTCTTTTTTTCGTATTTTTTCTTTCGTATCTATCTTTCTGAAGTCATGAAAGATGCTATTTAGAAAACTGTACCTGTGCTTTAGAACCAGTAGATGGCAAAGTTGTCTAACTACTTTGCAACTAAATAGCGTTGTAACTAACTTATTCTTCACAATCATATTTCCTTAATAGGTGTTAAGATTCATCTATGTGTAAAACTGAATGTAAATCAATTATAATGCATTAAGGGTTTAATCGCATTACAAGTCAAGTGATGACAGCTGCAGTGTAAAATGTCTCATTGATGATCTTGTGGTTTACTGACACTTACTGTGTACCGCTACGAATGCAGAAAGAAATTAAACAGCCAACCTATTTTCAGAATATGTCCTTTCCTTATATTTAAGGTTCTGATGCTACACACAGGATTTAACTAAAGCAGGTATCAGTGATTAGCAGTTCTAGTATGCACTGACTGCCGGAAACCCACGTCTATTCTCATTTCCTCTTTCAATGTATGAGACTTTTAGGTGGCTTCATTTTCAGCTAGAACAGAGCAGATGTTGCATAAATGTATTAGTTGTCTTATGGTGACAACCTGAGCTTGTGCTGTTCAACATGGTTCTTCCTCAGCCTCAAGTGTGGCAGTTCCTTCTGCTGTTGGGCATTGGTGGACTCCTCCAAACTGGTGAGATCATATTTTTAGACAAACTTATGCTTCTAATCTAAGCTCTAAATCTAATGTGAAAAGAGTGTCATTGAATTGTATGGCATCTTTGAGGATTGTGAAAACTTGGAGACAAAGGTTTAGTTCACAGATAATTTCACTGCAATAGAACACAATATTAAACACTGTTTAATAGAACAGATAATGTTGCATTTCTAACAGAAAATGTTATTTGTTACATACACAAAAGAAAACGTGTATTTCCAGTTTCTAGTGAAATGCACAAGGATGGGAAGTGACCAGTGAATCAATGCAACAACAAGAAATATGTAAATCAAGTTGATCGAAATTGTAGTACATTATTTCGGATACTGCCTTAAAGATCCAGGGTCCGTGGTTGTACTCTGAGCTTGAGTTAAAGATTTTCTATGCATTTTTCTGCTTCTTCCACCACACACTCATTATAACCTCTTCTTTTTCTCTGCCCATTTGTTCATGTGTAAAATAGAAACTGGCTGACCATTTGAGGGAAGGCATAGCAATCTCCTAAAACTTATACACAAGTGGTCTTGTTTTAAAAACTAAGCATTAAAAGTAATAAAAGTTTTATAACTTCTTAGACACTTTGAATTGTCTCTTTGTATTTCTTTGTGTACATATTATAGCGTTCATAAGGGGTTGAGTGAATTACTGTGAAATGAGAGAGCGTGGGTACTGTGTCAGCTCCCATAGCAAGAAGTGAGCTTTGGTTACTGAAAAAAAGTGTAATGAAATCATGTGTTTACTCAGCTAGTCAGGTGACTTGACTGGCCAAGCTTTTGTTTAGTTTATAAGTGTGTGTATAAACTATATTTTATCTTGAGCACTTGAAAAATAGGCTGTATGGCTTCCAAGCAAGTACAGTAAAAAAGAATGGGGAAAGAGAAGAAGTGCATGAAGGAGTAGTAAGAAGCCGCAGACACAAAAGGAAAAACAATATAGTGTGTTTAAAACTTCTGGAGCAGTAATAGTTTTAACATCTATTTATTGGCCGCACACATAAAAAAAATAAATAAATATATATATATATATATATATGTACTTGGATCTCAAGATTGTAGCTTACATTGCTGAATATATAAAATTCTTATTGAAAAAAATTATATGAATAACAACAGTTTCACTTCTGTCTTTCCTTTACAGATTTTTGTGTAGGTCAGCAATCAGTACAGATCCAGAACGGTCCATTGTACCGTGCAAAAGGATTTCCAATGTCCATCTCCTGTAATGTTAGTGACCTCAAGTTTTTAAGGAAACAAGAGTTTGCCTTTTTAATCTATAAACCAGAGAAACCAAATATTCAAATCCAGATTATTAGCACAAATGACAACAACTATGCTTATACGATGTACAGTCAAAGAGTACGTGAGCAAAGCATTAACGTCGAAAGACTTTCAGACACTTCAGTTCTCTTCCACATCATGTCCCTAAAAGCAGAAGATTCTGGGAAATATGAATGTTATACCCCAAATGTAGGCACAACATATCATGGAAGCTACAGTGCTGAAACAACATTGCATGGTAACATTTTATTTATAATTTTTTACATGCCAAAAATGTCAAAAATATTAAGTGTGATTTTAATTAAAAATTCCCCACAGTGATTGAGGATACTCTGAAAGCATCCAACATTGGACTTCTATCTCACAGCATCTCTGAGGGTGAATCCCTTCAACTAGAGTGCCAAGTCTCCAGTCAGACCTTCCAGCATACTCATCTGTCTGTCACATGGTATGTGCGTGGGAGCACCGACACTCGACCCATCATCAGTTTGGACCGTGATTTAACTGTGAAGCCTGGACCAGAGTTTGATGACAGATACCATTCTGGGCTCATATCTATGGAGAAGATAGAAGACAGCATCTACAGACTCGAGATAAATCAAGTGCAGCAATCTGACAGTGGTGAGATCTACTGCCAGGCTGATGAGTGGATCCAAGACCCTGATCGCTCTTGGTTTAGGATTTGCCACAGGAACACCTCAGTCTTCAACATAGAGGTCAAAGCTCTAGGTAACATTTCTAAATCGGATACTGTTTGTTTAAACTGAATATTTGTGTAATACTTTTACTGTACTTGCATCTTGCTAATTAATATATTTTTATGTGAAATAAATGAGATTTTAAAATGAGATTTAGCATCTGGATTTCTGTGTTTTCTGTATGTCAGACACAGCTGATGAAGTGGGATCTTTCGTTTCTCAAATTCGGGTTGGGAATGCGGCCCTTGAGGAAGGAGACATGATTGAGATTGAATGCATAATAGAGGCTCTCAATCTTCCTGGACATTTCTTCTCCATGACTTGGCTGAAAAACAACAGTGAAGTGGCTCAAATTGGTCCCTCTGGTGTGCTGTCTGTAGCTAATACCTATGCTAAAAGAGCAACTGAGGGTGAGCTAAGAACTGTGAAGAAAGGGGATAGAAACTTCGTACTTACTATTCAACCAGTAAGGGCTGAAGATCAGGGCATTTATCAGTGTAAATCTGTACAAGAGAAAAAAACAGAGACTGGGTCCTTCATCAAAGAAAAAAGCCAGCTATCACGGGAGGAAACTGTGCTCATAAGGGCCAAAGGTCAGACACTTTTTTATGATTACTTTTAATATTGTTTTCTGCAGTGGCGTGCTGTGCATTTGGTACCTGGGCCATAAGTGGGTACGTACCCGACTTAATCCACCTCTTAATATCACCACGATCACGTCGCAATTATAGAAACCATCAATACTATACAAAAACGCAATATAACAATGTGTGGCATTACAGAGAGAGAGGCATTTCACATATGGAGGTGAATACCATTTTACTAAAGCAAGAAACCCAGTTAAGACTCCAAACCTCTTCATTACCACCCCAACTGTGCCACCTAATAACATGACAAAAACACTAAAAATGAAAATTAAATACAACCTACTCACCAGAGCTACATAGTCATAATTTGCACCGCTCCTCAGAGGCTGTAAGCCAGTGGTACCGCTTGTATTCACTCGTCTGGAAGTGGTGAACAAACCCTTTCCTGGGCTTAGACAATCTAGCTAGCTCCGGGGTTGACCGACCTCTCCTCACGAAATTTCTTTTTTTAAGTATGTCCGAGACAAAATTATTTTCTCTCCTCCGTAGGCTTAAAGAAAGTCTATCTCTGATGTATTATTGTGTGCATTTATAATTTTTTTCTGTAATTTTATATTTATATGAAGTTCCAAGTCAGGTTTTTCTATATACTGTACTAAATCTGACTTGTTAAAGGTCACAAACAAGAACTATCTTGCTTGACTATATCATGCGTGCTGTTTTCATTTTACTGGATATTAGTGCTGCTTTTGATACTTTTAACTTATTATTAGGATTTTTTAAAACTCAGTCTACAGGTTTGGCTCTACAGTGGTTTGTTTCATACTTGGAAGACTTTCTCAGTAAACCTAGGTCAAATTTCCTTTATATTGACCTCTTTATCTTGTGGTGTTCCTTAAGATTCCATCATGGGTCATTTGTTATTTTTCTTTAATATGCTTTCTCAGTTTACTGTATTTCATAAATATAACACTCGAACTGTAGACACAAAATGTTTACTGCAAATGTCTGTAGTTAATTAAAGCAAAAGTGAACAACTTATTAGAATTAACCACATTTCCCTCTGCTGTTAATGGCCAGTTAGGTCCGCTTTCCACAAATGCAGATGTTATTTTTGACTCAAATAGAATTTTTCTAAGAGAGAACATTTTGTGTTTGTAACTGAGGCAGTAGATCACACCAGTGCTAATAGTGCATAAATAGTTTCTTTCAATTCTATATCAGAGTTTATATGTGCCTATACAAATATACTGTGTATGTCCACTAATTTGTCATCTCCTCTATTTTGATTCAAGAGAGTGGTTTGGCTGTTGTTATGACAAAGGAGCTGGTGAATGTGACCGAAGGAGAGCCACTACAAATCACCTGCGGTGTCTCTGGAGCCAAAGGGTTGCTGTCAGTGGTGTGGCAGCACAAAAAATCTACAAGCAGCTCTTTCAGTGATGTCATAACCCTAAGTCGCGAGGGGGTGATGGAAGCTGTAGGGGCTCAGTACCAGAACAGGGGCTTACGTACATTTCGTTCTAATATTGCTAATTTCATTTTGGAGTTAAGTGGAGCTCTTTTGTCTGACAACGGTCACTATATGTGCATTGTGTTTGAGTGGAGCATGGAGAACAATGGCAACCTGAAGAAAGTGAACAGTCATTCACAACAAGGCCAAGTTTCTGTTAAATCTATTGGTGAGTCACATTTTTGCGTAAGTAGTTTTGCTTAGGTAGAAAAAAGTGGGTCAACAGGATGTCGACAAGAAGTTCTGAGATATACTTTCCTGTATACACTTCCTGTAGAATTTTCTCATTCTACTGTTGATGCTAGTGTTATTACTGTAAATATATTTATTGGCTATTTCATTGATATAATGTGCATTTTATGATTCTTATTTGACAGCCTTAGCAATGTTTTGTTTAACCATATATGTTTGATTATTGCCTTAAACTTACTGTTTTAAGGTTTTCAATATCGCTAAATTTGTCACTTAATCCTTGGTGATTGCTTTAATCGTCCACTTTTTGTTTTTCCTTTTTAGATTCTCTTGTACAAGTGAGTTTAAGAAGTCGTGATGTAATTGTAACTGAGAACTCTGTAATAAAAATGATCTGCTCAGTTAAAGCACCGAATATTTTCTTAGCTGTCACTTGGAGGTTTGTAAAACCCAATTCAACTGTTCCAAAAAACATTATTTGTATGGACCAGACTGGAGGAATATCCTGTGGAGCAGAGCAGCGAGACTATCAGATAGAAACTCAAGTGAGAAACACAGGCAAAACTTTTATTCTCAAGGTGTTAAGAGCGAGTCAGCAACATGAGGGACGTTATGACTGCCAGATTGATGCTTACGACAAAAATGTTCAGAAAGCCAAAAAACTCTCCAATCCACTGGCCGTCACTGTACGAAGACCTGGTATGATCTGAATTAACTACAGTTATTTATGCAATACGTTTTGGGACAAAGATTCTTAACCTTGTTCTGTTTAGATGTCTGTAGATTCCAATCTTTAGTCCTGGAGACCGCTGTTCCACAGATTTTACTGCTTTCCTTTTTTTTCAAAAAATTTTGATTTACCTAATTGGCTACTTAACAGCTCTTCATTAGTGCATGGAAAGCCCTCAAATGTGCAGGACAGTGGGTGCTCCAATCACTCTGTAAATCAAGGTTGAAGGTTTACACCATAAACTGAATCTAATTCTGTCCTATTCCTTTATGCATTTCAGTCAGCAAATTGGTTGTCTCCACCACCATTAGGTCTCCTCTGAAAATCCAAGTCAACATTGACCGAGTGATTGATTGCTTGGTGACCTCAGACACTTCGAATTCTTCCCGTTTTGAAGTAACATGGATGCATGACAGACAGACTCTGGTGAAAATGGAACCAGGAGGGGTACTCCATCTGGACATGGATGAAAGGATCAGCATGAGAAGAACTAATAGACAAACCTTCCAACTGAAGATCAAACAGTTGAAGCCCACAGACAGTGGACGCTACCACTGCTCAGTAACTGAATGGATTCAGGATCCTGATGGCATCTGGTATAATCTTGACACAAAGTCTGTCACAGTGGAACTAGATGTCATTGCAAAAGGTATGTTGCATACACCATTGCATCATTTTCCTTTTGCTTATTCACCGGTTTATTTGTCAAATCTCACCAGTGGTCATGGCAAATGTGTAGAATTTGTTTATGTCTATAATAAAAGGTAGACATTTCCGAAATTTACAAGAGCATCCTTCTGTGTTCTGTGGACATTATATGCCTGTGATCTACAAACATGACATGATTGCGTAAATCTTAAACTGGCAAAATTTTTTCTGCTGTAAGACTTTCCTGTTGTTTACCTAATTCTATAGTTATAATTTTCTTCATGACATTATTATTTTTTTTTTGGTATCAGTATTTTACTTTACTATTTAGTTTAAACTTTTACTTCAGACAAACAAACTTTTTACTTTCACAAATCTTTTTACACAAATATCTATACTTTTTACTTCTTTTTAAACCAGGCTTATTTTCTTCAACTTTTAGCAGAGTCTTTTAAAACCCAAGTATCTTTACTTCTACTTGATTGAAGGATGTGTGTACTTTTGCCATCCCTTCAGGTGGTAGCCAAAGTTTTAAATAAATTTCCTGTTTTTTACTTGTATTGACAAAATTATTGATTGAATAAACACTTGACAATTATGTAATTAGAAGAAGAAACTAACAATATACATTAACTGTTTATTGTTGTGTTGCAATTTAATTTGTAATTTTATACATTTTAATATTGTTTCCTGTATTTGTCAAAATGTCAGCTCTTCTCTCTGTATTTCTTTTTTTTTTACTTGCCAAATTCTCCTCCAGTCTTAGTCATAGCCACTTCCCACCATGCTATGCCAAGGTTGTGATTGCCAACATGGGCTTCTGCTGTTAAATATGCTGCCAAAACCTGCTTCTTTTAGAGCTGCCATTATTTTTTTTTAGCAATGTTAAAGGACATCTGATGCTATAAGAGGAAGTGTGTTGTTAGTTTTTTTTTTTTTTTTTTAAATCTTTTTATCTTTTTTTCCATCAGAAAATGAATTTAGCATGGATAAATCTAATGTTCAGCTGCATGTCACAGAGGGAGAACAGGTGAAACTGAACTGCTCACTCGGGCCTGGTGGACTCGACCCTAAATTTCGTTACTCTCTGAGTTGGTTTTTTCAAAGACCAGATCAGAGTTTGTCTACATTTAAGCTCCTTACCTACAGCCATGATGGACGTCTGCAGTTCCAAGAATTGGATTCAGAACTTCAGTATAGGCTTTCTTTCTCCCGACCCCATCTTAGTGTTTTTCATCTGTCCATCTTAAATTCCATTCCATCTGACAGTGGAAGCTATTACTGTTTGGTAGATCAATATCAGGCTGACTGTAAAAGCAAATGTGAAAGGATGGCGAGCGACAATTCCGGTTTAACCAATGTCAGTGTACATTATATAGGTATGTTTTTCCTCTTGCTTGTAAATGTAATGATGTCTATAAGTTACTGTGGATAACATAAGTAAAAGATAATTTTGCTTTCAATTTTTTTTAGAAAGTAGGCTGCAAGTACACAAAGCCAATCATGTTCATAATGTTAGTGAACTTCAGACCGGCTTTGAGGTGGAATGTAAGATGACCTCACGCTCCAGCAATAAGTCTGTGTTTGAAGTGACCTGGTCTCGGAGACAAGGAAATGAGCGGCCCCTGATCATTTTTAATGCAAGTCGTGATGGCACTCTACACAGCACCATCCTTGGAAGAACTCTGATTTATAACCGACCCAGAACGACTCTCTACACACTCACTGTGCCTAATGTTGATTCCTCGGATAATGGCCAGTATCAGTGTCAGGTTGTGGAATGGCTACAGACAGCTGCGAACATCTGGCGAAAGGTGGCTGAAGACAAATCAGGAGAACTTTCTATCAATGTAGAGGTCGAGATCAAAACAAGTGAAGGCACTTTCACTTTGGAGACACCTGACACTCATCAGAACTACACAGAGGGAGAGCAGTTGGAAACGAGTTGTTCTATTAATATGGATCAAATGAACCTGACCTTCCATTACACTTTCACTTGGATTGTGGAGAGACAAGGCTCCAGTGCAAGCACTGTTTTACTGAGCCATACATATAATGGTTATCTAAAGTACCAAACAGAGAACCAGCAGTTCAGTGGCAGGCTACTGTTTTCCAGGCCCACACACAAAACCTTTTATCTCACCATTTTAAATTTGGATCCATCTGATAGTGGAAACTACTTATGCCTGGTTGAACAGTATCAGCTTGGCTGTGAAGGCAAGTGGGAAAAGAGGGGATCTCCACAAAAGGTTTCAACTATGGTTGCTGTGCACAAAATAGGTAGAGTATAACAACTTCTGTGTTTTTAATTCTGTACATAAGAAGGAAGTTTTTCTCAGACCATTCTGTTAAATTTACATTACATTCAGATAACTTTGACTAATTTTAATTACAATATAAGGATTATTTTTTCCAATGTTTTATTCCCACTGAACAGAAAGTAAGCTACAAGTACACAAAGCCAGTCAGTTTCTTAATGTTAGTGATCCTCAGACTGGCTTCAAGGTGGAATGTAAGATCACCTCCCAATCCAGCGATAAGTCTGTGTTTGAAGTGACCTGGTCTTGGAGACGGGAAGATAAGCAGCCGCTGATAATTTTTAATGCAAGTCGTGATGGCATTGTACACAGCACCATCCTTAATAGAACTCTGGTGTATAACCGACCCAGAACCACCCTCTACACACTCACTGTGCCTAATGTTGCACCCTCTGATAATGGACAGTATCAGTGTCAGGTTGTGGAATGGCTACCGACAGCTGCTAACACCTGGCGAAAAGTGGCTGAAGACAAATCAGGAGAACTCAGTGTCTATGTTCATGATGAAGGTAATTTAGACAATTTAATCATTCTCATATATATATTTTTAAACTGTCTATAAATGTACTCATGTCTTTAATGTTTTATAGCTCATTTATATGAACAGCCATGTTCTTCTGGACTATTGATGTCTATCCTCATTCCTGCACTTTTTGTCCTGCTTGTGGTTATCATAATTCTGCTGATTAAAGTTCAGAAGACAAAGTCTACTTCAAAAAAGGACCAGAATAGCAAATTTTGGATTGAGAGTACCCCACTCAAAGGTATTTCAGAAGCAGTTACAGATAGCAGCACCTAAAGTGAACCGTCACACTTTTACTGATGGTGTATTTAAAATACTGTATAAAATATATTAATCTATTGAATGTAATTTAAAAAAAGCATATCAGTGACCGTGAATGTAATTAATAATGGAATGAATATGATATTTTAGACCCTTTAATCTTTACGTCTGTGTACTATATGAAAAAGTTTTATACTGGTTTTAGAAATAATATATTCCCAGGGCATTTTGAGCATTATCATTATAATATCACAAGACTTTCAAGTTACTGATTTACAAAATAAAATAAAGTAACCACAAATCATCTGTGAGGAGTAAAGGAGTATTGTTAAATCTTTTAAACAGTTGGTAAGCTTTATACCTTCTAGCACATATAACATAACTTCTCAAGATATTGTCTTTTGTATGAGTTTGCAAATATGTCAATGGCCCATTTATTTAAATGTGAAAAAGGAAGTTTGTGGTTATGCCTTTTCAAAGTGCTATGACTAATGTCTGTTGGTTTTGCTGCAATGTAACCATTACAACAAACAGGCAATAGGAAGAAACACATTTAAGCAAGATTTCAACATGTCTAAATGAAGTTAATGCAATAATTTAGGAATGTGTGTGTCTAGAATATGTAAAAAAAAAAAATAATAATAAATAAATAAATTTGCTGTGTAATATTTACTAGCCACTTGTCATCTCTCAAAAAAAAATGTGAAAGGTGAACAAAGTATCCTTTTTCAGGGAAGGGGTTTACAGTTTTTTGTTTTGTTGCATACATGGATCTTTGTGATTCTCTAGAGTTACACTTCTGTATAGTTGTTTCTTTGCCATCTTTAGCCCATTTTGTAGTGCACCATATGACCGAGGTGGCAAACATAAACACATTCTTCATAACTAAGAAGTTGTCCAAAAAATAAATAGTGAAGTAATGTACTGATATCAGAAAAATCTACTAAAGTACAGTAACAAAGTATTCATACTTCCTTAATCTACTAAAGTACAGTAACAAAGTATTCATACTTCCTTAATGCCCATTTGTGCCATTTGATTTAGTATGTATCACAACAGAATAATATCAAATACTTATTTACTAAATGCTTGTAACAGATGCAAGCAGATGCAAGCATTTCAGACCCCCAAGACCAAATGTGCTGTAGAAGACAACATAAATTAACACTAGACAACACAAAATTGACTAGGACACTACATAAAATGCACATGTGCAACATTTATTGTAAAAACAACAAAAGCCAGTAAGACGATAAACATAATGACATAATGGCAACTTCCACCAGTAGAGTAGATGTATAATTGTGCAAATGATTTGACCATACAATAATAAATAATATACATTTAAAGATTGAATGGTTAACATCAGTAAAGCAATTTCCACTCCTGTCTCCATGTTCAGTATTTGACCTTATTATTCTTTTCATTTTCATTTTGCTTTTATGCATTTTCAGCATAAAGATGCAACATTTTCTGATATTTAACCATTCATATGTTTGACATAGGAATGCTGCCAAATATTGACTCTTATAAAATGGGATGGGAATTAAAACCTATAAATAAAAACATTCTTAAACAATAAACTTCTAACCTAACATTTGAGTAGTAAACCATTTAGCTAAGAAATGTCAGGAAATTATCAGCTTGATGTCTTATGGGGCGAAAAAAAAAAAAAAAAAAGCAGCATTATGAGACTGAAATTGCATAAACTAGATATTCTGCTGTGTGTAGGTGTGAACTAAAGTGAACTTCAGTCGGTTTCATGATGAAGGTAATTTAGACAATTTAATCATTCTCATATATATATTTTTAAACTGTCTATAAATGTACTCATGTCTTTAATGTTTTATAGCTCATTTATATGAACAGCCATGTTCTTCTGGACTATTGATGTCTATCCTCATTCCTGCACTTTTTGTCCTGCTTGTGGTTATCATAATTCTGCTGATTAAAGTTCAGAAGACAGTCTACTTCAAAAAAGGACCAGAATAGCAAATTTTGGATTGAGAGTACCCCACTCAAAGGTATTTCAGAAGCAGTTACAGATAGCAGCACCTAAAGTGAACCGTCACACTTTTACTGATGGTGTATTTAAAATACTGTATAAAATATATTAATCTATTGAATGTAATTTAAAAAAAAGCATATCAGTGACCGTGAATGTAATTAATAATGGAATGAATATGATATTTTAGACCCTTTAATCTTTATGTCTGTGTACTATATGAAAAAGTTTTATACTGGTTTTAGAAATAATATATTCGCAGGGCATTTTGAGCATTATCATTATAATATCACAAGACTTTCAAGTTACTGATTTACAAAATAAAATAAAGTAACCACAAATCATCTGTGAGGAGAAAAAAAAGCAGCATTATGAGACTGAAATTGCATAAACTAGATATTCTGCTGTGTGTAGGTGTGAACTAAAGTGAACTTCAGTCGGTTAGCCACAAAGATTTTTATCTAACACGCACAACCAGTGAATAGCACCTCTCTCACCCTCTCTCCCTCTGTCTCATTCTACCTCTCTCTCAGATTCAAGTAGCTTTCATTGGCATGGTTCAAGGTTTTACGTTGCCAAAGCATTTGTAGTATTAAACTACAAACATGCACACAAAATACAATAAAAAAAAAAGTCTGGCAAAGTAATAGCAATAACAAAAATACCACAATGATTTGTCTTATTACCCAAATGTTTATGGGCAATTTCTGCATGTTTACAGTGTCCGTTATTATGCAGTTGGTCCTGTTTCACTGGGTATGCTTTTGCTGTGACAGTACTTCATAAACCTGGCAGCCATGTTTCAGCTTGCTGAGGATTCTCCTAGCAGGTGTTATTTTCTGGCTTCCTACTCAAATCTCTCTCATGGTTAGAGGATATGACTCCTAATTTGTATACAAGTGCATTTGTGTTTTCACTCAGATCAGATGGATGCCTCTGAGATCATTTAATGGAGCTTGTGCAGGTTCTGGTGTAGAGATTATGCTTTTTGTCTAGACATAGCTGAAGTTGTCAGGTTCCTGCTGCACATATTGAGGTTAAGGTGTAGGCAGTAGAGGCAGGAGCTGGTGTGGAATGTTGACCACAGATTTAGATGAGAAGCTGAACCAGGACAAATTTTGACTGCTTCCTTGGTTGTGGATTATTGTTGCGCTATTGTTTTGATTGGATTTGTTCTGTAACTCCCAGGTTTAGATTTGAATGTTGAATTGTGACTGATTTTCCACATTGCTTCCTTGCAATGTCTTCCAAAGTGATTTTGTCAGTTGAGAAGGTAGTTTTGGCCTTTTCAATCATTTGCATTTTATGAAATTTGACAGATTCCGTTTTAGACTTTAGACTTGAGTTAACCAGCTAGGTAGTACTTGGATTTGAATCACAACCTTCCAATCAGAACTCAATTCAGTCATTGTGAATTTTTTGTAGCATTGTAGTGCAAACATTTCCACTTATAGATGTGGGTAATTAACCACACTGAGTTTCTCGCCCCAAGTTTCCTGGTACCCTTTTTCAGCGCTGTCAGCTGAGCCCTGTGGCTTTCTGTCTGCTGTGAAAACTGGTTTTCCTGTGCTACTAGCTGGGTCTTTCTCGTTTCTTGCAAGAGTTCCGTCACTTATCAGTATATAATGAAAAACAGCAATTGCAGATGCTAGATAAAAACGACATTTTACTGTACAAAGTAGGAAAATTGGTCCTTATCCCAAATAGAGGGTGTGTTACAGTAAATAAATGATGGGTTCCCTGGTGGTCTATTGGTTAGGATTCGGCGCTCTCACCGCCGTGGCCCGGGTTCGATCCCCAGTCAGGGAACCAAACCCAGCCATTAGGGTTGCACAAGCCAGTGCACTCTTAGTGCCGGTCCCAAGCCCGGATAAATGGGGAGGGTTGCGTTAGGAAGGGCATGTGCCAAATCGAACATGCAGATCACGAATACGGATGATCCGCTCTGGCGACCCCTAATGGGAGAAGCCGAAAGAAAGTTTTACAGTAAATAAATTCCTGAAGTAATTTAGTCAGTTAAGTGATTTAGTCAGTGTGTCTATGTAAGTTATTTAAAATCTTAAACCTACTAAAGTTACCATTTAAAGTAATGACGAAATCATTATCAAAGCAAATTGTTATTTTACAGTGTAGCCTTGCTAATAACATGTCATGGCCAAGGAAGAAGCAGTTGGTTCAGATAACTTTCATACCATTTTCTTTTTTTTTGTGTGTGTTTATCCTATTTGAAGTTTAATATACTTCTTGAAGTTTAATTAATATATTAAAATATTGTAAATGTTTTGTATAATTAAAAAGGTTAAATTGGTTTGCGCTTTCCCCTTTTTTTTTTTTTTTTTTTTTTTTAATTTAAGATAGAAAGGAGAGGCTGGGGGCCTCCAATATAAATTTTGCCTAGGGCCTCCAAATGTCTAGAACTGGCCCTGAGTATGTAGCACAGACAATTTTCCCCTGAGGTGGGTTGTCTTTTTTTGCTAGACTGTTGAGCTATTTCTGGGCTGTGTGTTAAGAAATGGTCATCTCTCTGGTCTGTACCAACTCCCCTTCAAGCAGTGTGAATCCTTTACTCATGCCAATGCAATAGTAATGTGGATGAGGGTCAGTATTGTTTGTTCAGTGCTATTGGGATCTATCTGTTCATGGTGCTCTACTGAAAGGGGAAGTAAAAGTTGCTATGTAAATGTTAGATAGATTTTGTGACTTTGAAATTATGGCCTTGTTCCATACATGTGTGTATCTATCTATCTATCTATCTATCTATCTATCTATCTATCTATCTCTCTCTCTCTCTCTATCTCTCTCTCTCTCTCTCTCTCTCTCTCTCTCTCTCTCTCTCTCTCTATGATATATATAAAATCATAAAGGAAAATCCAGCCTTACTTTTAAGATGGGGCCAACAGAGAAGTTGAAGCATCCTTCTTTATGAGAGATGCAGCACGGAAATGCATTTTACAGCCTCCTCTGGTGGTAATAGTCATTATTACACCTGCCAATTAATTAACCTATATGTTTAATGGAAAACTTCCTGTACAACGGTTAAACATTCTTAGCTTATAAAGGAGATCTGCTTGGAACCATATGTAGCTCTATTGCGAATTTTTTAATCCAGTCTGGTTTATATAAAAAATATTTCTTTCTTTCTTTTTTATATAAGTCTTACTTGCACTTTAAATCCTTTCACATCTAATGGCATATCAGGCCTGATTTTAGTCAGAACAAGTTGGAGCTATAGAATCTTGGATGCATAAAGGATATTTTTTAATATTCGTGTGGGCGGTATTTTTAGATATTTAAAACTCCACAGTAAAACTCTTTAATTGCCTGTCTGGCACAGCAACAGGTCCAAGCCAAAGGCAATCAATATTAATGTTACATAAAGCATGTGTAAATTCGGTAGTGAAATACTGTACACTGTGAAATATTGTTCTTCAATATTGCTGGGACTGTACTGTTCAAAAAAGTGTTATTGCATGCTCAAGTCAAGTCAAGAGGCTTTTATTGTCATTTCTACTATACACAGTGATGCACAGTACACAGTGATAAGACAACGTTCCTCCAGAACCCTGGTGCTACACTAAACAGCATGGAGCTACATAACATAAAGCTACATAAAGTGCATCGAGTGCAAACAAGTGCAGACAGTGCAAACAGAAAACAGTGCACGCAGACAGGCAACACAAGACAGTGTGGGACTATACACATAACACAAGACCAGTAAACCTACTGTATACTCTGAATATACAGTACTGTGCAAAGAGAACTATAAAAACTATAACCAGGAGTATATATAAACAAACACAATGCAGTCAGTAACACACAGTTAGGGGAGTGTGTGTGTTTGTGTGTGTGTGTGTGTGTGTGTGTGTGTGTGTGTGTGTGTGTGTGTGTGTGTGTGTTTCAGTTTAGTTCTGTGTATTGAGGAGCCTGATGGCTTGCAGGAAAAATGCTGTTGGCTTTGCAGATGCAGTGTGTGGTGAAAATTTCCATGATGGAGGGGAGAGAGAATACAATGATGTTCTCCGCTGTCTTCACTATCCTCTGTAGAGTCTTGCAAATCCGAGATGGTGCAGTTCCCAAACCAGGCATTAATGCAGCTGCTCAGGATACTCTTGATGGTCCCTCTGTAGAACATGGTCAGGACGGGGGAGGGAGATGAGCTTTCCTCAGCCTTCTCGGGAACTAGAGATGCTGCTGGACTTTCTTGGTGATCGAGCTGGTTTTGATTGACCAGGTGAGGGTATCCGCCAGATGAACAACCAAGGAATTTGGTGCTCTTGACGATCTCCACTGAGGATCCATCAATGATCAGTGGAGAATGGCCGCTCTGTGCTCTCCTGAAGTCCACAACATCTCTTTGTTTTTGTCTATGTTTAGAGACCGGTTGATGCCTCCACACCAGGCTGTTAACTAGTGTACCTCCTCTCAGTATGCTGACTCATCGTTCTTGCTGATGAGACCCACCACGGTCGTTTCATCTGCAAACTTGACGATGTGGTTCGAGCTGTGCATTGCTACATAGTTGTGAGTCAGCAGAGTGAACAGCAGTGGGCTGAGCACACAGCCCTGAGGGGCGCCAGTGCGCAATGTGGTGGTGTGCTGCTATCCAAAAGCATGTTAGATACAAAATTAAGGGACAAGAATGTATGGCTGCTGTAAGGATTGTTTATTAGAAATAAACAAACATACCTCTTACTGGTCACAAGATTACTACAAAATCACTCCATGCAATTAAATAGACATGTCCACATGATTACATTTAAACAATTGTGGGTTTTTCTGCATCAGTGTTTAATTTTTTTTAGGTTTTTTTTACACTGAGTTTCGAGGTATTTCTTGAAGCAATCCCTGCATAAAGAGAAATAAAGAGTTAGTGCTGTGTAGTAATTGTATTAACATGCATGTCTTTCTTTTAAACTAGAGTGATTGTGACAGAATGTACACCCTAATAAGGAATTTCAGGTGAGATGTCTGACATGAAACCCTATTTTGAGAAAATGAAGGACATGAAAAACTTTCAAAGCACATAGAATCTGCACACCTGCAGGTCAGCTGATATATGTTGTGATTTCAATATGAAGCACCAGACTGAATGTGGAATGATATCAATTCATCCCTATGTTTTTGCAGCTGTGTAGTGCATTAGAAATTCAGGGCTCCAAGTGTTTTTCATTAAGGAGATAACCATGAATTTTATCCTGGTAAAATTTTCTGCCACATTAAACTGAAGATTTGTACTTGTTCAGAGACGCAGGAAATTCAGAAAATCGTTTTTAAAAAAGTGGGAAAGATTTACAAGAAGCAGATACTTCTAGTCTTTGGTTTCTTCCATCAGATAGTAAATATGCTTAACAGATATTTTTGTAAACTGCATTGCCTCAGTCATCTCTGATTGTGAGAACAAGAGCTCAGTCTGAATTCAGAGAGTACAAAACTATTGCTATTCTATTTTGTGTGTAACAAAGAGAACTCAGGCGTTGTGACAAACCATGTGATGAAGGTTAATAATAGCAATAGACTGCAAACCAGAATGAAAAAAAAACCCCAGATGTTTATACATGAAATCCACATGGATCAAAAACCAGCAGGAAAAATCCAAATAGTCAAAATATATGTGGAAGAAAACATGACGAGCATATACAATATTCTCCATCTGTAAACTATTTATAAATAATTAATAAATATGTATTAGCTATACAATCTATGAACAAGTAATGCCAATGACAAACAATTTGTGTAGAAATCATAGCAGGAGGCCAGGTTGAATTGTCTCTGAGATTCTCTGACTACTTTTTATCAGTAAAATATTAAATTTGTTATGAATTCAGATGTATTTATGTACATCCTCACCCACACACACACACACACACACACACACACACACACACTTTATTTATTACATCTGCAACATACCAGAATGTTTTCCAACACAACATAAATTTTTAATCACAGGGCTCATCATACTTTGAAGTGTAAAACATTTCCATCCAGCTGTAATATTTAAACTGCTTACTGACAGCAGAAGGTTTGGGTAACTTTCTGGCGTTCATAATGTACGTAGTGCTGGCCTTCTGCTCTTCTCTCCCGTCTAACTCCATTAGACCACTAGATTGTCTGAGGGAAGCTTGGGATAATTCCTGAATCCCTGTTTTATACGGCCATTTTTTGTTTTTTTTTTACCTCTAAGTTTTATTTTTTTATCACTTTTATATGTTCGAACCAGCAACTCAAAGTGCTTCACAGTGTTAATAATTTAAAACATAAAAATGAAATAAAATATCATCATATAGACCAATTGAAAAATAATGAAATAGAATTAAAAATAACCGTCAAAGGAACACACAAATATATTTCTTTATTAACACAGTGAAGCATCAGTCAGTTCGCATTAAGCACAACTTGAACTATTTTGTCAAGTAATTATCTGGTATATAATACCAGGCTTAGGTTCCCTGGTGGTCTAGTGGTTAGGATGTGGTGCTCTCAACGCTGCGACCCGGGTTTGATCCCCGGTCAGGGAACCAACCCCAGCCATTAGGGTTGCACAAGCCTTAGCGCCAGCCCCAAGCCCAGATAAATGGGGAGGGTTGCGTTAGGAAGGGCATCCAGCGTAAAAACGTGCCAAATCAAACATGCGGATGATCCGCTGTGGCGACCTCCTGATGGAAGAAGCCGAAAGAAAGTTATAATACCAGGCTTCTTATACCATATTCCAGATTTTTTATTTGATTTTGGTTGCTTTTTCTTTCTCTGTCCAGGTCATGCCGTATACATATTGTATAAAATTCAAGTCTGGTGTGTATCTGCTGTTTTTTTCCAAATATGATTTCACTGCATTAGCAGTGTGCTTGGGATCTTTAGCATGCTGCTGTCCTGCTTTCCAGAAGGAAAGGCATGATGAATTAAACTTGTATTTTTTTAATTAAAACTGTAATTTTCTGCATTAATAAACCCAGTAATTTAGGCAATATTGCCAACACAACTGGCAAAAAATGCAGCTCTAAACCAGGACAGACCCATCACCATGTTTTAGTGAAGGCCGATAGTACATTCTTCTATCTCTCCAACTCTTCTTATCATGTATTATTGACAACTGGGCCTAAAATTTTTAAACATAGATTTGTCACTAGATAATACTATTTTCCACTGATCTTTATTCCAATCTTTGTGAGCTTTAGTATACCTTTTCACCCTGTTCTCCTTAAAAAAAATGTATTTTCCTGCTGCCCTTCCTTTAAGACCATTGCTGATCAAGCTTCTACAGATTGTAGAAGTGTCAACTTAGCATCCCAATGAAGCTGACAGAAGCTGAGCCAGGTCCTTGCTGGACTTCTTCCAGTCTTTCAAAAAAGAAATTCTGAGAAAACCTTTATCAGATTTTGAAAGTTTTCTTGGCCTTCCAGTCCTTTCTTTGTCCCTGAACTCTCCTGATTCTTCAAAACAGCTTAAGAACAATATACTGTATTGAGTATACAGTTTGTAAGGGGAGGTCACATTAAATACTTGGCACTTTAAGCATAGAGAAAAATTATTTGTATACTTTAGAAATATCTTGTACTAAAGAAATTATGTATGTTTGTTAAACCATTAGTAAAACAACAAATCTAATGGTGGTCTAAAACTTTTACACAGTACTTTACAGGGGCGGGCCATGCATTTGGTACCTGGGCTTCAGTGGGGACTTACCCGACCTAATCCACCTCTTAATACCACCACTATAACGTCGTAATTATAGAAACCATCAATACTATACAAAAACGCAATATAACAACGCGTGGCATTACAGAGAGAGAGAGAGAGAGAGACAGAGAGAGAGAGAGGCATTTCACATATGGAGGATGAATACCATTTTACCACAGTTCAGAATTAATATTTGTGAAATAACATGGCAAAAACATAAAAATATAAATAAAATACAACCATCTCACAAGAGCTGCATAGTCATAATTTGCACCGCTCCTCGGAGGCTGTAAGTGGTACTGCTCATATTTAGTGGTCTGGAAGTGGTGAACAAACACTTCCCTGGACTAAGACACGCTAGCTAGCTTTGGGGGTTTGCTGACCTTTCCTCATGATGTCTAGCTTTTCTTGAAAATTTATTTTTAAGTATGTCTAAGACCAAATCAATTTCTCTTCCTCCTTAGGCATAAAAAAGTCTAACTCAGATGTAATAATGTGGGCAGAGCGCTACACACGTGTTTTGTGAGGCGAACTTGGCTGTAACAGTTTTCCTCTGATCAACTAATCAGAGGATGGAAAAATGCTGACTCTATTCTGGGACAGCTAGCTGGCCCTATGAGGCGAATATGAAATCTGATTGGTTAAAGAAACAGACCCATTGCTAATAGAGACTAAGGTAAAAAGGCCAGCAGTACAGACTTTGAAGGCCCTGGGCAGATTAGATTGACATGGCAGCACATAGAGGCTGAAATCTGATTGGACAAAGAATCTAACCTCCACATTTAGGTTGTAAATGTAGGTCAGTGCTTCTGATAGTGTTTAGTCCAGCAGAGAAGGCTTTGCTGGCCTTGACCGCCTGCCACTGTACGTTATACTATATTAATACTACATTATATTAGTATTATATTATGTATGTATGTATGTACATATGTCGACTACATGTATTTTGGAGAAAGGTCGCAAAGAAACAGTTGTTGTATGCTTTGAGTGTCGGATTCGCTCGCTTTATTAATGTCTATGCCTTGACTATTTAACTGACAAAAAAAAATCTTCAAAAGATTGACACTTTGTCAGTGATCTGGGTAAATATTAGCTTATTTGATTTCATCTTTAAAAAAATAGAGAAGCCTGGGATCATTGCCATTGCTTGATTAGTGAAGGTAACAGACTCACTTGTTTGTATTAACTATACAGCCATGTTTGCATTCAAGCTGTGATTTGGACTTTGTCCAGTGAAAGTGAGTGACATGGGAATTTGGTGGGTGACATAAGAGCGGGTGAAGTACAGAAACATGGAATGTGTGAATTCTGTGTTCTTAGCAGTAAACGGCTGTCTGACTAGTGCTTTTTGAAAGTGTTAAAGATGTGACAATTCCACTGACAGAAAGCAATGGCCTGAAGGAGTGCAGGTGGAATGGAGGTCAAGCGGAAGGTGTGTGATCGCATCTGATGAGGTCTATGTAGCAGTTAGGTACAGGACATTTAAAGGCCATCTCACTGGGAGGAGAGGAGAGTGACAGGCTTCTTGCTGCCAGGTAGAGTCTATATTTAGGCAAAAGCACAGCAGGGAATTGCACTTATACATGGTGTGAGCATCATTATTTCTGTGTGTGCATGAAGAACAACATTTGAAGTTTGTGTTTGTATTTCAACGTAGTAGTGTGTGTTTGTTTGTGTGTTGGAGAGAATGGTTAAGGTCCACAGTATAACTGGCATTCGTCAACATGATCAATGAGCTCCTCCGAGCAGCATTTTTAGTGGGTTTCTAGAGTAGGTGAGAAATGTATTTTTCCTGAGGCAGTTCTTTCTATGTAAATTTCAATTCCAGGTTTTGTCATGCAATCAGATTCTCGAATCACTGGTCTGTCTATTGCATAAGCTCAACTGAGACAGAAAGTGTTGACAGATGGCCCTGTATTTCTGCATTTGAATGTCCTCTCGTTGGAAATGAACATAATCAATCTTCTTCTCCATTACTGCATTTCTTGAATCTGTGTAAGATGTATGATTTACTGTAAGAATTTCAGGGTGTATCCCTGACAATGAGCTGTGATTATTATTCGAGTTTTGGCAGTGTGTGTTAGTAGCAGAGAGCTGCTGAAAAGTCAGTCATATTTAAAAAAATCATCTCTCAGGTGAGGAATATGACATCACTGTGCTATTTAAAGTTGCTGGGTTTAGCTTTATATAAACTATATTATCTTCTCTTATCTACTCTCTTTTTCTTTTCTTACCTCTATCTATCAATGCCAAACGTTATAGGTGTGAAAAAACCTTGAATCTCCTCAAATAAGGTTCCACTCCTGTCAACCAAGTACAGAAATCTGTAGCTATCTTTGAGAAAAAAATTTACCCAAACTGGAAAACTTTTTTTTTTTTTCTTTTTTTTTTATTAGAATCTTCAACTGTCCAGGTTATGTGAATCTGTGACCATGATAGTCTCAGGATCCTGTTCTTGGCTGACAGGAGTAGAACCTGATGTGGTCTTTTGCTGTTGTAGCCCACCCACCTCAAAATGTGACTTTTCTTTTTTCTGGATGCTGTGATGCTTTTCTGCTCACCAGAAGATAAGCGAGCAAGTGAACACATAAAGTGTGTGTGTATGTGTGTATATATATGTATGTGTGTGTGTGTGTGTGTGTGTGTGTGTGTGTGTGTGTGTGTGTATATATATATATATATTATATATATATATATATATATATATATATATATATATATATATATATATATATATATATATATATATATATATATATATATATATAATGTGTGTGTGTATATATGTGTGTGTGTGTGTGTGTGTGTGTGTGTGTGTGTGTATTGATTAATAATAATTATTAATATATACTTTTATTTTAAGAATGATCTGTTCTGCTTATTTTTTTCCCCCACAAAAAGCCCACCCACTCATTTTCAACTCACTCACACTTTTATCATGCACAGCACAAACACATTTCAGCCCACATATGAGATAAAAATTGGTCACACCAATAGAAGTCATAGAACAAGTGGGTGAAGAAAAGGCAGCTAACCTCTGTTTTCACACTTCAGGGATAATGAAAGGAAATTAATATTCGCATTTATTATGCTTCTGGCATGGATCTGGAGGACCATGCAGAAGAAGTGTGTTGTTCTGCAGCGATCAGCTGCTCTTACAGTCTACATTCAGCTTCATGTCACAACCTACTTGCAAGCACCGGCAACTCGATCTTTATCACATATCTATTTGCCTGTGTGTCTGTCTATCTATTTATTTATCAGTCTCTGACCATGTAGTGTAGTATGTTTGTGTGTGAGTGTATGCCTGAGAAAGTTGTCAGTAGATGTACAGCCCAGGTAGTTAATAATTTAGGTTGATAACAAAAAATAAAAACCAAGTCGCAGCTCTTGACCTTCCTAATTAATAATCCTTGATTATTTGTTCTGTGGTCGATGTACTGGATATACAGTGGCTCTGTGTTACGTGTGTGTGTGTGTGTGTGTCTTTGTGTGTGGGGTGGGGGGGGACGTTTCCCTTGTATATTGTGGTTAAGACTAAAGATTTCTGAGGTTTATATGTAGGTGTAATTTAATTCATTTAATTAGGTCAATGGAAATTCCTCAAAAGGATTGTGTGGTTGTGGGTGTGTGTGTGTGTGTGTGTGTCTTCATGTACATGGTATGAAAGTATGCTATTCTTTCTCTCTTATGATTTCATTAAAACATGTCGTAGTGGGGTTTCTTGTGTTATCACTCACTTTGTCTCTGGTATCTTTTCTTTCAGAACCATAACAGTGGATGTGTGGTAAAAATATGCTTTAATATGCTTTAATAATAATTTACTCTGCTGTTTGTATATTGCACTGGGCACCAAAAATGACACTGAATGACCAGCGTCTTAAAATTTTCACTTCAAGGTAAATATTGGGTTTTTAAGATTGCTCTTGTGTTAGAGGCCTTTTTATCATGATACTGTCAAATGGTTAGAAAAGAAGGAATGTCGAGAATGACACTGGTAGTCATTTACCAGAGGGAACAACATCTTTTATTCTGCCTGTGTGTTCGACTGAGTAAGGTGGATGTAATTGAACTTGACACTGGTATAAATAAATGAATCCTCACCTGGGCCTTGAAGGAAAACATTGAGTACAAGTAAGCTGACCAGCTAGAAGAGGAGATTTATTTTGCTAATTTATTTGGAAACCAATAATTGTAGTTAAGTTTCATAGTATTGTATAGTAAAACGATTGCAAGGAATATCTAGGACACTCTAAAAAAAGAAATAAACTCTGTGTCATTTATCTGTTTGTCAAATTCATGTTCAGTAATCGCTTTAGATCTATTAGAAACACTGGTCATAAGGTGGCAAGAGGACTCACACACATTCACACCCATAGCCAATCCACCTACATGCATGTTTTGGTAAGAACCACATATAGAGTGAGTGAGATCAAATTAAGTACTCTAAGACTGTGAGATGATAATGCTACTCAATGTACCGCCATACTGCTTGCCAATTAAATGACTCATTTGTAAAATAGGGTTCAACTATAAATATAAACTGTAATTGAGGTCAGTAATTGGCATTTACTAATAAGAGTCTAGTTGTGTTATGGCACTTCATTTTGTTTTAATTGCTACCCTTACATAGTTTTCTATTCTATAGATAGATTCTATTCTAGCCTATTGATATTTTGATTGATGTTAATACATCATTATGTTGTTACAACATTATGTTGCGGTGTGTCTGATTGCTCATATATAAGGTTGTAGTGATTTTTTATATTTATATATATATATATATATATATATATAAATTCACTACAACCTTTCCTGTTTAATGAAAACCACATATTGTGGCGTTCAAGTTATAATGTTACCCCTAAATAATTTCATATAGTTTTTTAATGGGTTTTATACTGCAAGACTTAACTACTTGGAGCATGACTGATCACACTATTGATTGTGAAACCCATTGCAAAGTTCAGTTTGCCATGGAAACAGAACCAGTGGGTTACCAGGGTGATGGAAGACAATTTTCATTCCTGAAATGACATTTACTTGTTAACTGTTGCATTCACCATAGGGCTGTTTGGTTATGCCTGGCTGTCATTGCTGTCAGATATTGTTACAGAGGAGACACTGATCAACTGTTAGCAGTTTAGAAATGTGTCAAGATCATAAAGTCATCCCATTAGTCTTTAAACACAGGACAGTTTCAAAGTCTCACAAACTATGGGCTTCATTTATCAATCTTTAAGTAAGTTCCATTTTTTTGTTTCAGAAACACTGGTTTTCTTTATACTTACTTTAGATTGCTGATCACCCATAAAGTGCACATACAATGGAGAGCAATTTTTCTTTTAACTTACTTCTTTGTCAAGTGTGCCTTACGTCTTCCTTTACCTGTGGTAGATCTTAATGGCTTACAGCTATAAGCAGAAACCCAAACCTCCCCTTAATTTATACAGCACACTTCTCTAATCATAATTCAACTAATATTAGTTGCATTTGTCTTCATTTATGTGTTGACTTGCTTTTTTTATTCATAAAATTTCTTTGAATAATGACAATAATATAAAAAATTCCTGATCTGCCATGAACCATGATAGAGACAACAAAGCATCTTTATTAGTTTTCTAAATAAGCATGTCTGCTAAATGCTGAAATTTGAGCTCAATATATGGTATATACACTAAATTGCCAAAGGTATTGTGTCACCTGGTCATAATGTACGGTATGTGATTTTTAAGCATTAAATTCCACATTTAGTCCCAATTTGCTCTTTTAATTCCCTCCACTCTTCTGGGAAACTGTTCCATTTTGGAGTGTGCTTATGGATATTTGTGTTTATCAGCCACAAGGGTGTTCCGGAAGGCAGGTACTGATTTTGGTGAGGAGACCTGGGGTGCAATATATTTTTGTGTGTATATTTTTTTATGTATAAATATGCTTTTTGTAGCTGCTTGATAAGCCCATTTTAAACATACTGGTAAATCTATTTGATAAATGAAGCTCAGTAAAAGTATGTGCATCATAGTTCACAACCTCATTTTATTGTTGATCCTCACAATTCCTTAGATAAGAAAATTGTCTTTTTTTCGGGAGCAGTATGTCCCCAAAACGTTGGGAAATGTGAACCCGTAATCATCATCACACTGCAGTCTTATGGGTTTCAGGACAACAACACTAATAATAAACTAGAAGCAAGAAATAATGTGTCAAGAAAGTATATTAGTATGGAACGAGTAGAGTTATGTCTGATAAGCACATTAACGGCAAAATATCAGCAGATTCTTTTCCAGATGGAAGCAGTGTGAGATTCACTGATGACTTCATTCTGATTTTTTTTTTTCTGGCTGAATAATTATGCCAATGCCATGGTGTTCTTCAGTGTCTTTTGAGTTGTAAATTCCAAAAATGTATTTTACATGCACACTTAATTACTTCCTTGAATTTATTTAGAAATAATTGGCTCTGAAAAGATATCTGCAGTATGACCCATGACACACATTATTTTTCTGAATCCACTCGAGGAAAAAAGGAGCAGTGCCTTTTCAGCTGTAAGCTACAGTCTATAGCTTTTCAGCATTGCTGTGTCACTTTCTTTTGCACAATACTTGAATCCACAGACAGCTGTGTCACCATGACTATATGAGCAGAGCAGAAACTTTGTAGTGTGATAAGGGTGTGCAGGTAGCGTTACAACTACAATACCTTGCTACCCGATTAAGAAGAAAGTGTTTCAATAAAAAAAATAAAAATAAAATACCTTTTATTCCAGCACATTGTTGAAGAAAGGGCAGAAAGGTCAAAGCTCTATATCATTCAATATTATGTCTGACGAAGAAAATCCCTCTGAGCTGGTTAAATGTTTGGACTCTCGCAGATATGGGGCTTTTACAAAGCCTGTGGAAGGAATTTAGAGGACCTAAATAATGGCTACGTCAGTATTTGTCTCAGTTATTGAATAGTATTTCATCAATATTTGGACACTAAATGTGGACTTAAATGTGATCTGGTAAATGATTTTAAATGGAGAGGTGGGAACAAGATTGATTTTAGTAGATGGTGCTCACCGAGATTCTTGTCTCTGAAGAAGCTCACTTGGCACTATTCTGCCTCAGGTTCTATCTCCAAAGAGACTGCACACTCTTAGCAGCATGAAATCAAAGCAACTCTCCCTTCCATCTATCCTGATCCCTCAGCTTTTCTGCTTTCTACCTCTCTCACTGCTTTGCCTTCTTTTCCTTTCCCAACCTCTGTCACCATTTTCTTCTCTCCTCATCCTGGTGTTATGCTCTCTTATTCATTTTTTTCCCTCGATCTCAAACTGATTAAAATTTTAAGGACATTTTGTGATATTTATTCAGTTCGTACATATTCACACTTGTGTGTTCACACATCTAACACGAATCATTATCACCCCCCCCCCCCTTATCTCTTATTATATCCTTTCTCTCTCTCTCTCTCTCTCTCTCTCTCTCTCTCTCTCTCTCTCTCTCTCTCTCTCTCTCTCGTTATATTTTCGGAAAAAAATTTGCACCCTCTTTTATAAACTTTAACCAAATTTCCAATTCCTCTATTTATTATTTCATATTCTGACACATGCATCAGTGTACATTGCATATGTATAAATGTGAAAAGTGTTACTTTAGAGGAGAATAAGATGCAGACTATCAAAGACAAAGACAAATGAACATTCTTTATGACAGAACATGCTGGAGAAATATAACACAAAAATATGTCTCAAAATGGTGCAACACAGAGAAATGATGAAATATATTGGATAAGCCTTCGGAAATATTAGTAATATATACCACACAATATCACACAATACCATAACATAGTATGCTCTGCTGAAGTATACTATAATGTATAATATACCAGAACACACACCACTATTCTAAACCATATGCCACACAATGCCATATGCTATTTATATGATATTACTATTTACATATATTATGATATATATTTTACCAATCTGACAAGCAAGTCTGGTTGCAAAAATAAAACCAATTGCAGTGCATGCAGTAAATGTCCAAAAGCATGTGGACATCTGACTATCATATCCATGTGTATCTAGGTACATCTCATACCTCTATAGGTTTTATATATATATATATATATATATATATATATATATATATATATATATATATATATATATATATATATATATATATATACAGTGCCCTCCACAATTATTGGCACCCCTGTTTAAGATGTGGTCGTGGACTTCTAAAAATTTTCCTTTTTTTTAAAACAACATAGAACCCAAATGCAAAAAAAGAGAAAAATCCAACCTTTCATTTAAGTACATTACTTTGGTGGTAAAAAAATCACACATTTAGAAAAAAAAAAAAAACTTGAAATCATGTGTGCCACAATTATTGGCACCCCTGATGTTAATACTTTGTACAACCTCCTTTTGCTAACAAGACAGCACTTAATCTCCTCCTATAACATTTCACAAGATTGGAAAACACAGAGAGAGGGATTTTTGACCATTCTTCTTTGCACAATCTTTCTAGATCATCCAGTGTCCTGGGTCCTCTCTTATGCACTCTTCTCTTTAGCTCGCCCCACAGGTTTTCGATTGGGTTGAGGTCTGGGGACTGAGATGGCCATGGGAGGACCTTGAGTTTGTGACTGCTGAACCACTTTTGTGTAGATTTTGCCACATGTTTTGGATCATTATCCTGCTGAAAGACCCAATGACGACCCATCTTCAGCTTTCTGGCAGAGGCCATCAGGTTTTTATTTAAAATATCCTGGTACTTCAAAGCGTTCATAATGCCATGCACCCTAACAAGGTTCCCAGGGCCTTTGGAAGAGAAACAGGCCCACAGCATCACAGATCCTCCACCATACTTCACGGTGGGCATGAGGTGCTTTTCGGCATACTCATTCGCCAGACCCACTTAGAGTGTTTGTTGCCAAAAAGCTCAATCTTAGTCACATCTGACCAAAGCACACGATCCCAGTTGAAGTCCCAGTACCGCTTAGCAAACTCCAGATGTTTACGTTTGTGAGTGTTAGTGAGAAAAGGCTTTTTCCTTGCATGCCTCCCAAACAGCTTGTTGGCATGTAGAGAGCGTCTGATGGTTGTTTTGGAGACTCTGTGACCCCAAGATGCCACTCTTTGATGCAATTCTGTGACGGTGAGCTTGGGAAATTTTTTTACTTCTCTTACCATCCTCCTCACTGTGCGTTGTGGCAAGATAAACTTGGGACCTCTTCCAGCCTTGTTTGTCACTGTTCCAGTTGTTTTAAACTTCTTAATGATTCCTCTGACTGTAGATACCGGCAAGTTAAGGCGAGTGGCTATTTTCTTGTAGCCATTGCCTGACTTATGAAGGTCGACACACATCTGCCTTACTTGAATGGTGTGTTCTCTTGTCTTTGCCATGTTGACAAATGGGTAAGAGAATTAGGCCTCTGTGTCACGTCATATTTATACCCCAGGGAAACAGGAAATCATGAATTACTAATTAAAAGTCCCTAGATACCCTGACCAACCTTAGCAACTACAGAAAAATATATATAAAAAAAAAAAAAAATTATTTTTCAGAGGAATTGTTAGGGGTGCCAATAATTGTGGCACACATGATTTCAAGTTTTTTTTTTTTTTTCTAAATGTGTGATTTTTTTTACCACCAAAGTAATGTACTTAAATGAAAGGTTGGATTTTTCTCTTTTTTTGCATTTGGGTTCTATGTTGTTTTAAAAAAAAAGGAGAATTTTTAGAAGTCCACGACCACATCTTAAACAGGGGTGCCAATAATTGTGGAGGGCACTGTATATATATATATATATATATATATATATATATATATATATATATATATATATATATATACACTATATATATATATACACTATATATATATGTGTATTAGACTGATATTTCTACTTTTCTGCCTTGCTTTTTTTTTTTATGCACCACTACCCACACTACCATATGCAAGATTCAGGTAGCAACCCTTTGCCATCAAATGGATGCTGTTTCTGTTTTAAACCTGCTGCATCATTGCATTTGCTTTTTATCCGAGGTAGACTGGCAGCTTATAAAAACCTAATTTTATCAGCATTAATCTAATTTTTACGATGCATTCTGCTTGACAGTTTCATAAAGGGAATATTGATGATCACAGGTGAATCAAATCAAATGATTAGATTTTTTGCAAATATATTCTATGTTATATGCTAGGAATATATGAACTATCTTTTTCTTTTGATTATGCATCAAAATAATATTTAGCTTGCTGTTACTGTCATGTTCTTCAATTTTATATGTAATCTGAAGAGACCGTGGCATAGCATTACAAATTAAATGTACTACATTAAGTTCTGTTTTTCTCAAGGTCAATTATAAACACACTACAGGTGCCATGAATAAACTTTAGGTGTTTCTAATATGGCATTTTGTATTAACCATCAAGGTAGTGCATCTCCTTCATTTTTATGAAGAGGCATTTGGATGAATAGAACAGAGAGAAAATATTATTTTGCCTTTTTTTTAGGTAAAGATCATTTCCTGGATGAAGCATGTAGGTACAACAATGGGTTTATAATATCTTATCATTCAACTAATGACCACTTTTATCTTACTATTCCATGGGTGTGCATCATATGAGTCTTTTAAAAGACTTCAAATGTAAATTTTACTGAAAACCTGCTTGAATAGATTAAGAGAACAAGAACAGTAGTGAAATGTCATCATTGATATCATCATTATCATCATCATCATCATATATTATTACTATTGTTGATGTGGTTTTGTTTATTAATAATAATTATGAATCACTGAGGAATACTATAATATGACTTTAATAAATTATTGACAAACATCCTGTCCAAAGAAAATGATAGTAGCTTCTGAAAAAGGAGAGGATGAATAAGTAATGAAGACACATATGCTACAAATGCTGTGGTGGTAAATTTTATGCATCATTCACAAAGAGTGCTAAAAACACAAGCGCTGGTGGGAAAAAAAATGGCTAAAGTATTGTTGACACTACCACGGGACATCAGACATGCTTCAAAGGACTATAGGGAACTTTGCCAATAGACTGGAGAGGGTTAGCTAACAAAAGAAGAATATGTTTGAAAAGAGTGGATCAAAACGGCAAGTGACAAAAAAAAAAATCTTTTCATCTTATATCATCCAATTCCCAGCACTTATTTAACAATGCATCGCTTCATCCTCGTACAATGGAAGTTTTATCTGCAACTGCATCTGCTGCCGATGTTAAAGTCTAAAATCTTATCTGACAACAGCTCATTATTTCATGATGCCAAATCGCTCAGTGTTTCAAATGAAAGACAAATCTGGGCTGAAGAGAGAAATGCC
Source organism: Silurus lanzhouensis (assembly GCA_039877035.1). NCBI lineage: Eukaryota > Metazoa > Chordata > Actinopteri > Siluriformes > Siluridae > Silurus > Silurus lanzhouensis. The sequence continues at coordinate 9,223,563 of JBCEWE010000463.1, read as the reverse complement.
ACAGCTGATGTGACATTTTGTGGCTTGCTCCCTGTGGTGATTCGAGAGTGGGCTGAAACACTTTTCCTGGTGATATCACACTGCTCCTTGGAAAACATTTGGGCCATCATCTGCATGCTGGGATTTGTCCAACCAATGGAATATGCACGTTACTGTGTATGATTAAAGTGGTTTCTTCTACCTCACAAGTAGTAATCAGTTCCCCAAGATCATTATTTAATGGCCCATACCTCTGATTTCAGAGGATATGTGTAGATTTGTGTACGTTTGCTAGACTATATCATAGATACATAAAATATATCATATATATATCATTTCATATAGTTTAATGTTTGCTTTTCATCTTTCACAGAGACTGACTCAAATGTATTCAACAGTGATCAGTTTGATTATATCCCCAAGTGACCTTTCAAATATCTGAAATTCTGATTTTATAACGCTCCACTCTCACTCTGTTTAAACTGACAGTCGTGCATAAATAGCCTTAGCCACAGCCATTTATCAGGTCTTGGTTCCAAAAACAGGCTCTCTGAGTAATGTGCTGTCTGCAATAACACAATAAGATGAACTACAGTGGCAGGTGCAGTGACTGATCAGTAAACTGACAGCTCCATTGCAATCTGTTGGACCCTACTAGTGACTTGCAAAATGTCTGGCTATATATTTTTACTGCACCAATTAGTTTCCATCTTTATTGACATGGGTTTTTAGGCATTTGGCACACTGTAATCAGTCGCCATTCTAACAAACTGAGATTGTGCATTGTTTTGACAGATGTGTACGGTTTGCAAAGTGTGCCTGCAAAAAGGATGTTGCATTTGAGTTGATGTGTATTGTAAGACAGAAGCAGTCTGGTGTCCTGTAATGAGACTGCATTGCAGTATTTAAATATCTTTTTTTGAAAAACAGTCTGAATCTTAATGTATAGTATGCTTATCGGAAGCTTTAACAGGAAAATAGTGCCCTTGCTCATTTATGCTGTTATCCAATCAACCAACCAGGTGCATAAACTGTATAAAATCATGCACAAGTTAAGAGCTTCTGTACATTTTGGAAGTGTGATGTCTGTGGCTTTACCTGTGACATGGTTGTTATTAACAGATGAGATGATGTAAGTATATTAGAAAGTGATGGTCTCTGGGATTATCACACAAAAAATTGTGAAATGCGAAAAGATCCTTAGAGTGAACAAATCAAACCATGAGGTGGATAAGGTACAACAGCAGAAGACCATGTCAGGGTAGTGTCAGCTAAGAACAGACTATCATGGTCATGGACTCACCTGAGCTGGACAGTGTATATATATCCATAATAGTATCAGATTCTTTTGTAAATAATTACACATACACTCTGGCTGCAAAAACTGTGTTCTCGTTTCTACTGCATTTGCATTTGAGTTAATGAATGTCATGTAATCGCACAGGAAAAACACAAGAAGTAAGGTGTATTTGCACTGCCTTATCAAACACCTGTCTATATATTGCTAGTAAAGGTAATTCAATTCCCCTCCTTAGAACCCTGTTGAGGCATCCACATACAAGATGAGAGATATGAGCTGATGGATAGAGAAAAGTGACATCTGCAGCTAAAGTTGCTGCAATTCAGTCACATCAGGCTGACATTCACTTAGGCCAAGGCACTGACTCACTGTCACACACCATCACAGAACTGTAGACACTGAAGGTGTGTGACAGAAGAGCAAAGGGCTAACTGCCCTGTGTCTCACACCGTCAAGCCGTGTGATCTCCAGAACAATATAAGGACTGGAGCTTTTCTACTGCAGCATCTACTTTAGTGTTTGCAGATGTTTGATACTGTTAAACATGCATGACCATTTTTGTATAAAGTATGGCTTTATAACAAAGTACTGGATTGGGATCACAAAATATAGACTATAGCTCAGAAAGAAAAATACAAAAAGAAATTCAGATGGGCAAATTGGGAAGGGGTAGATAAGTGGTTATGATGTTGGATGTTCTGTTGAAAAGGTCATGAGTTCAAATCCCAACACCACCAAGCTAGCTCTCTTGTGCCCTGCTGAGTTTGAATAAAATAATTGTAAGTCACTCTGGTTAAGGGTGTCTGCCAAATGTCTAATAAAAGTGCAATCAAAATAAAAGTTTAGCTGAGTAGCAACCATTTGATCTTTTACTCCACCCTATTTAAACCATGTACATTTTCATGGAGTTGGTGTTGTGTGCTGCCATTAACATGGTGGAACTGGTTCAAGTGTCCTAATTCAAGTGAAAACTTCAATGGAAAAACTTAATGCTAAGGCATCCTATACAAGTGTGTACCTCATATGGCTAGAAAAGTCAGGTGTCCCAATACTTTTGTCTATAGAGTTTGTTTCCAGTGTATTTCTATAACCCAAGGTTTGAAAAGAAGTTTCTGGAAAGCAGCTGGAAGGAATAGAAAAAGTCTATTCAATCTATTAAGTCGTAATGCTTGCTGTTCATTAATGATGGCTGTTTTGCATAATCTGGCTGCTGCTCTCTCATGGGAGTAACACCAGGAGAGCTCATCACTGACGAGATCGTGCTTAGTGTCTAAGTAAATCAGATACTAGAGACTCAGCTGGGCCACCAATCTTCAGAGACATGTTGCACTTTACAAGACCTGATATAGCTATATGCTATATGTAGTGCTGCTGTTTGAAAGAGTGTCAACAAGCTATACTGCCCTTTATTTCCTCATACACTATTAATCCATTTTGCAGCAGAGATCAAAGTGATTAAACACTGAAAGTCAGATTAGTTTAAGTGTAATACTCCTGTAAAAAACATTGCAAATATCTTGAAAATGCATTTCCTGTTCTTATGATTAAATTGTCATTCTTTTTGAACAAGCAAGATGAAACTGAGTTTCTTTAATCAGTAAATGCTTTTTAATCTCTTCTCCCACAGTTTGCAGCTTAAAAATGCTAAAAGGTTGGTGCTAGGAATAAAACAGTTGCTCTTAAAACTCTCAGAGTTCAGTACTAAGAAATGTCCTTTGGTAGATTTGTGCAAATATTTTAAATATTCTCTACTGAAAGCATGGCTTTTTCTTTTCAAAGGAAAGATTAAAAGAAGCTATGACCTCCCGAGTTCCCATGTTAAACTGTTTTTCAGGAGTTTTTCTTTTTCTATCTTGCTTTTTCTTTTTGGGGGGGAGTTTGCAGCAAGACAGCTTTTCATTAGAAACACCAATTGAGACATTTATTTGGTTGTATGCTGGAACATGAGCTGGCTTTCATACATTTATGTAGCATTTTAAGGAAACAACAAAAAAATATATACTGAAATGTTGCACCAAGGTCTTAAACGCATCTATGTTTGATGCAGTTGTTAGGTTGTCTCGGCATGTATTAGTTGACCTTCAGTGTGGCCATATGTAGCATAATTACTTGTTGTACTGATGCTTTTTTGTAAATAATGAACTACCTAGATAGATAGAGGTTATAATTCTGATATTTTGATGAGGTTATGCAAACATTCCATTGCTTGCTTCTCTTATCTTGTTTGCAGACCACTCCCAATCATTCCTCAACCCTTTCCTGTCCAAATCTCTGTGACTCAGCTCAGGGCAGAAGCGCATCAACGGCAGCCGGAACACCGCTAATAGGTCAGGAAAGATAACTGAGATAACTAACTTCCCGCTGCAGGCTCTAGATGACATCCTCTCTGCTACTGATATCACACATTTACTGTGGCTTTTAATATTCTTTTCTCTTATTCTTCTGTATTTGAAGAACTATTTAGCAAAGCTAGGTATTAACAAAATTCACCTTAAGGAAACAAGCATGATGCAGCTCTCCCAGGCTTAGGTTCTGATCATTTGTTGCAGCGCTTTGATCATTTTTGACACTGAGCTTTGGCTTTGGGTAAAAAAAAAACAAAAAAAACAGACTCCTATGCGTTTTGTCTCTGAGAAATGAAGAAAGGGGATTTTCTTTCCTTTTATTTTGTCTTTGTTCTTTTTTTATTCTGTGTGCTATTGAATAAAAATTATGTATGTTACTATTTATATTCCTGTTATTGTATAAGTCATAAGTTGACATAATTACTGTCACATTTTGTAGGATTATGACTAAAAATAATGTTTGTTTAGAAATATATAGCTATAGCATTATTATTATTATTATTATTATTATTATTATTATTATTATATTAACACTGTATTTAGTGATTATAAAAATCTAATTAGACTTGGATCCTCTGAAAATTATTCAAGTAACATGGAGGGAAATTTACAAGAAGAAAATGATATAACACTACACTTATTTTTCTCCTCCTGCAGTAATCCTCTTGTATGTCATTGTTATTCATAAACTCAGAGTGAACTAGCTAGCTGGTAGCATTCAAACAAGAATGATCCTAATTGGCTGATTATGGTAGCCACTAAAATGCTATTAAACAAATTAAGGAACTTTTATGTGACATCTGGTGTGGGGAAATATGGAGGAATTACATGATGACCTGTATTAGACATAATTAAAGAGCTGTGCAAACATGATTTAGTGTTGTTGGTTACATGTGTGTCATACTAAACACCCATCAAAAAGCATTTGGAATTATTATATTTTTCTCAGGGCTACAGTTATGCTTATGCTAATAATATATTAGTAGTATTAACTAACTGGTTCCTACAGGAAGCTGGAAATACGTTGCTGCCGAAAATCTTTTTAAAAGGGAAAAACATTAGATGAAAACCTAACATCTATATGTGGTCCAGTCATTAAAAAGTTTACACTGGCTGTTGTAGTATTGTACTGAACTGTGGCTGACAAGTAGAGAAAGCTAATCTTCACCCAATTGCATCATGAAATTACAGGCTATGCAGTGCTGCCACAGTAAACTTACATCAGTATGTGAGTACGATGTAGTATTGGCTGCAAGTAACAGTGGTCGGAGGTTTGAACATACAATTTCAAGGTGCAAATACACTGAGTGAATGTGACAAGTCAATAATTTGCTTGGTGTCTTGTTAGGGCATGTAAAAAAAAAAAAAAAAAGGAAAAAGATGTCAGCAGCCAATTTAAGGTGACAAGCATAAATCGTGTCAAAGACATGCATTCATTTGCAAGGCACAGATTTCAATTTCATTCTTGTCTTGTTAGTGCAATGGCAGATCTACATTCAGCTCGCAACATCTCATGCAAAAATAACTTCCGTCCTCATGTTATTCCTGGTACAACACGTTTTTCTCTTGAAACCCAACATCATGTTTCACTCTTGTATGTATGTATCAAATATGTAAATGGAAATTAAATTAGTGGACTACTGAAAAAAATTAACACAGTCCAAAATCAGTAAAAAATTCTAATAGGTAGAAGCAGAAATTCATTAAAACTGAAAACAGTGTGACTTGACATGTAAATTTAACATGGTATCAACATAGATTTGAAAAACACTATTTTTTTTTGTTTTTGTTTTTACAAACACATTGGTTATAGTGCACTAGTAGTCTTGTTGTATGTACCCTATATGGACAAAAGTATTGAGACACCTGACTTTTCCAGCCATATGTGTAGTTGCTCTAAGGTTGGATGGACACAATTGAATAGAATGTCTTTAAATGTCTTAGCATTACGTTTTCCCCTCACTTGAACTAAAAGACCCAACCCCGTTCCAGCATGACAATGTCCCTGTACACAAAACCAGCTTCATTAAGATATTGTTTACATGGGTTGAAGTGAAAAATCTTAAGTGGCCTGCTATAGAGCTCTGACCTCAACCCCATTGAACACCTTCGGGATTAATTGGAATGCTGACTCCACCACAAGTTTCCTCAATCTACATCAGTACCTGACTGTACTAACACCATTGTGGCTGAATGAGCACAAATCTCAACAAGCACACTTTAAAATATAGTGGAACATCTGCCCAGAAGAGTCATTCCCAGAGGAAGTCATTATAATAACAAATGATGACAAAATATGGAATAGGATGTTCAAAAAGCACATACCAATCTTATGATCAGCTGTCCAAAAACATTTAGCCTATGTGTGTATGTACTATGTATATGAGATATATTCCTTATATAATCTTTTTATTTATATCTTTTAGAAGTGATTGAGGTTGTGTTAGCGACACGCTGAAGACCCAGGAGCAGCTGATACAGTGAGCAGAAAGGAGACAGGAAGAACTGAGGTGTGAAAACTCATCACAAAGTAAGGAGATGGAGATGCATTAATTAGGAAAGAGGGTTCTCTCTGGCTTTCTCCTAACTGTCTGTTATTACATCATTCCGCATATGGAAACAGGGAGAGCAAACAACTGCAGAGAGGAAGAGGAAGTGTTCGAGTCAGAGAATGGAAATTTCCACACACCGATAAGAAAAACCTGTTCTGTTCTTCAGATTATTTTTGCTCCATTTACAAAGTTCACATTTCACTGCTTTGTTTCTTCAAAGAAACTAATTTCCGGCTGGTAAATCTACAGTAAAAAAGCACACAAAATCAGGCCGAGATGCATAAAGGTGCAATTTATTTTCTACATTGCACACACATTCATTTACATGCTATAGCATTTCATGCACTTAACCTACTCTGGAAAAAAAAAAAAACCTTTATCCTTACACCCTTTTGTCGTAATGTTTATTTTATTGATTCACATTGTTGTAGGAGGGGTGAAAGTATACAATTACATGATTAATCTGCACAAAATAGGATCATCATCAAAGGCAAAGCATGCCCACATGAAGTCAGTCTTGCACACCGGGAACAAAAGCACTCGTATTCAAAGGATCAGATTCAAAGCATAAGCAGCCAGACAGAACAAATGAAAAGAGAAAAAACAGGCAGACATAAAAGTGCCAACAGATTCTCTCACTCTCTCTTTAGAAAGCAGTATGACCTGAACAACAACTGTGAATGATAAGACCTGTTGCCACTGGGTGGGACTGGCTGCTGCCAGGCACAGAATACTGTGTTTGCACAGAAATATTTACATAAAATGAAATCAGATTTGGGTGTGGTGATCGCCATGGTAACGGTTGGAGTGCATGCAACTATTTCTCAACTTGCATTCTTTGTAAAGGATCTGACACAACCTGAGTCACAACTGAGTCACAAAGTTAAATGCACACTGGCTCTGAAGTCCCACATGGCCATATCGCCTTCTTTTTGTTTTGTTGTTCAGGTTATTTATCAATCCTATTACTCAGGAAATAAGAATATCTCTAACTGCAAAAGATTTAGCATGGGATTGAGCAAATGTGCTTCGATAATCAATGTTGATAGATCTATCACTCAGCATAATGAATTTTCCGATTCAGTACATTAGCAGGACAAAAAAACCACAACATTATGCCGCAAAGGTTCCATCACGACCTCTACATGGTTTCTTTGCAAACAAAAGAAGCTATATGACCTGTATGAAATGGCCAATAGGCCATGCGGCTGGAGTCATTGTGTGTAATTAGTGTCAGAGATGGATGGATTGACAGCTTGCTCCCGCCATCTTTCAATCAAACTGAGCTGCTGTCACACTAACACTCTCCCGCTCATATAGCTGACAGAAAGCATTCACCTGCCAGGCACACATACACATGAGCACAGAAGTTACTGAGAAAGGCTTTCTGAGTGGAAACACTAATGTCTGTTAACTGAGTTACCAATTTACAGAACATTAGAAGCACAGGTCTTGGCATCATTTTAGGATTCTTATTTTGGTAAAAACGAGTCAATAATTTATAACCTAAAGCACTTTATGGGGTTTGTGTGTGGCACAACATAAAAGCTAGTTTAGAGGTTGCAGATTCAAATCCTAACAATGTCACATCTATTCATGACTAGAAGCCGAGGAAAAGAAAAAATGGCCATTTCGTGTGTTTAGGAAGAGTTGTGTACTCTCTTGTCATTGAGAGTAACTCTTTCCAGCTGTGGGTATCTGTGAGCTTGTATGCGTGAAAGGGCTGATCATTTCCTGCAAGTGTGTTACACTACCCTGTGACACAGCATGAGCAGTAGAAATGATGCACTTGTACGTCAAAGGAAGTATGTGTTAGCCTTCACCCTCCCTGTATGTTAGCTGTCATATTAGAGGAGAAAGCTGGTCAGTGGGTAGGAATTGGCATATGATTTAACTGTGGGGTTGGGGGCACACTATGGCAAATAGGTCTTAAAGTAACTTAGTAAAGTGTGTTAACTAAAAAGAAATAAAATATCTTGAACAATTTTATAAATAGGGTCATTGATATTTTGCTCAGTTTTTTTGTGTTATATTAATATGTGTAATGTTATTGTTTACGGCTGTTCCTAATATATACAATAAATTGATGTAGCTTTATTTATCTAACACATTATTATCCAAATCCATTTAAGAAAATGGCATAAGCATTAGGGGCTTTACACAGCAGTAGTTCTCTGACAGCCCTGAATCTCAAAATCACTTGATCATTAGCACACAGCCTTAACCAATTTGTCTAAAATGAAAAATATGCAACAGCTCTTTCACTATAACTCATGTCCAAATGACTTCTTCATCAATTTGTTCTCAAGACTAATGACTCGATGTCCAAAACTAAATAACAAATCCAAAGAGAGGTGGCAGTCTGACTAAAAATATTATCTGATGTGATCTTATGATTGGACCTAAATAGGTTTTCCTTGCCACAAAGGGTTTATAGGTATTTTTAGCCCGATGTGCTTTGAATGGGATATGACTGAGGGCATGTTCCTATTCTGTACCAGAAATTCTGTGTATGTGATGTCCTATTATTATTTCATATTAGATACTTTACATTTTATAACAATATTTCTTTAAGTAACTATACTTACTTTTTTATTTTATTTTTCTGCTCAATACTCATGTACCCATGCTGAGGTGGTAGTTCAGTGATTAAGATGTTCAACATATATTTCCAGCACCACCAAGCTGCCATTGTTAGGCACCAGCAAGTGTCCATAACCCTCAACTGCCCAGTTATATCAGATAATTGTAAAAGTGTAAGTCGCTCTGTATAAGGGTCTGCCATATGCCATAAATGTAAGTGAGGTTTTGAATAGCTAGCATTTCATCCCCAAAGCAAAATGATGAATCTTTTCCTCTTAGTAGATTAATGTTAAATCCTTTTAGTTTAGAGAAATCAATCAACAAACATTTCCCACACCTGGAAAAAACAAAGAAGTTAAACCAGTATTAGTAAAGGAAAATAGATTTTTTTCATAACTCACAGAATGTACTTAACTGAAATTTCATTTCATTACCCTTTTCACCGCTGGTGATACGTTTGTCATTACCAATTATCTAGTTGTAAGCCTAAGCCTTTGCTGTCTAAAACAATAGAATACATTATTAACATAACAATGAATCATTCAGAGGCAAAAGTATAGTGTAGCCTCTTGGTACTAAAGTCTCATTAGGTATGATACTACTTTTGTGAAGGTTTTCTTAAATAGATTTGATGAAACAGCAGAACTCCTTAAGCAGAAGATTTGTTCAGCTCAGACTTATTCAGCTCGGCTGTAAAAAAAAAAAAAAAAGGGGTACAAGAAGTCATTTGTACCAATAGAAAAAAACACTGTACAATAGCGCATCACTATGTTGGAACGATTCACTGCTCCGAGCGAATCTTAGGATCAGCTCAACCTCCACTATTCACACAGCAATATGGACTGCCACTTAATGCCATTTACTCTTCTGCTGTTACACTGGGTGCAATGTTCACAATGTTCACTTCAAACCTGCTGTTATATCAGCAATGTTTACAGTAAAATACTATACTGCTCTTCCACATTACATCCTCTCACTATACAGGTTCTTCTTTGTATACTGGATGTTCATATACTGTATTTGTTCTCTTCTTATCCTGCATTTATAATGTAAAATCTATCTATCTATCTATCTATCTATCTATCTATCTATCTATCTATCTATCTATCTATCTATCTATCTATCTATCTATCAGGATTAGTGTTTTAGACTACTCATAATGCGTTACTATGTTGGTTCCTGATTGTTAGTGATGTTTTGTAGGAACAAGTGATACATTCTCTTATTCATTTATTTATAAAGAAGAATTATGTATTATTAATTTCAAATAGTTACATTTGTTCATGGCTTCCTCTTGTATAGATATTGAGATCTTAATACACCTTACTGTAAAGTGTTACAGTGTCTTGGGGAATTGCATAAAACTTCATCTTACTAAGACCTAAGTAAAAATTTCACTTACTCAGCTAAATAAGATTTGGCAACCATTTATTTGGTGATATTATAATATTATTATAGATATTATAATTGCTTCGGGACTCTACACATCAATCCTCTTTATCAAATTCGGAGGATGTGGGAAATAATAAACTATTTTAAACACAATACAGTTTTCCCATAAGGAATGAATTCATTATGGCTGTATTGCGAAACAGTCCGTAGTCTTTTCTCGTTTACAAATCTAAATCTTATAAACGACACAATGAAATAGATCATTATTATATTATATACATTTTATGTTAGGCATGAAACATTTAACACTGAGTCAGAGTGCTGCTGCTTCAGAGGGATGTAAGTGATTCCATCTGGCTACTTGTAAGCTTAGAAGCAGAGGTCACTTTGCATTCTGTTATCATATCAGAAATATACACAGCCAGAGAATGTTCGGTGACTCAAAACTCAGCTCGAGGTTAAAACCACTCTGAGATAAATTTGTACTTACATTTGAGTGATGTATAATATGTATTTTCTCAAACCCCTGTACATTATTGAAATAAACACAGCCTTTTTTATGACGAGTGTTTTGACGTATAATTTGAAAGAGATTACGGAGATTTGGGCTTTTGCTGTAAATATACCTTACCCTTTATGGCTGAGGTTTATTGAGTAAAGAGCAGCTCTGATCTCTGAAGCTCTGAAGACACTGCTTCACTACAGACCAGATTATCATAATAACAGTATGGAAGCAAAGGATTATGAAGACCGTACGTTAGAAAGTCTCATCTTATTTTGAGAGTTTTGTATTAAATTGCTATAGTGCTTTGTTTTGGGTGGCTATTAGAGCAGGGATATTTTGCATAATTGCTATTTTATTTGCACATTTTTATGAATTCGGGAGGAAAACAATAGACGTAAGTGTGTTAGTAAGTTGTTGGGTTGCTTATACTGGCATAGGTTCAGAAATGTACTAGCAGGAGACACACCAATCATCCAAAAGATTTTCCTTCAATTTATGTTTGGATGAGAAATGTGGAGAGTGCTCTTAATCATGTAGCACCAAAATCTACATTGTTGTTCAAGTAGGAACAGATCTGCTGACTGGGCGACCAAAATATATTTACATCAGCTCATATAATACCTGAGCCCTCATGTCATGTGGATGTGGACCTGAAATAAGTAAAATTTGTTGAACAGGACATTGCTGTTACATTATAGATGAGCTACAGCGCTGTGTGTCCAAAAAGCAACACCTACGTAATTGTCCTTCGCCTGTGTCTCCCTGTTTCTCAGCTGCCTATATATATTTTATTATTGGATAAGAGTGCTGTTCATCTCAAGAGACATGGGAAAGAGAGGAGAGGAGATGAGAGAAAGAGAGCAGTGAAGGATAAAAAGAATGCAGCCAAGAGAAGTGAGAGGAAAGTGGGAGAATGGTAAAAAAAAAAAAAAAGAAAAACACAGGAGGAGGGATGAAAAGGCAAAGAGAAAGCACACTCTGTCTCCTTTTGTGACAGACAGATAGACACATACGTGCATATAGACACACACACACACACACACACACACACACACACACACACACACACACACACACACACACACACACAGGCAAAGGACATTGTTCACACACTGGCAGAGTGAGGTGAAATCAGCACCAAATAAATCCTGAATGTCAAATTTGCCAAACTTAGTAAGTCAATGAAAGTCATTATTGGTCTGCCTGGCTGGAGAACAATGTGTGCCACTGGATATTAACAAGCCATTCATTATTTATCACCCACACATTCTTATATTCTCTGATTTAATGAGACACAACATTTTTTTTCTGTTCTTTATTTATTTAGTTCACCTAATTGTTAGCATCCACTGCATCTAAACCTGCATTCTAAATGTTTTGACTTGACATTTTTCCCCTGTAAAAAACAAATCTGTTCAATATCAAACCAGGATATATATTTAAATAAAATCATGGTCTATTTTTGGATAAGGACGCTATAAAGGTCAAAGTTACCATGCAAATCCAAACGCATTCAGTCCTGTGCTGCCTTGCATTAGAAAATATAAACTGCATATTTACTGATACCCACTTTCCATTCTTTTCAGCCCACATAACCTAGCAGTCAGGCAGAATTAAAGTGTTTTTCAAGCTGACAATAGTACGTCCTTTATATATAAGCATATTGGCTGCTTCATTTTTCATTCTGTCTACCTGTCTATTTGCCTTCCTCCTATGATTTCTTCTTTTCATCATTGGATTTCTGATCTTCTCTGCCCTGTCCGTTTGCTTCCCGTATTAGTCACTTACTCTTTTCATCACACTCCGTCAAATTGACATATGCTTAAAGCCTGGAGAAAATCTATGCAATAATTTTTTTGAATGAACGCTTGCTGATAATTTGATAAGGTGTTTTAATGAAAAGTTATAACAAGAACTGTTAAAAAAAAATATATATATATATATTATATTCTGTATTGTTGATCTATTGATCTGCCATTCAATCAGTTTTAATTGCACGTTACGCAAAATGTTAATTTTTTGCACAAAATTGCTGTTTGCACTTTTGCATTTTGACTTCTGTAAATAATCAAAATACCTTTACACGCAAGCATGACATTAACAGAACTCTGTCTGTTTCTCTTGATGATAAAAAAAACTACACAGAGTTACACAAAACCCACAACACCATCCGGGTAAAAAGATTAGAAATCCATCATGTATAAATAGAAGTATTTCTGTGAAAGAAACTCATCCAGCTGCAGGTTATCTGAGAGTGTGAAGTGAATGTCATTGTGTTATCAGAGGCATGCACAATGGCCAGCTGGCCTGTGTTTACTCACAGAGCCTTTGCTGTGGTATTGATGGGACAAATCTGGTTTCTTACAGTTTGCCCAGAGCTAAGCTAAGTCAGTAATTGAATCCATAGGAGTTGTACACTAGTGTAATTTAATTTTTTATCTTTATTTTTGTAATAAAATAGTCTAAAAAGTTAATATTGTAAAAAAATTTTAATTATGATTGTTATATTTGTTATATTTACATCTGATTCAGGTTTTTTACGTTTTATTTTAGGTCTAGCCTACTTTACCTTTACCCCATCAGTAAAAATGACCTCATCAGCTGACACTACTACTTTTCTTAAACAGATTTTTGATACTTTTATTTATTAGGGCAGTCTGAGGAATAAAAATGCCAGACTGACAAAATACAGATAAAAACAAATATGGATATAGGTCAGGGGGGCCAACGTGACTCTGTACTGTACACCGAAGCTGCAGTCTGTGTTATCGCAAAGAGCCACATCATACACATGGGCACACATGAACATCACCCATCCCTTCATCTTACACACACACACACACTGTCAGTTCAACCAAGTCGACAATCAAAAATATAATAATTTACAATAGCGTTTTTCTTTTAAAATGCATGTTGCTTAGTGGGACTTCTGGCATTCCAGGTCAAAATGCAACTGTGATTCAATAGCCGTGTTAATGTCCAAAATTCTGTGTTCAACAGTGTGGAGGGACAGTTGGACGTCTGATACAATGCGTTTAGATTTCAACAACGTCACTGAGGCATTATTTAACAAACTCCCCTTCATTGTATGGCTTTTTAGCCCGTGCAATGTTCCAAGCCAAATTAAATTTTCCAAGCCAAATTTAAAGCTAAATTTTTGGGAAAACTGTATCTGCTTTTCTGCCTGACTTTTCAAAGTGACCAATTTGTGCTTGTGAAGTTCAGTCCCTTTTGGAAATTCCTGGTTGATGTTAGCATGGAGTGAGCTGAAGTGGCGCTGAAGATTTGAAATGTGCTAATGACGCCATTACGTTCAACAAAAAAAATATAAACTCTCCCACTCTGTTAAAAACGTCCTGTGTTCATCTTCATATTTCCATTTTGCTGTGCATTTCTTCCTGCCATTTTGAGAGCAAAATGTTTACTTAAAATTTAAGTATACAATTTGCATATGGAAGTTTGTGTTTGTGTTTTTTTATGTGCGTGTTCGCTTCACTTTAGTTCAATACTGTATTTTTCGTCAAATGCGCATGTGCGTGAGATGAAAATACCGCAAAGTTTCCCAGTAGGGGCAAGATCATTTAAGTCTTAAAAATACCGTATTGAACTCAAGCGAAGCGAACACGCACATTAAAAAAACACAAACTTCGATATGAATGTAAGAGCCGCATGAAACCAAGCAAAGAGCTGCATGCGGTTCGAGAGTTGCAGGTTGGCCACCCCTGATATAGAGTATACAATTTAATACCAGACACCTGTGTTTCCTCCAAAACAAACGAGCTGACACTGAAATCAATTCCCAGCAAATGCTGTGAAACTAAAAAATGTGAAAAAAACTCTCACAGATTATAATATGAGCAAATCACAAAGCGTAGAGCAGTTAGCAAAAACTAATTAGATTGCTAGTCTTCTGAGAACGCATTACCAACCCAAATCAGGATTGTACCAACCTGATTTAGAAGCCCACTGCTCTAAGTGAATCTGTCCACCTGGCTGTTGGTCTCAAGGTTATGCTCAGATCTGGACTCGCCGATTATTTGCTTAAGGGCCTGCCATACCTGAGAGATTAATTTTGGTTCTCAGTGACAAGTAATGTCCCATGGTAAACAAAAAACATGTCATTTTAAGTGGTAGAAACTGATCTACAATAAAAAAAAACATTGAAACCTCCACAACGTCCATACATAGCGTTCACTACTCCTGCTTTGTTTGTGCATCACAGCTCCAGTTTTACCGACAATTGTTTGCTAATTAACCTGGCCAGTACTGCTTTTTGTGTCTGGCCTCAATAAACCGGTGCAGCGTTGCATAAAAAAGTCATTGATGAAGAACTGGAACACAGACAGAATGTTGACAAGGACATGCAGCATAGTGAGGTATTTGTAATGCACAGACAGAGTGAAAGCCTGACTCTTTTCATCTCTTCCCTGGATACAAATAAGGTTGTAGGGACTTTGTAGTTTAGTATGCATACTTCAGCAGAAGTCCTTTATCAGTTGTCTGTAGTCAATGCAGCATCAGAAGAACCTGGAACCTGGAACCAGGAAAACCTGGTTTGTGCAGGTGAGGCCAATTAATTACTCATTGTTGTAATAACAATTGCTACATTTGAATGTGTTTAATCTATGCTTGTGCTACGACATTTACAATGTTTGAATTTATGTAACTGCACCAGCTTTCTGTCAATTGCTTAATTTCAAACTATTCACCTTGTTATAATTAAAATAACAAAGAGACAGTTAAAGACAAGAGTAATAAAGAGTAATAACTACCAAACAGTCCAATATGTTATGCCAACTTTATTTCTAATATTTGCGTTTCAAATGAAATTCATGTGTACACAGCCTAAGCTATGGTACTAAAAACGTTCTTTCGGCTTCTCCCGTTAGGGGTCGCCACAGCGGATCATCCGCATGTTTGATTTGGCACATGTTTTTACACTGGATGCCCTTCCTAACGCAACCCTCCCTATTTATCCGGGCTTGGGACCAGCACTAAGAGTGGTGGGGGTTGGTTCCCTGACCAGGGATCGAACCTGTGCCGCAGCGCTGAGAGCGCCGCAGCCTAACCACTAGACCACTAAGCTATGGTACTGAGATGGTTAAATACCTAGGACACTAAGGCTGTTGATGAGAGTCTGGACTTATAAAGATGCTTTGTTTCTGCATTTGTCACTCTGGTGCTGTGCATGGTCTAAACATTGCCTTTCTCCAAATCATTTTAAATCTTACTCTTGCTTATTGGAAAATCTCACCTACGTGCTGCTGCTGTAATCGTAATAATTGTTCTGTGCTTAACGCAGGGCTGCTATTCACATGCTGCTACTGAGCTTCTTTTTAAAACACTTAACATTTCTTTTATTGTATGCAGCTGTAGAAGAGGGAGTTCATAACCCCACTACTCAGTGTTACCCAAAAGAGGAGCGGTTTCCTTTTTAATCTGGCTTGTATCATTTTTTTCTGAGGTCATCTCAGGGACTTTGTCTTTGCATGGTTGCCTCTGGCTTGACTAATGTCTGTTGTTAAAAGCTCTGTATATACATAATTTAATTTAATTGAAAAATACGATTGATATTCAATGTTCATCTGTCCGTGGCATGCTTTGTTATGGATTTCATCCATTATCCATGTGTGTGTTCGTGTGTGTGTGTGTGTGTGTGTGTGTGTGTGTGTGTGTGTGTGTGTGTGTGTGTGTGTGTGTGTGTGTGTGTGTGACAAAAGAGAAAGAGAAAGAGCGAGAGAGAGCAAGAAAGAGCAAGAGAGCGAGAGAGAGAGAGAGAGAAGAGAGAGAGAGAGAGAGAGAGAGAGAGAGAGAGAGAGAATGTGATTATGTACTACTTATGAAACAGTTCATCAAAGAGATCACATATAATAACTGAATGAATGAACCAGTCTATCATTATAGAGGGTGAAAAAGATGAGAGAAATTCATGGAATTAAAAAAAAAAAAAACTGTTTGGGTTACAATGCTCTGATGAGAGACAGAGGGGGAAATTAATGGAAAATGGAAAAGGCTAGAAGCTACAAAATAATGTTTTAGTTTTTTTTTAAGCAATTATCTTTTATACTTTCTTCCAGGATGTTCACAGCAGTTAGTGCATTTCATATTTGAAAGCTGACACAGTTGCTGATCCTAGCAATGAGCACACAAACTCAGAAGTGAAATATCTTCATTATATTTTTTATATCTTAGTCATTTAAATTTTCAACCTAATCTTATGCAAAGTTAAAGGAAATATTTTTTTTTTTTTACAATAACAAGTCTCAAGCAAAAGCGATTGTCTTAAGAGTAAATGGGCAGTTTGGCCATCCCAAAATGATTGACTATAAAATGTGGCAATAAAATGTTTTTATATTAAATGTAAAACCTGGAGCATGTGACCTGGTGCCAATTAGATAGTCAAATATCTTAATATATTATTGCGAACTGCTCTGGTGGATAAAAATCCATGTAAAAATCTTTTTTGTACACCCAAAATACCGCCAATAAAATCCTGTGAAACATGTATGCATTTATATGGCAGATTCAAGTACACTGTGTCTTTTTTCCCCTACTTTACTCTTGGCCCATTCCCCAGTTCTCCCCTCTCATACAACAACTACCAATCATATGCTTCCTACGACACATTTGAAGCCTGCCAACTAAGTCTATTCAAACTGCCGCTCATGCTGTGTTAAAGGGAGGTGTAACATACACAGAGGAAAGCACATTCATGAGCTCACAAATGCCAATGATTGACTAGTTTTGCTGTGATTGATAGGGTAGAGGGTATGCTATCTTTCCCAACCTCTCTTGGTTTCTAAACCAACAGATGACATTGCCATCTTCGGGATTTAATCTCACAATCTTTGGGCAATTGGGTGGTAATGCCCTGATGTTGTAATCTCTGATTACCTGCTCTGTTAGTGCCTGCTATAGCTGAGAACGGAATTACAGGTCTCATTTTAAGTTGCTATGGACAAGGGTGTCTGTCCAATGCAATAAATGTAAATGTAAATGTAGATTGAAAACCGAATGTAATCCTTTTTATGTGCGTAACATCTGAGTTCCCTCAGAAACGTATTAAGTGCCGGACCGCAAATTTGTTTAGTCTTCCCCTCGCACTTTGAGCACATTGATTATTATCATTTATCAATTATTAGTACTGTATTATTAAACTTGAAAACATACACAACAATTTTCAGGGGTCTAAAAAAGAAACAGCTACTCACACCATACTGGAAAAATGATTAGTAGTTTGTTGTAGAATGTGCAAAGTAGAGATATAGACTCTTTTGTCTTTTTTATGTCCAGCTTCAAGAATTTCTATTAAAAAGAGAAAAAAAAGAAGTAGTAGAAGAAAGTATGCTAAAATAAGTTAAACTGTTAAGTAGATAATATTTTAAAATTACTTTATTAGAGGGACAGCACATGTAGGACGTTTTGGAGACAAGCTGAGGGAGGCGAGATTCAGAGGAGGGACATGGGGTATATCAGTAGAAGAGTGCCTGAGGATGGAGCCACCAGGAAGGAGGAAAAGAGGAAGACCAAGGAGAATGTTTATGGATGTGGTAAAGGAAGACATGCAGGAATTTGGTTTGAAAGAGGCAGATGTAGAGGACGGGGGGTATGGAAACGGATGATCCGCTGTGGTGACCCCTAATGGGAGAAGAAGTTAAAGTAGATAATTTCTTTAGAAAATGTAATATTAAATGTAAAATTCAAACACACACACACACACACACACACACACACACACACACACACACACACACACACACACACACACACACACACAAACTTATATACACATCTGTATTACCCAAATGGGGTCTAACAAATGAAAACTATTCATTTAATTTTTCTATTTGTTTAATTTTATTTAATCAATTTAATTTGTGCCGATTTAATTGATTACTCAATTTAATCAATATCTTAAAAGTGTATTGCATTCATTAGATTTATTCTATTAATTTTTTTTTATATAATTGTATTATATAATACTATATTATATATATTGTATTATTTTGCCAAGCAGGCATTTTATTTAAAATTGTTTTATAAATGTAAAATGTTCATGTTCACAAATGTCTATAATAATAAACTGGGTTATAAAAAACGACAAGCAATTTTATGTTTTGCATTTCTTTCCCCAACTGTACCAAAATTTAGCTAAACTGAGGTACATACTGAACCGTGAATTTTGTGTACCGTTACACTCCTAATAACTGTTGAAATAGTCATCCATTTCACACAGAGGGTTAGCTACTCCAGCTCTGTTTTGCCATTCAGCTCCAATTCTTAGTATTTAGTATTTTTGGCCTTAATACACCAGTGCAGAGCTGCATGGATGGTTATTGATGAAGAACTGGAAGCTTGACGCTATTCATCTCTTCCCTGGATACAAATAAGGTTGTAAGGATGTTGTAGTTCAGCATGCATTTCATCAGCATGGCATCAGAAGTGAGCAATAATAGTTGATAGTGACCTTGTTCATTTGTCTGTAGTCAATACAGGGGCAGCAGAAAAACAAAGAAAATCCTGGTCAATACTCGAAGGTTGAGAACCAAATAAAACCCTGGCTCTGTGCCTTCTCAATGTAGACCTCTATTGCATTTGTCTCCTTCAGACCTAATAGACCTGGTGCTGTATAGAAACTCGATGGTTCACTCACCTGGCCTGGCAGATCAGAGGATTTATTTTTATTTTTTTTGGCAATAGACATTAATGAGCTTGGGTGCATTCCAGGCTCTACCCACCACCAGGATGTCAGAGTCAGAGGCTACTTGACTGCTCCAAGGCTAAAAACTTCTAGGGCACAGTTGTTGTTTCAATAAAGTAATAGTAAGATATAGCCCAGTTAGAGAAGACAGACAGAGAGGGAGAAATCATTCTCAACAGTGTCTTAAAACCATTCAGACTCTCTGTTCTTTGTTCAGACTCGGCAAAGGTTTAAAATTTCCTATTTTCCATAAGTGATCAGAATCTTAAAGTAGGCTGTAAAACCTGTTTAAACCCATTTTCTGTTTTTTCCCAGAAAACAGTAGGGCATTGTCACACGCTGTGAATAAGCAGTAAAGCAGTTAAGAAAGAGTACTGAATCATAAAACATTGCAGTCACCGGGGTTACAACATTCAACCTTACCTGTTCCACTACTGATTCTACTTCTCATAAGGATACTGAAGTACTTGCTAATCTCTGACTAATCCCCACTCAAGGTCATGCAGTTAAAACACAAATAAAACACTCCTCTTATCTGACAGAAAGCAGTGCATGAAAGTTCTTACAAATTAATCCTTATTTTTTTCATGCTCTTCTTCCACTTGAACCACATGAACCTCCTTGGTTACAAAATGTCACACAGTTGACCTCCCTTCATACCATCTAGAGTAAAAAATAACTGCAAACACATCCACTTTTCAGTTGCCCCCTTTGTCATGGATTGAACCTTGTCAAAGTTGGAATGCTTTGATGCTACACTATTTCTCTCATGTACTAAGACCAGAATTAGCCAAATGAAAATGAAACAACTTCTCCCATAAACCTCAAGCCATTAGTCTTCATGAGCTCAGTCTTATATTAATTGCATTTAAATAAAACAACCAGCACTTATTCACTGTGATCCTGTCCTCTCTGACCTACTCCCAACATAATATCACAGATGATTCATTTCTGGAAATGACTAGGTGCACAACCTATTGTCCAGGTGCACATAAGGTAGAATGACCTCTCAGATGACATTATCATCATCGCATCACCATGCCAGAATCTGCTCATATCCTCTTTCATCTACTTTAATTTTATCTGTTTGAGATTGGCAGGTGCTGTTGACCTTGTGCTGAATTGTCCCCACTGTTTGCAGGTATGCAAGGTATGGCAGTGAAAGTGGAATGAAATTGGTAATATAGGCACTTTCCTAACATTTTATATATATATATATATATATATATATATATATATATATATATATATATATATATATATATATGTATAACTGCATTTTAGGTTCTGGTTAAGCAGTTAATAAAATACTGCGGTTGCTTTATCTTTAACTCTGTGCTTTTATTGCTCTCCTTCAACAGCCTTGTTTTTTTTTTTATATAGCAAATGCCAAAGTAGCTTTACAGAGATAAATAGGTTATAAAGTATGAATTTATGTTAGTGCCTATAAGTTTATCCCTATGCAATCAGAATCAGAATGTGTGTTTTTTTTTTCCAGCTGTTGATGATTCTCAAACGTACAGACATAAATAACACTATAAATTTTGCTTAAACTATACAAGACAAAACAGACTTAACGAGACAATACAGATTTTACGAGATAATAAAGATAATACGAGTATTAAATGGAACACAATATACAGAGTATATGACAGATCAGTAATGTACATAAAGTGTGAGAGTGCATGGTAGTGCAGATAGCAGCATTGTGTAAGATTAATAGGTACTTTAGAACTTTGTACAATATACAGTACAGCAGCAATAGTGTGTGTAACATATGGGGATGAAGTGATGACTGACTGGTCTGATAAAGCACTACTTATAGATATGAAGCAGGGCATATAATTAATATAATTAAGGTCAGTTGTTAATGAGGGTGATTGCCTGAGGAAGGAAACTGTTCTGGTGCCTGGCAGTTTTTCTGCCCATCTCCTGGTTCTTGTATAGTACAAGTCCTGGAGAGTGGGCAGGGGAGCGCCAATCATTGTTTCTGCTGTTTTAACTTTGCTGCAGTCTGTTCCTGTCCTGTTTTGTTGCTGGATCTACACAGGTCAGATTAAATGACTTCAGTGTAGTACTGTATCAACAGCTCCTGTGGCAGACCATACTTCCTTAATTGGCATCGGTGTAATTGGCATCCTCTGCTGGGCCTTTTTTTAGAATAGAGTTTTTGTTGGACTCCCATTCCAGCATAAACTCTATTCTAAAAAAAAGGCAAGCCAGTTTCAACAGTAGCAAAGAAAAACATCCTGAAAGGGTATAAGGAAGAAACCTTGAGAAGAACCAGACTCAAAAGAGAGCACAACCTCGTCTTGGTAGCACTGAATCTCCATTCATTTCAGTTCCACCATTGTTGAGGTGTGCTGTTCAGTGATTAGTCTTTTTAATGTAGAACTGTTCATGCAAATTGCTGTCTTGAGCCACTGGCGCAGACAGTGTATATTAATTACAGACCGAATCCATCCTCATAAATCTTGAGTTGCTCAGTAAATTAATGAATATTTAGGCTGTTTAGATGGAATCATCATCAGATGGAAAGATAAATGAAATATTCCTACTGTTACATAAAAGTTAAAGACACTGTACAATGTGATCAGGGTGAAAGAATGGACTCAATCAAGACTAGCTAAGGCAGCATAACTCAAAGAGAGAGCCAAAAGGTAACACAGACATGAGGGATCTCTGGGATAGGAGACGTCCCACCACACCACCATTAACAAACCTGAGTGAACGCATCAGAGCATCCAAACATCTTAATTGATCAAAATACTCCATATACATGATTCTGCTATGATCTGCTCCTTTATCTAAAAAAAGCCTCCGAACTGTATATAGACTATGTTTATATAGTCGAAGCATGACTATATAAATGTTTTATGTACATGTTTTTGGGGATTTATTGTATTGTGATTTACAGTGAAGGTAGTGAAAATAGTTTAATTACATACTGTGTATACATAAATGTACACAATACCACTAATTTTACAATTTTAAAGTACTTTATTAACATGATGGCCTGGTTGCTTTCATACAATATTGCCAAAGCATCAATACAGGAAAAAATTTAGGAATTTCTGTTGACAAGAACTATTTTACTGTTAAAGAAAAATTGCATTGAAGTAAAGATTAATAACAATAATGATGTGCTTCACTTAATGTATTTTACAAATTACGGTGCATCGTATTTTACTGATTTTTTTGTTTGCAGCTAGGGGGCGTGGTGAGAGAAGCACGCTCTTGGAGTGTGGGCGGGGTTCAAATAAAAGCACCACCCAGGGGGCGGGGTAACCGGCGGAATGGGAGGGGCTTACTAGGTTTTGAAATATGAGGACTATAAACCGCAGTCGCTCATGAGGTAAGGTTCGGATAAGGAAAAAAAAGATTTGTTTTTTTTTTAAACCGGCGGATACAGATAGTGTTAGAAATGTACAAGAATAAATTAAAAACAGCATGCACTGGAAAAAAATAATAATAATAAGGCTCTTTTAGATGGTTGCCTGAACAGTTTACCCGGTATGTAACAGGAACCGGTGTATGTTTATACAAATACAGTACTGTCAAGAAATAGAAACATTGTTTTTTGAAAAGCAGTTGATAAACTGTATATTTTTTTGTTCATCACTCTATTATTACAATCAGAATTTTTCGTTTTCTGGAAAGATCCCCCACGCGTTTTCGGGGCCATCGAGCTCGCGGATAATCCCGGATTGAGCGAGGGAAAGCATTGCGGCGTGAGGAGCGCGCGCCTAAAAAAAATAATACTCTCAAATCCACGCTTAAAAACCCCCCAAAACATTTCCTTTTTGTTGTGCTTGTCTTCAACGGGAAAATAGGTTGTGCGACCTTAGGTGGGCGCTTCTTCTACTCCTACTCCTCCTCCCCCTTTTTCTCCTATTTACATCTCTGCTGCTGAAGGTGAAGCCTCGCAGGAGGAGCATCTCCATACAAACGGGCGCGCGCACACACGCACGCGCGCGCATTTATATATACACACACACGCATGTGTACAACCAGCGCACGCACCGATTATAGCGGCTGAACTGGGAAACACGGCGGTGAGCTGCACAGGTATCCTCTACCTATTCAGGACAATATCTGACAATCGAGGAACTGGCATCCGAGGCTGTCATTCATCATTCACTTTCTCTTTTTTTTTTCTTTTATTCTCCAACAAGGTGCTGTTTGTTTGCTCCCAGGCGTGGACAAGCAGCTGTAGCGTTTTCACGCGCGCTGTGTTTAAAGCGAAACCAAACCGGGACAGGACAGTAGACTGGATATAACCTTACCTAAAGGGAGTATATAGTGCTGAGGTGTAAACTGTGGACATAGAACACGCACACTCACGCATACACACTCACGCATACACACACACACGCGCGGGCGGATATTATAGACCAGGAGCGACATTTTCCGCCTGGAAGACTGAAATCTCGGTGGAGGAAATATTGCAGTTGAAGGAGAAGGAAGTTTGAGTGGAGCAGCACTGGGACACGTTCATTCTCCAGCGATGGATATCAAATTGCTGATTGTAGCCTTTGTCCTTTTCGGTAAGTGTGTGTGTGTGTGTGTGTGTGTGTGTGTGTGTGTGTGTGTGTGTGTGTTTTAAATACCTTTATTCGGATCCAATCTCGAAATGAAACTGAAATGAGATGAATAGACTTGTTGCAGTTTATTCCTTTCTTGCTCTAATTTTCTCATCACGTTTACTGTACTGTTATTATAACAGCATGGTGGAAGCTCTTGTGAAATTTTTTTGCCTTTTCATATATTTATTCATGTGCTGATTATAGAGGATAAACCAGCCATATACACTATTTCTTTTTTTCCTTCCAAATAAAGAATTGTAAATGAATGGGCACTGAAACAGATTGTAGGCTGTTTGGTTTAAGCACAAGGCTGACTGTTTGCTTGGTGTGTGTCCTAAGTCGTGACTGGTGTTAATAGAGTGCGCCCATCCGATTTTAATGATCTAGAATCCTTACAGTAGAATTGCAGTCCATCCAATTGCATGCAAGCTCATGGTACTGCCTGTAAGCATCTCATGCGTGCATGGTGTGACGCAATTTCGCCACAATACCTCCTCTGTACTTAAGGGAATAAGCATTCATGGGCAGTTTTGGGGGAGGATTTTTTGTTCTTTTTTTTTTTTGATGATGACTTCTTTCCGAAACACTGTTCGTGCTGTGACTAATCAGCTTTTGGAAGAACATGAGTGCTCAACCTGAGGTTTAATATGCTTTCAGAGACCACAGGAGAGGAGATCGGTATTGCTCTAGGCGAATAAATCGTGTAGACATTGGAGAGGCCAATCAATCCTGATTCAGCCGATGGGCCTCGACTAATGTCTAAGGTCTTGACCTTGCATTTTCAGCGAAGCAAGTTGTGATGAGGATTAAAGCGAGGCTGGAAGCTCTTGGTGCTAGAAAAGCTCTCGTTCTCTCCCGAGAGCAGTTGTTGGTGCATTCGCACACGGACACACACACACATGAGTGAGCTCAGATAGTTTGCCATATTCTACGCTGTGATCACACTAGAAGCTGGCAGCACAAGCGTGTGATAGTCACTGATTACGCATGCTTGAAAAACAGGCAGGTTCAATTTCTAAAGGTTTGTTTGTGCATGGCTCTGATCCTGGCAGCATTTTAAGTGATGATCAGGCAGAGCCCTTTGCACACATTTATCAGTAGGTCTTTGTTGTTGTTGTCAGCTGATACAACCATGACCTGGGTCATTTATGAGTTTAACACACATCTATCAAATTCCCCCTAGCTCTGTCTCAGTCTGAACCAAGTCCAAAAAAACGTACTTGGAATCGGATGCTGGTATAAATTGGACCGGTGTTGTCTGAAACGTAGATCTGCACTTACGTGCACACACAAAGTCCCTTGCGACACTTTACATATCATTTACATATTCTTGGTGCCAGTCACACATACACCTCCCCGTCACACACACCCATTCTGACACCCATTGAAATACACTGCATGCATCTAAACAAACAACAGATGGCTTTAGTTTCCTGGACAAGAGGCATGTTAGTTCCACAGGGAGGAAGGAGATGAGGTGGGAATGGAGCCTGTGCCCACTGTGAGCATTCCTACCATATCAAAAATGTGTCCTCTGCTGCCAGATTTCTTCTATCTATCTGAAAATGTGGCCTCACATTGCAGTTTCTTTGAATAAGCCATTGCAAAATTGAGTTTGAATAGTTTGAACTCTGGTAGAGTGGGAAAATAGCTAAGCATAATAGCATTGAACCATTGCATTTCATATCAAAATCAATCTACCATATGCTCAAAACTTCTCTTTCACTTTAGATACGTGGCTCCAATGGTACTGCTTTGTTTGTCTTTTCTCCGCCTCCCTTTCAGTGGCATTGAGTGTGAATAGAACAAGCTGGATGATGCTAATGTTGATCTGATTTATATTAATGGAATCTAAACAGTATGTCAGATTTCCCACAAGGCTCTGTGTTGTGAGTCTTCAGAGTTGCTATCCTAAAATGTTTATGAGACATGTCTAGGTGAGCTCTCTGAATCTGCTCTAACCACATCATAATGCTGGCGGATGTGACAGTATGATGTCATGTTTCTACTAATAAGCATTTCTTGTGTTCTACTCATTTTCTGTGTATTCTAGTTTTTTTAAGCGTCTCCATGGTTTCGTTAGCACAGGCTCAGCAAAAACGCAATCTTGTGATGCGCATCACCTTTTCCTGCCACATCATAAAATCAGCCATCTGTCTGGCTGGGACAGAGCCTATCGCAGAGAGACTGCTGTGCTGAATTTAGACTGGCGGAGCTGCGGGGTGATCTAGGGAATTTAGAAGTGGCATACTAGACACTCCAGACGTGGCTGGGGGTTGATTTTATTAAGCAGGTAGACAGGAGAGTTTGAGGGGAAAGAACATGGCTGTGGATTTGAGTCATTTTCTAGATCCAATATACATTTCCCAGAGACGAGGGAAAAACATTATTCGAAAGCTTCTTTCCTCCCATGCCCCTTCTCTTTCTTCACTCTGTTTCTCTTTTTACCTGTATTTTTCCTCTAAATATTTTCCAGATTTTGCAAGAAAGTTTGGATTCTGTTGTTTGTGTAATCAGTTTTCCAAAAGTTGAAATGTTACAGTAAAGGCTTCTAATAGGGAAATGAAAACCAAATGGAAAACCTCAGTGTGTTTTTACCAACTAAAACCTAGTTACTAAAACTAAAACTGTTTAGGTCAGTCCTCTTAAATTCTACAAAATATAGGGAGAATGTACAATGTGGATCAAACGGTAGATGGAATGTTTGATATTACAGCGAATGGGGCTCTTCTGTTATCCAAAAGAAGAAATACAGTTTCCTTTATCCACTCTCTGTCCATGCTATTAAGACGAGAATTATCAGCAACCATTTTCATGTTTATTCATGATCAACTTTGAAGTTTAAAGGTAATTTATTAGGTATAGCTTGGAGAGGATGAGTGAGAGGAAAAACTATGTGTGTGAGAGAGAGAGAGAGAGAGAGAGAGAGAGAGAGAGATAAAAGGAGGTATAGGTGTGTGTGTGTATATGTATATGTGTTGTGTGTGTGTGTGTGTGTGTGTGTGTGTCTATATATAGATATAGATATATATAGATAGATGTGTGTGTGTGTGTGTGTGTGTGTGTGTGTGTGTATGTATATACACTATATTCCAAAATATATAAAGTATATACCAAATGTATTAGGTAAGTACGGTATGTGATTCTTGAGCATTAAATTCCACATTTAGTCCCAATTTGCTCTTATAATTTCCTCCACTTTTCAGGACAGCTGTTCCACTAGATTCTAGAACGTGCTTATGGATATTTGTGTTCATCAGCCACAAAGGTATTACGAAAGGCAGGTACTGATGTAGGTGAGGAGACCTGGGGTGCAGTCAGCATGCCAATTCATCCAAAAGTGTTCAGTAGGGATGAGATCAGAGCTCTCTCACTTAAGATCTCCCTATCCAAAACATGTAAACCATATCTTCAGGGAGCTCACTTTGTGCACAGGGGCATTGCCATGCTGAAACAGGTTTGGATTTCTAAGTTCAAGTAAATGCAAAATTTTATTATAGCGCATCCAAAGACGTCCTATAGAATTGAGTGCCTCCAGATTTGTGGTAACAGTTTGGGAAAGAACCACATATAGCAGGAAAGGTCAGGTGACCCAATACTTTTGGCAATACAATGTGTGTGTATATATAATATAATGTTAGTGTGTGTGTGTGTGAGAGAGAGGGAAAGATTATGTGTACAAGAGAAAGAGTGTGGTTGAGAGGAAAAAGAGAGTTAAACAATGACTAGGAGAATGCAGCTTTGAATAGTCAGTGAACTAGGCTTGAAAAGATTGATGATGGTGTCAGGAATCAGCGATAGATTACAACCATTTAAATGTCTCTGGGAAAATGTAGCATCTGCAGCTTTAAGATCCCCCCCCCCCCCCCAAAAAAAAAAAAAACAGTAGTATACGAACCTGCTGTCTGACTGTGAAGCAGAGCAACAAAACATCTTCCTCTGATGCATCTTACTTCCCTCGTCCTTTCTACCATATAGATAAAGCCCTCGAATGTCTCACGGCACGTTGTTTATCACGCCGACTTTCCTGTAGATAAATTCAATCATCACATGCACGTGCAGTTTATATTCTTTTATTTACAGTTCATATGAACTGGCGAATCTTCTTATTATTTCGGCTTCTCCAATTAGGGGTCGCCACAGCGGATCATCCGTCTCCATACCCCCCTGTCCTCTACATCTGCCTCTTTCAAACCAACTACCTGCATGTCTTCCCTCACTACATCCATAAACCTCCTCCTTGGTCTTCCTCTTTTCCTCCTTCCTGGTGGCTCCATCCTCAGAATTCTCCTACCGATATACCCCATGTCCCTCCTCTGAACATGTCCAAACCATCTCAATCTGGCCTCCCTCACCTTGTCTCCAAAACGTCCTACATGCGCTGTCCCTCTAATAAACTCATTTCTAATTCTGTCCTCGTCACTCCCAACAAAAACCTCAATCTTCAGCTCTGCTACCTCCAGCTCCACCTCCTGTCTTTTACTGGCAAATAACAACCCAAATTCATCTCTAATCCTAGCGAATGCAGCAACGGCTGATTCATCAGCAGCTCCGACTTCCGTCCTCTCTTCCGACTCGCAGGCAATTCTTTCGTTCCTTGAGCGATAGTTATGGGGCACG